>JAFEMH010002752.1:0-314885 GCA_022495995.1 Adenophora triphylla var. japonica
CCTTTGCGGTCCTTTCCAATGTCCCAAGCCATCGTGGTCCGATGCCTCTCACCTCCTCGAGATAAGACCCGGCTTTGTTCACCACCAACGAGAGAGCAAATGCTATAGCTACCCGATTTCTCGGCCCAGTCGGAGTTCGGGTCATCATCTTGGAATGGGTCGAGTTTTACCGCTTGAAACATGGCCCGAGTCGGGTTTAGAGTCATCATCTTGGAATGGAAATCGAGTTTGCGGCTTCCCAAGCCCGAGCAAGTTATGACATGACCCCATGAAACCAATTTGAGATCGGATTCGCTCCTCGGGCTCCAACTTTCCATCTGCCCTCTCTACCTCCAAGTTAGGAAGTCGAACTGGTCAAATGCTCCTCGTCGATCCACTCCCGCACTCAATTCATTACGCGAGTTGCTTACGCTCACCAGCTGTACAGTATCACACATTGTTCTTCCGGGTCACGTCCACTCGGTGTGGTCGAGACACGTTCGGTCCTACTTTTATGGTGCCTCGAACCTCATGTCTTGACGGAGTCATTTGGATCGGCGCTCGGTACTCCACAGTATTCAACTATTACGAGCCATATATCCCCGTCTTCGGCACGGTTGTCGAGACCTATGAGGCCCCTTATGAGTCTCGCCACTCCCGATCCTTTGGTTCGTATTCCTATGCTTCAAGTTTGACTTACAAGGAAGGTTATGGTCACGATCACACTTTGAATGCTCGGGCTGTCATCTCTCCCCACCGGGGTACTTCCTCTTGTGGTTTCATTTGCGATGCCAATCTTGTGGCGGGGTCGTGTGGTCCTGTGCTCCTATTGACTCGTTCGAAGGAATATTGGTAGAGCCAATTAAGAAAATGCAGCGGGGAAAAGCCTAGCGGTGAAAGTGTCGACAATCGCTCGACTCGAAGCCATCTCACCCTACCAATCTCGCGCATCGACCTGAAAAGTCGAATCTTGACGCTTACATTGATGATTACATAAAAGGGTTCGTGCACGGGAAGCACTTACGGTTTGAAAATGTCTCGCCGCTATAGACCTTACCCTTCCAACACGGTGCAACATCGGTAAAGGAAAGAAGGCATTGTGTCTGATGGACGACATCAAGAAGGTACCCGATAAATAGTGGTCCTCAGAGACAACGAGAACATTTTGATGATTTTGGGATACCCGTGGGCTTAATCTTCAAGGCTTTAGTAAAGCTAGGCCTCCTGGAGCCACCTTAGAGACTACCATCGAAAGAGCTCAAATGCACTCCTCGACATGAATGAGCATTGCACCTTCCATAGTCATTATGGCCACACTGACAGAGCAAGCTGTATAGCCTTGAAGAAAGCGGTCGAGGGTTAATCGAAGCGAGGCAAGCTTGAGCGCCCCGATGGACCAAAACCGGCGGACTACGGTTCGGAATGGTGACCAAGTCAATGACCAAGGTTCGGATCAAAGAGCATCGAGAATTTACTTCCAATCTTTGAAGGGTAGAAATGTAGTCAGACGGCGAAGAGTAGCTAGACTAGGGTTTACCTATCCTTAAGCAAGATTAGAAAAGAAAAAAAATAGTCTCTCGGTCAACCTTCGTAGGTTCTAGTACTTTTCTCTTTCAAATCAAGTCCTCTACGGACATTGTATTTAATCTTCAATTTTCTATAAAAGAGTCTTCTTCTTTTCTTGCTAGACTTAAGACATTATTTGCACACCTACATTACATTTAATGAAATGGTTTTATTTTATATGATCACTTGCATTTGCTCAAACAAGTAATCTCTCGAAATAATTCACGTTCGATTAATCGGTGTGAGAAAGTCAACAATGCTCTCCCTATACACCTTCCTTAGGCCTCCATCAAGCCATACACTTTCCTTGCTTCACAAAAAAGGCCTTCATTAAACCATACACTTTCCCAATCATGCCCCCGCCTTCATCTTGACCAAGTCAGCGACGGCGGCAACATCGAGGGACAACAAAGGCCACTCGGCTTGAAAGATTGACCCAGTGTCGACAACGACCTAGGAGTTTGGCTTAGACCTCAAGGGTATCAAGAAAGTTCAACGAGGGGCTCGCCTTGGCCCTCGGGTGCTTCAAAAAAAAAAATGTGGTGCAAAAAGAGTAATGCCCGGCTAAGTGAAAATCCCAAAAAGGGCGGTCTAGGCAAAACGGGCTTGCACATAAAAAAAAAAAAGAAAAAAAAAATCTTAGTGCAAAAAGAGTAATGCCCGGCTAAGTGAAAATCCCAAAAAAGGGCGGTCTAGGCAAAAACGGGGTTGCACATAAAAATAAAAGAAAAAAAGAAAAAGAAAATGAGGCGGACCCGGCCACCGCCCATCGAAAGCTTGACGGACGGGCAAAATCAAAGCTCGAGAGAATGAAAGTTGTCGATAACAAATGGGGCGGTCGAAGCAAAGCCGAAGCATTTCATAAGCACAGCAGGCACGTGCAAATCCTTTCTCCCCCAATGAAAGAGGAAGCAATCGAAGCGGCCGTCCAAGAATGACTTGGTCGAGGAATCATCCAGAGGCCCGCGCCTCATCATCTCATCCTAGCCTTTTCACTAAAGGAACCACAAAAATCCCATTTTCCAAACACGGTCAGAGCCGAGGCCGAACTACGGCGACTGAGCTCCTCACAACGAGGGAACGTAGAGCAACCGGCAATGGTCCGGTCATAAACATATCCAAATTCACGAAAACCGGGTCTCATCAAATGACCTCTCCCATAGACACGGTCAAATCCCGAGAAAACCCGGTCTCATCAATGACCTCCCTGTACACAAACCTTTCTTTTACACCGGCCCAATCTTGATCCGCGGCGGTGGTTGACTTTCTCCTCATGATTAATCGAGAATGTTTGTTCATATCGAGATTAATGGTTGAATAACCCGAACATCAATAAAGGGTTTTAAGCAATCTTGTGATCATTGTAAATAAAACAAGTTTTCGGATGTCTTGACAAGTCTTCTCTTTCTACATCTTAGGAAAAATAGTGCTAAACAGCGATTTTACGTCGGGGGCTTCCATACACTTTTACAAACCCTTCTACGCTTATACTCTCTCAAAGAGTCAAACCCAAGCGAGTTTTTGCGCCTACATTGAATAAGGCCGTCAAAATAACACAAAAATCGGGATCTATTCCCACTTTTCGAAAAAATATGCCCTGCATGTATACATTTCTAAAATCTTTTCTTTCACATCTTCTTAAGGTTGGTGATTGACTAAAAAAAAAAAAAAAAAAAAAAAAAAAAAAGGGGATAGGTTTTCCCTCTTACGCTACAATTCGCATTAGGGCTGCCTTGGAACTCTTCAAAGTTGGGTCTTTGCCAAGCCATTCCTTTAAGCGGGGCTTCTTTAGCCATTTTTGGGGTTCGCATCGAGTTCTTCACTAGGTCCCTAGATGGATTCGGTCTTGGTCGAGATTAACCCCGGGATCACGTTCGCGGTACCAATCAGTTGGGATTTTTGCTAGGTCACCGGGCCCGGGGCTTCGCGAGTCACTTCGCCTACTCGGTTCATTCAGCAGGGCTTTGCCAAATGAAAGGATCTTTCCTTGCTTTAGTAAGACATGGGGCTTTGCAAAAAGTTTTCCTCGGGCCAAGGGCTCAGATAAGTTACATCCGTCCACTAGAAGAGAGGTTTGGTCACTTCAATATACGCCGGTTATAAAAGCACATCGGCATCGGCTTCAAGCGCCGAGTTTAAGAAAAGGACCTTAATCAAGACCCGAGGTTTAAACCCGAGTCTCGGCCAAGAAGGAATTCTAGTCCACGTAGACAACATCTCGGCAACAACGGCGGTTCGGTCCGCACCCAAGGGATACGACCCCACTGTTTGAAACCCGTCTTAAACAATTCCCAAATACATTCCATATGTATATCCAGACCCAGTCCCTACCATGTTTCCAAGAAAAAAAATCACCCCTAGGCTCAAGTAACGTGCCAATTGCTAAAAATAACATTTTCTCCCAAAAAGCGCCTCCGTTACTTCCGTTATAACGAGATAACGCTAGGCGACAGTTTCCTAATTGTCAAAATCCAACTTTGGCTACCTCTATCACGCAGTTGAGAAGTATGCTCAAGTTTTCCGGTTATATTTGCCTCTATCTACTCGATAGTGACGTAAGCTTTAGCTTCCTCGGGTGACGACCTCCACTGTCGTCAAAACCTCAAGAATCCTAGACATCGTTCCTAAAGCTGTCTAGATGAAGCTTGAACTACGATCGAGGCTTGATTCCTCCGGGATACGTAGGTAGCCTTTCATAAAAGGTTCAGCCATCCAGACCACGTTGGTCACCTTTTCTTTCCCGTTCCTCGATAGTGCATAAGCTTTTCATAAAAGTCCAATTTTTTGACCACATTGGTCACCCCTTTTGATTTGGCACATTCCTTGTAGGATCGGTTGTTTGACCTCCTAGGAAGGGACCAAATATCTCTTTGTCATTGTCCCAAGAAGGCCGGGTAAGTAATCTCTTTTGGTCACCCAATTCCAACTGTTGTCTGCAATTCCATTCCAGTTCCAAAGGTTACGTAAAGTACGGTTCGAGGCTACCTTTGTCACGCGACAAACCTAGCCTCTTGGCATACAAAGTCGTGCGACATACTTAGCCCGTGTGGGTGGGTTTTACAATTTTGCCCTGTAGGCTCCATTTTACAATTTTGCCCTGGACTTTTCACTTGGGCCTCCAATTTTCGTTATTTTTTTAACGAGAGATAACCTCCTTTTCGAGAAAATATCTCTCATCTGTTAAGCAATTAAGCTTTCTTCCCGATTGCCTCAGTTAGTTCCGTTATAACGGGATAACACTAGGTGACAACCTCAGGATTGTCGAACTCTAAACTTGTGCTACCTCTATCCGCGAATAGTGACGTATGCCCAAGTCATTTCAACTTGTGCTACCTCTATCACGCGAATAGTGACGTATGCCCAAGTCATTCCAACTTGTGCTACCTCTATCCGCGAATAGTGACGTATGCCCAAGTCATTCCAACTTGTGCTACCTCTATCAGCGAATAGTGACGTATGCCCGAGTCATTCCAACTTGTGCTACCTCTGTCCGCGAATAGTGACGTATGCCCAAGTCATTCCAACTTGTGCTACCTCTATCCGCGAATAGTGACGTATGCCCAAGTCATTCCAACTTGTGCTACCTCTATCAGCGAATAGTGACGTATGCCCAAGTCATTCCAACTTGTGCTACCTCTATCCGCGAATAGTGACGTATGCCCAAGTCATTCCAACTTGTGCTACCTCTATCCGCGAATAGTGACGTATGCCCAAGTCATTCCAACTTGTGCTACCTCTATCCGCGAATAGTGACGTATGCCCAAGTCATTCCAACTTGTGCTACCTCTATCCGCGAATAGTGACGTATGCCCAGTCATTCCAACTTGTGCTACCTCTGTCCGCGAATAGTGACGTATGCCCAAGTCATTCCAACTTGGTGCTACCTCTATCCGCGAATAGTGACGTATGCCCAAGTCATTCCAACTTGTGCTACCTCTATCCGCGAATAGTGACGTATGCCCAAGTCATTCCAACTGGTGCTACCTCTATCCGCGAATAGTGACGTATGCCCGAGTCATTTCAACTTGTGCTACTTCTATCAGCGAGTAGTGACGTATGCCCAAGTCATTCCAACTTGTGCTACCTCTATCCGCGAATAGTGACGTACGCTCAATTTTCCCAACTTAAGTTACCTCTATCTCCGTCATAAAAGAGATAGCGCCGCCATAAGCTCTAGCTTCTTCGGGTGTGACCTCCGGTAATTGTCAATCGGTGTGACCTCCGGTAATTGTCAAAATCTCAAGGATCCTAGACATCGTTCCTAACTATCTAGTGATGCTTGAACTACGATCAAGGCTTGATTCCTCCCGGGATACGTAGGTAGCCTTTCCTAGAAGGTCCGGCCATCCGACCACTTTGGTCACCCTGTTCCTTCGTCACTCCTCGGTGATGAAGTAGTCCCTCATAGAGACCACCTTGGTCATTTCTAGCATGTCCCCGGTAGGATCAATTGCTTGACCTCCTAGGTCATTTTCTATTTTCCCCGGCAAGAGACCGCTTTTCTCTTCTCCCTTCCTCGGCGGATCTTATTCCGAACTACGGCTGGCTTGATTCCTCAGGGATACGTAGGTAGCCTTCCAAAAGGTTCGGCCACTCGGCCGTCTCGGTCATCTAATCCGTCTCGGCATTCGCCGGATCGGATCCTTTTCTATCGACAACCCCACTCGCCTTGCAAGTGACGTTGCCAAGGGGGCTTCTGTAAGTACCCCAAATCGCTCATGCCTTCCTGCTAAATTTCCCGGCAATTTCGATAAGTTTCCCTGGTAATTCCCGGACCTTCCTAGTGTTCCGGAAATGTCCTGAGCGAGTCCCAAATTAAAATTAGGGCTGTAGGGAGCCTTCCTAATTAAGAAAACACGTTTTTCTTAATTAGGAGAAGGTTCTAGAATAATGCCACCTTGCATGGTTCTAGAATGCCGAGTCACAAATGGATAAGCCCGCACTCCGGCCCCTCTTTTAGCTCGCGCACTGGAAGCCCGCAGCGGCCTCATTAGCCTTTTCCGGTATCGCCTATAAATAGAGGCCTCCTCTACCCATTTTACACACACAAAAATCATCCACCATCACACATAATACGTAAAATACACTCCCAAGGCTGCTTTGGAAGTCCAAGAAGGTGAAGAAGAAAGCCAAGCCACCTCCCTCCTCCTTGAAGATCCAAGATCAAGTCCTCCTCCTAGCTCCGTCCAAAGAAGAAGAGGAAGCCATTGGTAACCTCGCACGCTCTAACCTTGCATCTTAAATTGCTATATGTGATTATATTTGCTCATTGCATTCATACATTGCATTTATCTTGCTTGGGACTTGGTAGTTTATCATAAAGATCATATCTTTATCCCCCTTTCCCCCTTTGCATGCATTAGGTATCCTTTTCCATTAAAAATGTAATCTTTGAATCAAAGGTGCATCCTTTGCACCTAAAAATGTATCTTTTCATTAAAAATGTCATTTTTCATCATACATTCCCCCATGTCCCCATTAATAACCTTGGAGCGGACCGGTGTAAAGATCCTATCTTTACATCGTTCCTTCCATTAAAGGTTCATGATCTCTTTAGAAAGGAACACCTTGAACCCTATATCTCCGATTATCGCTTAAGAAAGAGTATGAAGCATCTATACGAGCTCGACCGTCTTAAAGCGTAGGATTGATGGGCTAAGGAACCTCCTTTTCTAAAGAACCTCATCTTTGACCAAAAGAGAGTCATTCTCGATCACGCAAGTCAGGGTCCCGAGGTTAAAAATGCGATGATCACAAGTCACAAGATGAGGACGGGATCATAATCCCGAATACATAAAATTCCAAGGAATCCAGAGCGACAACCAACAAATGGTTTGTACGTCCGGAAGACAACTTGGGACATTCCCCCCTTATTTTCAAACACATGCACACAAAGAAAGCACGCAAGCAAGCACGATTGCTGAAATCTTGGGAGACTTGCTCGGCAAGGCACACTTTGGGTGAACGCCAAACGTTCTTCCCAAGGGGTAACTTAACCTCCGAACCCAAGTAAAAACCTTTTTTTCAAAGTTTTGAGGTAATCAAAATGGCGTGGCGACTCCGTTTTTCAAATAACTCGGATGTCTTCAAACTCGCGTGAATCCAACAAAAATTTTGGGCACCACATTCACAAGGTTGTGCAACCTTCTCCATCTTTCCCCGGAGGAAGCACAAGGTATGATCCGCGATCCCGATCATTTTGACATTTCTGGTCTTCCTGATAGGTTTAGGGGTTTAGGCTTGATTGATGATGCATATTGGGATGCTTTTACACTCTGCATGTTTGGGACTTTGTTTATGGTTTATTCTTTCGGGATTTGTCACCGGGCTTTGCTGGATGTGGTTATACACTGCCGTTTGGGCCGGGACATTGTGCCCTTGATCTTGGGAGAGAACCTTCATGCTCTTGACCGGTTGGCTACCGGGAGGCGGTATATGCGCGAGGGCGGCCCGTTTACATTGACCATGTGGGCGATGGAGCGTGCACGGGGTCCTTCGTGAAACTTCTGATGCGGTCAAACCTTGGGCTTTTGCCATGAGAGGGGTTACTGTAGATCTTGATGATCAGGGCTCATGGGAGTACTGGATGGCTTGTCGCCGTACTGAGGACATCAGGTGGTCGGTGCCGCATTGGCGGGTAGAGACTCGGAGAGTGCTCCAGGATGGTTCTCATGTGGTCATGCTTCCGGGGCTTTCTCAGTCCAGTTTTTACATTCCGGCTCTGGTTCGGAAACAGTTTGGCTTGGAGCAGACTCCTTTAGAGGGCTTTGAGGACATAGCTACCAGGGTGGTGGCTTCTGCTTCGATGGATGATCCTTCAGTGTTTCCATTCCTTTCCCGAGCATGGAGGTATGACGTCTTTCCTCCTAGGGTTATCCTCAGGCATCCAGGGCACGTGTTTCTGACCACTTGGTACTTGGATTGGTATGAGAGACATCTGGGGGAGACACAGGTGGCTATCTTGAGGAGGCGTGAGGTCATTGTTGGTTTGGAAGACATGACGGTTTCAGAGATGAGGAGGGCCGAGGCGAGGGCCAATCCTCATGATAAGAGCGGAGATGTCGTGACGGACTACGAGACTTATGTCAAGAGACAGGAGGGAGGATTCCCATGTTGCGGCTCGGTTACGGGGAGATGAGAGATGAGGCTAGGGCTACTAAGGCCACGACGGATGTTGGTTTGATAGATCCTGTCCTTACACCAGAGCTCGGTAGGAGGAAGACTGGCATTTTTCCTGTGCAGAGGAAGAAGACCCGAAGAGGAGGATAGAAGAGAGGAGACGCTAGTACGAGTGGCTTGGAGTGACCTGAGGTCTCTGAGTATCCCCTGCTTGTCATAGCAGGCACATTAGTTGTTACGTATCTTAGTTTCTTTTAGCAGGTTGTAAGTTTTAGGAGTGAACCGAGCTTAGACTCATCAAAAAGCTTTTAACTGTAATGGATATGTGAATTGCTTTAGAGTTTTTCAAAACGCCTTCATGGCTTGATCAATGTGTTGATAACAAAGTATGACTTTTATTTGTGTTTTAGACCGAACCATTTCATTTGCCTACGTTTCCCTTGGACCAAGGGCTCGGGTCTCCGTAGTTCGACTCGGTTAATTGTTTTTTTTTTTTTTTTGGTGCAACCCTGTCTTTTACCTAGGCCGCCCTTTCGGGTTTTTCAACCTAGTTGGGTATTACTCTTTTAGCACTCTCTCTTTTTTTTTCATTTTTTTGTAGTGCAACCCCGTCTTTTACCTAGGCTGCCCTTTCGGGTTTTTCAACCTAGTTGGGTATTACTCTTTTAGCACACTTTTTTTTTTTTGTGCAATTTTTACCTAGGCCGCCCTTTCGGTGTTTTTTTTTTTGTTTTTTTGTTTGGTGCAATCTCGTCTTTTACCTAGGCCTCCTTTTCAGCTTTTCAACCTAGTTGGGTATTACTCTTTTAGCACTCTTATTGGGAGATGACTCGTGTTTCACGCGTAGTATCTGCGGAGCTTGTCGCCATTCTTGGGTGTACAAAAGGGTTTCCGTCGAGGTGCACGCAAGTTGCGCATGGCTCCTCAGGAGAAGATTTTACGAACGACATATGGTCGGACCCAGACAGGCTCCCATTTGCCAAGCGGGTTGATGCGGGTGGAGGCTTCTCTTTCAAAACGAGGTCACCTTCCACGATGTCCGGTGTTTTACTTTCTTATCGAAGGCTCGCCATCCTTCCTTGGTAAGCTCGGATATGTTCCATGGCTCTCAATCGGCGTTCATCTAGCAGGGCCAATTCATCATGGCGACTCTGGAGCCATTCGACCTCGTTGATCGACTTTCCAACAAAGACACCGGAGTGAGGGGATTTCTAGCTCGATTGGGAGTACGGCTTCCATTCCGTAGGTGAGAGCAAATGGTGTTTCCCCGGTTGCCGTTACGACGGATGTTACGTATCCCCGAGAGCAAGGTGAAGCTTGTCGGGCCAATCTGCCTCGAACGGCCAATTTCCAAATGATATTTTCCAGGGTCTTGTTTGCTGCTTTAACAGCTCCGTTAGTTTGGGGCCTATAGGGAGATGACTTGTGACGGATTATTCTGAATTTCGCTAGTAGCCTGTCGCATTCCCCCTCAAAGTGGGACTCATTATCTGAGATGATTTCGGCTGGCAACCCGTATCTGCATATGATGTTCTCTTTGATGAAGAGGGCTACTTTCTTTGAGTTGAGGACTTTGTAGGATTTGGGTTCAACCCATTTGGTGAAATAGTCCACTGCTACCAGGACGAATTCGTGGCCGTTGCTACCTGATGGTGTGATTTTGCCTATGACATCAATTCCCCAAGTGACGAAAGGCCAAGAGGTTGTCATGCAGTAGAGCTCGTGAGGAGGCAAGTGGTTGAGGTTCGAGTACCGCTGGCATTTGTCGCAGCTTCTGACGAACTGGATGCAGTCAGTTTCCATGGAGATCCAAAAGTACCCCATTCTCAATATGATTTGCATTAAAGCCCGAGCATTCATGTGGGGGCCACAGGTACCACCATGTACTTCTTTCATGAGTTCGGTAGCCTCTTGCTTGCTGATACACCGCAGGAGGGGGCCTTGATAGCGCCTCTTGTACAACATATCTCCAAAAGGACATAGTGGGAGGCGAGTCGCTTCAGGGCTGAGAGGTTTTTCGCTTTGATTCCCTCTTTATATTCCCTATCTTCATTTTTGAAAGAGGCTTCGCCGTTCTTCAAGTACTGATAAATCTGGGTATACCAGGGGTCATTGGCAAGTTCGGCCTCCACTTTGATTTCAAAGCAATAAGCGGGGTTTTCTCTTCTCCCGACTCTGAATGGTTTGACAGACTTTCCTTCAGGTAATTCAACGAGAGAGGCTAGTGTAGCCAGAGCATCTGCGAACCTGTTGTGATCCCTGGGCAAGTAATGAAAGCTGATTTCCTTGAATTGAGTCACTAGCTCCTCCATATAAGTGTGATATTTCTGCAGACCCGGGTCCACTGTCTTCCACTTGTTAGAGACCTGGTTGATGATGAGGGCAGAATCACCATACACTTCCAATTCTTTGATATTTCTTTCAAGAGCGGCCTCCAATCCGGCTATGCAAGCTTCATATTCAGCAGCGTTGTTGGTAACCTCAAACTTCAACTTTACTGCTATAGGGGTATGCTCATCGGTAGGATCGACCAGAAGCATTCCTATCCCGTTTCCTCTTTTGTTTGACGCCCCGTCAAAGAAGAGCTGCCAACGATTTTCTCCTTCTAGAGCAAAGATTCCATCATCAGGGAATTGAGGTTCAGGTCCCCGGGATTCATCACTTGGGAAATCGGCCAACTGTTCTGCCATTATTCGCCCTTTCATGGATTTTCTCGTCACGTAAGTGATGTCGTATTCAGCCACGAAGAATGACCACTTTGCCAACCTCATGGAGATGGAGGGCTTGTCGAACAAATATTTGATGGGGTCTAATTTCGAGACCAGATGTATCGGGTGAGACTGCATGTAGTGCTTCAACTTTCCCACTACCCAGACCAGGCCTGCGCAAGTCTTTTCACAAGCAGAATAATTGAGTTCGCTCCCTTGAAGCTTTCTGCTCACGAAATAGATGGCGTTTTCAACCTTGGAATCTTTCTTCTCTTGAGCTAACATAGCCCCAATTGCTGTATCCGTGACAGTTAGATATAGCAATAGTGGCTTTTGCTGATGTGGTGGGCAAAGAATCGGGGGATTCACAAGGTACGCCTTGATCTTTTCAAAAGCGAACTGGCATTCCAGAGTCCATTTCGTGTAGGCACTTTTCTTCATCATCTTGAAGATCGGCTCGCAGATCGAGGTCAGCTGATTTACAAAACGGCTTATGTATTGCAGTCTTCCCATGAAGGATTTTACTTCTGTCAGCGTCCGAGGTGGTTTCATTTCGACTATAGCCTTGATCTTCTGGGGGTCTACTTCAATTCCCCGTTCCGTCACCATATATCCTAGCACCTTGCATCGTCTTATGCCGAAGGTGCACTTGGCTGAATTCAGTCTCATGCTGTGGTCTCGGAGGCGGCTGGAGAATTTTCTCAGATCAACAAAGTGTTGGCCATCTGATCCTTTGGAATGTATTATCATATCGTCCACATAGACCTCAATTTCTTTGTGGATCATGTCATGGAACAAGGCTGTAACTGCCCTCTGGTAAGTAGCCCCAGCGTTCTTCAGTCCGAATGGCATGACCGTGTAGCAGTACGTTCCCCAAGGGGTTGTAAAGGCTGTCTTGGCTTGGTCCTATTTCGCCATTTTGATCTGGTTGTAGCCGGCAAAACCGTCGACGAAGGATTTAACTTCATAATTGGCCGTGGTATCCACCAGCATGTCGATATATGGTAGAGGAAAATCATCCTTTGGACTAGCCTTATTCAAGTCCCTGAAATCCACGCAGCATCGGATCTTCCCGTTGGCCTTAGTCACCGTCACTATGTTGGAAAGCCATGTGGGATACTCAATGACCCTGATGAATCCTGCTCTAAGCATCTTTTCGATCTCCTCCTTTACCTGCAGAGACCATTCGGGCTTAATTCTTCTCAGCTTTTGCTTTACAGGCTTGACTTCTGGGTCGAGCGGTATCCGGTGTTCGACTATGGAAGGGTCGAGGCCAGGCATCCTTATAGGACCATGCAAGCACATCCACAAATTCTCTTAGCAGCTCAATCAGAGTGTCCTTTTTAGTTCCTTTGAAGAAGCTACCAATCTGCGTCTCTTTTGGCTCTTCCGCAGTTCCCAAATTCACACGTGTCAAAACCTCTTCGGCAGCTTGGGCTCGATTTTCCTCTTTCCGAACAACCTGCTTAAAGATTTCTTTGATATACTGTTCATTTAATGTTTCTCCTTCTTTATCTAGTGAATCATTATTAACTATTTTTAGGTTATTAGTTAATTTATCATTAGTTAAAGCAATTAGGGGATACTCAGAAAGGTCCATCATTTCATTGAGAACGAAAGGGAATACAGCGTTTGCTACAACCTCATAGTCTTTAGGCGTGAGGCCGTCGGACGACTCTAGATACTCGAACTCGACAATAAGAGACTCAGAGGACTTTACATAGGTTGACACAAGGGTACGGGGGACCAATCCAAGTTTGGTGATCATTTCTTCCTTGGTTGCGGACGGGCCCGAGAGAGTTTCCCAATTCTTCAGAGGCATTGATGTCGGCGGCTTCATGACTCGGGGATCGAATTGCTTCTGTCCTCCTTCCTCAATCATTGCTACCATCTCCTTAACTGAGCCAAATTCGATCAGGTCTGGCACCTGGACCTCTTCTCCGAATAACTGCTGCATGACAGGACCATCCCAGTCATCTGAAGGGAACTCTGCAGTTCCGACCTTTGGCATTGTCAGTTCAAATTCAGCCTTCGGGCCTTCCTGGGCGATCGGGACCACGGTATTGAGTTTTTTGAACTGCTCCACTAGGCCTGGCACGCCTTTGAAAGTATACTCACTCTCGATGGTGGTGGTAGCCCCAGGTATCTTGGGTAGATCCAGAAACATTCTACGGACTGGATTGGCTTTGTTTCCCCTGGACTTTCTGAGGTCATCTTGTAGCTTCAGCCATCCCTCTGTAGGAGTGGGTTCTTTGACTGCGGCATTATCCTGCTGTGTAGGACCTTTCACGAAGTAGTCAGCCAGATTAGGACTGAAAGGGAGAGATTTAGGACCGTTGACCGGGACCCCTCTTGTGGCAGCTTCTCCCCTTTTCAGAGCAATTTCTTTTTCTTTCGCAATTTCCCCCGAAGTTGGTTCATATCCCAGGCCATGGCGAGTTTTTTGTTCCTTCACCTCAATGACTTTGTGAGTTCCTTGTTGACGCTTCCCCAGACCTAGGCCAGGCAGGTAGCTCATCTTTCTCATCATCCTCAAGACTGGAGGGATTTTGTCCCGAGTGACCGTCAGATCTACGTTGCAGACTTGGGCTTTAGGAGGCTCGACTCTGAAACCTGTTAGCATAAGGCCGTCCTCATCATGCTTGATTTCCAGAATGGGTATACCACCCGTATATGTGCCCTCCAAAGTGACTAGGTCCCCATATATGGTTGTTAGATCCCCATCTGAGATGAACTTTACACACTGATGGAGGCTTGAAGCGACCCCATTGACTTGGTGCAACCAAGGTCTTCCCAACAGAGCATTAAAGGTGATTGGGATATCGATGACCTGGAATTCCACGGGTATCATTTTCTTGCTAAACCATAAGTTCAAAGTGGCAACCCCGAGTACTGTGCGAGATTTCGAGTCATAAGCTTTGACTGTGAGGGAGGAAGGCTTCAGATCTGTAGACTTGATGTCGAGCAGACTCATGATCTTGGCTGGAAGGAAATTCATTCCGGACCCATTGTCAACCAAAACCCGAGGGAGACGCCGTTCATCCAGCTGGACCGTGATGAAGAGAGGCTCATTGTGATCGGCTCCGAACTGAGGGAGATCAAGGTCCGTGAAAGTGATTATGTTCCCGTAGTGGATGTTCCCAATCAATTGCACCACGTCATCAGGAGTAGCATCAATAGGGACCAGTGTGCGGGCCAGGCTTTCTTTCAATTTTAGCTTGTGGGGATAAGATGAGGTAAGCAGGGACCACAGAGAGATGTTGGCCTGAGTCTGTTTCAACTGGGTGAGCACGGGATCCTCCTTTTCGGGGTCAGGAGTTTCGGCTGTCTTGGCATAGGGGAGACGGTCTTCCCTTGGTGCTTGATCTGCTGTCTTCTTGTCTGCCTTGGGGTTCCCCTGGTAGATCTGCCCGAATCTGGTCAACAAGTTAACTTCTCCCTCTGTTGCTTCTTCACTAGATTTCTTCAATGCTGCCAAGGTCAACGGAGGAGCTTTTTTGGCTACTGACCACTGGTTCTGACGGAGCTTAGCAATGGTGAGAGGCTGAGCTTGAGCTGCACCGGTTCCTACCTGGGTAGCCTTCCAGACTGCTTCCCAAGTTACGGGCTTCCGAACCTGGGATTGTGTCACTGTTCCTTGGATGGCCCACAGAGCTAGTGCATCCTCCGATTCGTCCTCATAATCATAGCTTGCTTTGCCCATAGTTATCATACAGCAGTAATTGCTACTCTCAGGGCTCGGTGGCTTTTCCTTTTCATCTCCGGTATAGTGCAGCCAATCTGGCTTCTTTTTGTAATACTCGGCGCTAGAGATGATTATGGCGTTCTGTGTGGGAGGTGCATCTGGTATCATACCAGTGTCCAGGACCTCTCTCAGAGCTGAAATGTATTCGGGAAAAGTGATTTCTTCTTGGGTAATCCTGACAAGGATTGTTGCTTTGCCTCTGGGAGGATTTGATCTGACCATGGTTACTTTCTCATCAGGGAGGATAGGAGTCAGTCTCCCTTTCTCTAACAAATTCTCAACTATCTGCTTGGATCGGATGTTCGAGAATCCCTCCCCCAAAGCATGGTAAGCAGTGTTGAACTCAACGACATCTACGTATTCAGCACCAGGAAAATTCATGGCTTTCATGTCCTCGGTTTCGTAGTAGTCCTCCGAAGTTTCTTCAATCTTATGACTGTCAGCCTCCATTTCATCATACATCTTTTTCCTTTCGCCTTTGCAAACAGGGCAACCACAAGTAAAGGACAGACAATGTTCACTTCACGGCTTGACACAGCAGCTCGGTATATCTGAGTCCAGATGAGGAGTACCCGGGGTCCACTGTCGGGTGCAGGAGCTATTATGAAAGCGTCATGCGGGTCCATGGGTATGAAGGCAACTGGAGAGACATTTAGGTCGATAACTCTCTTCAGGGATTCCATGCACTCGATGTGTTTGAGAGGCTCAGTCGTGACCCTTACAGTTGTGATGCCGTCAGTTCTAGGGGAGGAAGAGAAAGACCCGATGACGTTTACGAATTCATCGTCTGTCGGTTGCTGGAAACCTCCCTTTTCGACCAGTGCTTCAATGAAATTTCTCCATTCGCCCACTAGGTTTTTGTAGGGAACATTGTGCTCCAGGATTTCAGACCTGTATTGTTCTTCAAGTGGGCTTTGCTGTCCCTCATCCTCTGAAGTATCCGGGCATTGACCACAGGTGCATCTTACGAGGAGCACTTCGTGGGGGCCCGTTTCCATTGACATTTGACCCATATTTTCTGGCGGCCCTTCATCGTCACTGGCCGACAACCAACCATTGTGCCCGGTGCCCATGAGGTCATTTTCGGCATGATTGTTCCAGACTGCTTCTGGATCTTGGGCCTCAGTTGACTCCTCGCTCTCGTCGTCATCATCGTCATCACTGTCATCGAAATCGTCCTCCTATACCGTTTGAACTTCGGCCAGGAGAGAACGCCGATCAAATCTATTAGGTGAGGATGGGTGAGTGCAACCGCAAAAGTTGTCATAGGCTCCCAATGCTGGAAGCGACAGCTGTGACTCAGCTTTTCCTCCCAGGAACTGTGGGGGAAGAGTGAGAGGGGGTGGCACGTATTTGACTCCTGGTAGGATATGGAAGCAATCCTCCTCTTCTGAATTTTCGTCTTCACTGTCCTCAGGATCGTACTCGGCTTCTCCCAGAACCAACTTGCAGAAGTGTATTAACTCCAGGTGCTCTTCGGCTTCTTTGCTGATAAGCCCCAACACAGGCGCCTGCCTGAAGCTTTCTTGTTCAATCTTCCTTGAATGTTCTAACCACCTCATGTAAATGATTTTCTCGTGATTTGATCTGAACAGCCCCAGTTCTCCGGTGTCAGCTTTCCCTTCCTCCGAGAAATAGCGAGCCTCGTATTCTTGCAAGAAATTTCTAACATGGGACCAAGGAGGGTTGGTTTGTTCATCATCCTCAAAGCTGAGAGGGAATCCGAATTCAGGATCCTCGACAAGGTTGGTCGTGGGTATTTGGAGATATTCATCGTCTTCATGGGCATACGAAGGTTCTACGATTTCAATCATGTTTGCTTGGTAATGGTTCCTCGGAAAAGGATTTTTGACTGTATTAGCCCCCTCGGGGCCTTCCAACTTTCCTTGCTCTATCAGACCTTGGATTGCCTTTTCAGAGTATAGCAATTATCTGTCAGATGTCTGTGGGATTGATGAAAAGCGCAATACTTAGAAGTATCCACGGGAACATTCGGATTCCTGGGTTGGAAGTTCTCCAAAGGCCGTAGTAAACCTTCTTTCACCAATCCTCTAAAGATGTCATTCTGAGGCATTACGAAGCTTTCGAGGTTTATGACCCGAGGTTTGGGCTCAGCTGGTTTCCTGGGAGCAAAAGAAGTTGCATTATTACATTCCTGCCGCGTAATTGATCACCTCTTTTCCCTTAGGAGGAGCGGGAGCAGTGTTGGAGGTAGGAGCCCTGTATCTGTAGACAGGTGCAGTAGCCTGCTGTTGATTGTAAGCCTTTTCAAATTTAGCCCCGGAATTAACCATTGCACGTAAGTCCGCGTAGGGGAAGTGGCTGAGGGAAGTTCTTAAATGCGGTTTTAGGCATGACTGGAAGATGTCCAACTGTTCCTCCTCAGAAGGAGGAATTATCATCTCGCTAAGTTTCAAATTCCACCGCTTGTAAAAATCTCCGATGTTCTCGTCGGGCCCATTTGCCTTGTTGTCTACGGAGTCCGCTTCTGTTTGTTTCCCATTCCAGGTTAGCTTTGTATTTCTCGGTGAAAGCACTGGTGATCTGGTCCCATGTGGCCCTGGCCTCGGGCTTTAAGCGAAAGAACCATTTCAAAGCACTGGATTTCAAAGAGAGGCTGAAATAATCAGCCAGCTGCTGATTTGTACACCCCTTAGCTTTCATTGCCAAGGTATACGTGTCCAGATGAGTTTTTGGGCACGCAGTCCCATTAAACAGGTCTAGGTTGGGCATCACAAACTTGTGGGGCAGGGGAACAATGGAGTCCGGGTCCGTAGGCCGAAAGGCAGACTTCTTAGTAGTTAATTCAGCAATCTGTGCTTTCATTTCCTTGTGTTGTTCCATGAACCAGGCCAAGTGAGGGTCCTGTGGTGGAGCCATAGCGTTCAAGCCAGTGACTGAGCTGGAGAGGGGAGTTACCACAGGCGGCAGACTGGTGGATGGAATGGCCGGTCCGGGGACGTAGGTAAAAACATGTCCTTGGCCCGAATTACCCTGGGGAGTGTGAGTAGGAGCCTGGGCAAAGGGATAGAACCCCGCGGCTTGCTGTTGATTTCCAATCGGCAAAGAGGGTGGAGGCAGGCCTGATGTAGCCGGGTAGCTTGGGTTTCCGGGGTGAGACTCATAAGTAGGCTTAAATGCGGGCCGTTGTCCCTGGTTGTTGAACTGTATGCCAGGCTGTGGCGAGGGTGTATGACCAGGAGGATACTGCGGTCCTGGTGATTCTGAGGAGACTGGGGTAGGGGCTTGCTGGCCCATTGGACCTTGAGTGAGAAATGGGTTCGTGGAAGCTGTGTTAGGAGCAGCTGAACTAGCATCAATCTGAGGAGGGGCTCCTGACTGTTGCCCCGAGCCAAACTGTGGTGGCATTCCAAACTATTGCTGTGACACTCTGAACTGCGGTTGTGAAGGTCCGGCTTGATCGGTTCCGAATTGAGGCGGGATCCCAATTTGCTGTGGCATTCCAAGGTACCCCCAACCATGAGAAGACATTCCGTACTGATTTTGTCCCCACTGAGGAACTGCGAACTGGCTTGTCCCGTCAGGCTGCATGGGTCCGGTAGCCTGTAGTTGGGGAGCTGGCTGACCCAAAGATCGAGGAGCATGGGCCCTGGTAGTAGTACCATAGGAGGTTGGTGGTGGCATCCTGGAGTAGTCAGGGCGACCAAGATTAGGATTGGGGTCCTCCTCTTCTTCCACGGTGAAAGTGCCATCGGGATTGAGGCTGGCGGCCAAACCGTGGCTCCTAATAGCCTCCAGAAGGCTATTCATCTGCGCTTCTTGTCGCAATCTCATCTGTTCGGCTAACTGATTCCACTGCTGTTCTGTTTGGGGAGTCCCGGGAGGCGGAGTGGTGTTGTCCCCATCGTTACCAGCTGATGCAGACATTATGAACACGGAGTCGAAACAAATGGTGAAGCTGACGATGCGCTTGATTCTTCCCAACTGATCAGACGGTGACCCGGTGCCCGAAACCAAGCTTTGTGAGGAGCAATGGGGGAAAGACACGAGGGTTCAGATATTTGGGAATGAAGGAGGGTAGGTGTTTGGGCTCAGGGCTCATGCAACATGCAGTTATTTGTTCTCGTTTACTTAAAACGTGTTTTATTAAAACCTAAGCGGTTGAAAAAGATTGCTCTTCTTTTTCGCAAACTACTCTAAGTCCTGGATCAGTGGGACCCATCACTACGCCTGCGGACCCTCAACCTGTAACCTCGAACAAGGGTTCCGTAGGGCAAGTAGGTCCCACCGACCGAAAAGAAAAACGATCCTAAAGTCTGGCGGGTAATCGAGTCTTAACGCGTATTCATTGTAAATTACGGGCAAAGCTGACGTCAAAGGACAAGATCATGTCCAGGGGATCGACGAAAAGTCGGCATGGTTTTGACTGATAAATTTCCATAACTGATCTTGACCCGTCGTCAGTTAAGTCGTAATTGGACATGGAATAATTGTTAATCCTTGATGACTCAGTGTCATGTCGGGAGTCGGTGCATAAGTTGTGCAAGTCAAAGTCAAAGTCAAGGCGCCAGTCAAGATCTGGTCAAAGTCCGTGACGGAAAACCGGCATGACTCCGACTGATTAGGGTCTCCGAAAGATTTTGACTTGGCGTGACGACTAAGGTTTGACTGGCACAGTGTATACACAGACAGGGCATGACACGGACCAAACTAAAAATCAACCGGGTCTCGGACAAAGTGTGTCACGGACAAGTGCATGGTCTACACGAGGCTCCAAGGGATGTTTGGGTAGTCCCGTGCTTGCACCGAGAGGCGAAGTAAGGCCAAACGGGCTGCTACTGGGATTTTCCCGGGTTAAGGACGTAGTGTACAGTGTAAGGCCAAGTGCGCGTAGTGTGCGGCAGTCTATCTTCTTTTTCTGAGTAAAATAGAAATTTTCATATGTGTTTTAAAAGCATGATGCATGCAAAAAATTTTGAAAATGATTTTTTTTTTTTTTGAAATTTTTTTTTGAAACAGATAAACACATAAGCACAAAATTCAAACAGTTAAGGAAATGAGTCCGACAGTCAAGATATCGATTTTTCCGGGACGGTCAAAACAACACGAATGGGAAAAATACACACACACATAAATGGTTTCAAGTGCCGGGACGGAAGTTTGACCCACAAAAGCTTTTTTTTTTTGATTTTTTTTAAAAAAAGATAAAGCTTATTTTTAATTTTTCCCAGCGGAGTCGCCACTGTGATGATGCCCGATTTTTTTTTGAAAATCAAACGGAGTCGCCAAGCCGTTTTTAGTTTAAGGGCCAAAACTTTGAAAAATGCCCAAAAATGAGAGAAGTGAGTTCGGAGGTCACGTTACACTCCGGGAAGAACGTTGGTGTTCACCCGGAATGCCTCGTAAAACGAGTCTTCCTAACTTAAAACCATTTGTGTGTGTGTGTGTGTTTTGCAAAAGGAATTTTCTGGAAATAAAAGTTTTGACTGGACTGGACTGAAATTTATCAAAACAGTGTGCTTCTGTGAGTGAAAATAGACTGAAAACAAAAATATTTGTCCCTTACATTCCTGTCCGCGCGGACCAGAGCGAGAGTCAACTCTGTCCGCGCGGATGAGACAGTAAATATTCTTTTTGCAGCTTTCCAGTCTGATTCTGTAAATTCCAGAATGTCAACTGGAGTTACAGAATCAGAACTGGAGTTTGCAACAGAAAATGATAAGTAAAAAACATTTTTGAATTTTGCATCCATGCTTGTCCCCACTTTCCTTAGGCTTTGATTAATGATCACTAAACATGATTAGTGGTGATCTACTATATCAAGCCATCCTTAGGGTACATTAGGACTTGGAAGCACTTCATTTGCTTGGGATGGGGAGATTTAACATAAAACAAAGATTAATGTATGCAAATTGAATTTAGGTTAAGGGTGTATCAACTTTTAGAGTGGATTTCTAAGGTGGTCATTAAGATGACCATCCTTGAGATCTTTGAACTCAATGTATCAACTTTACCCCTTTTGTAACCTAGGAACCTTAATAATCTTCATCCATGGAAATTGTTCCAAGGTGAAGATCTTAGGTTAGGAAAAAACATTTACAAGGAAGTAAAACAATTTAGACCATTTAAAATGGTCATCCATGGAAATTTATTCCATGATGACCACATTTTAGGTCAAGTAAGGACTAATGACATAAAAGAAAATGAAAATAAGAATATGGACCATTTAGTGTGATCATCCATGGAGATGA
The DNA here is from genome assembly GCA_022495995.1 of Adenophora triphylla var. japonica. Classification (NCBI taxonomy): domain Eukaryota; kingdom Viridiplantae; phylum Streptophyta; class Magnoliopsida; order Asterales; family Campanulaceae; genus Adenophora; species Adenophora triphylla. Next base: position 21,330 of record JAFEMH010002752.1, read on the forward strand.
ACTCCAAGGTGACCACACTTTAGGCCAAGAAATCAAGTAACAACTAGTTTATGTAAAGAGGAGGAACAACAAGCTAAAAAAATATGGATCCTTGTAGAGAATCATCCATGGAGATGAACTCCATGGAGATCCTCTTGAATCTAGGACAAGAGATGAACAACAAGTAAATGAGCAAGTTACATCTTTAAAATGTGAGATGTATGCATGGATGAGGGAGATTAAGGTAAAGAGAAGGAGGGTTTACCAATGGTTTTACCCTATCTTCCTTGGATTTGTGTTTGGGGCTTGAATATAATCAAGATTTGTGTTGGGATTTTGTGTTTTTTGCTTGGTGTTTAGGTTTGTTTTACGGATTTTTGCGAATATATCGATGGGGTTCGAATTACGGCTCCTTTAAGGCGAGAGAGAATGATTTAATTTATAGGCTGATTTTAGGTTTCGAAGATGTCCGCGCGGACGAGACTGAGTCTCATTCCTGTCCGCGCGGATTGGAGTGTAAGCGTGCCTGATTTTGCAGAAAGCAGTTTTGGCTGCTTGCATTTAATGAAAAGTTGGTCAATTTCTTGGAAATGACTATTCCATGAGAGATCCAACCTATTTTTATTGTTCCTTTAAGGTCCTTCCTTGTTTAAATTGCCTTAGGAAGTGACTAAAATGCCCTTGAATGTTTATTTGACGTGGACAACGTTAAATTGGGCTGAAGGAACATTGGCGGCTCAGGATTGAGACACTTACACCATGAACCATTTTGAGACATTTCGACCGAGACGGAGGGAGTATGTTTTTTTAAAAAAAATAAATAACATGAAAAGAAAAAGAGGTGGTTGGTTGAAGAAAAATGTCCTTGTCTAAAGATTTTTTATGGTGTTGCCAGGAAGTTGTCTACTGCCACCACCCTTGCCTTTCCCAATTGCTCAGTTCTCTCACAGACAGCTCAGACACAGACCCCTTTACATGCCTTTGGATTATGGAGCATACTCCCTTCGTCCCGTTCGAAATGGCACAATTTTTTTTTTTGACATTCTATTTGAAAAGGCATAAGTCAAAAATGGAAATTAAGATTATCGATATATGATAAAGTACTAGTACTGAGAAGTTTGGAATTTAAAATAAAGATCACATTTATTATTACCAAAAGAACAAGAGTAACCTTCGTTGTCCAAAATTGTGATAGATATTAAATTTCATCAAAAAGATGGTACAATGAATGTATTATTTAATACAAAATAATAGCCCGTACTTATCATTAATCGAAAAATCCCTATGCCTATAACTTCAATCGGATTTCCAGCTTCCATATAGATGTATTTCTCATCTTCACTGAGGATTCGGTAATTCAGGCAACCCTGCATACATGAACTAATGTGAGTTGTTGCACCAAATACAACCACTATGTATATTAAGGAATTGAAACCAAATTTGCCTTAGTACAAACAAGACCAAATGACATACCATTCTGAATTCGCCATTCGCGATACTTATGGTAGTCGTTCTTCATGCGAGTAAGGTCCTTGCAAAAGAAGCATTTCTTGACTTTATGATCATTAACTGATCATTTATGCTTCTTACTTACAACCGCAATTTCCTTCCCTCCTCTCTTAATTCCACGAGAAAAAGTAAATGCTAAGTGAGTACTTTCTAATTTAAGATATTTCATCCTATCTTCCTCTAATGTCATATGTGAAAGTAATATATTAATATTCCACTTATACTTTTGACATTTATAGATCACCTCAAAAGAACCAAATTGAGGAGGAAGATAGATCAAAACTAAGTGCACGAGCAAATCTTCCGAAATCTCTAACTTAAGTGTCTTTAGTTTGATTGAAAATTGAAATAATTCAATAATGTACTCCCGAAGATTTTCCTCACCCTTGTACCGAATGGAAACAAGTTTTCACAAGAATTCAAGAAAAAACTCAGCATTTTCGATCTCAGAGATATTGTCCAAAAATGTCTTTGAAACTGCATTTTTCATGATCATTAGACTCACGCGGTTGGACCGTTCCCATTGCTCAACATTTTTCCGTTCTACAATGATATTTCCTTTAGCGTGACTTGGTTTCCCTAATGCGTGATCGATGTCCTTACATTCTAAGATCATCGTTATATTATTTTTCCAAGCTTTAAAGTTAATCCCATTAAGCATTGGAACATTGTTCATAGCAGTATTAATAGATGAAGTGTATATCAAATCTGTTGGGTAAGAATGAAGAATGAAAAAAAAATCATGTATAAGAAACTACATAATGAATAAAGTGATTAACTATATCAATGAATCCCATAAAAAAGATAATCAACATGACATCAAAACTAATCTTTGGATTGCGAATTGACTCATAATTTGATTTATCTTAGGGTAATAAATGGCTTTAAACAACACATTTCAAATACTTGCCTTCCTTTGGGCCGGTTCAAGTATTAAAAAATGTCCTAATATTTAAAGTATTTGTTACCTGGCAATAAAGAATATAAACAACTCATTTTAAATACCCGCCTTCCTTTGGGATGGTTCAAAGTATTTAAAATGACCAAACGTTTTATTCAATTATTACCCCATGAATGCAAATACTTAGTCAACAACAAGGTCTTCTTTGGGAAACAAGCATGTTATCACATATCAATAAGAACATTCATCACTTTACAATTTCGTATCTAAACAACGTAAATCACTTTGGCGACAATATTGTTTAGAAATGAATGAAATTGTTAAGCATATAATTAATCACACTTTAGGGCACAAATTAATGTATACTTTACTCAAATAATGAATGAAAATTGACCAAAATAACAAAAATTTTGAAAATTTTGAAAATCTGGCCAAAATAAGTCATGCTCGGCCGAGTAAAGGAAGGTGCTCGGCCGAGCAAAAGACTCCAGAAAACACCCCTTTCTCCTCCCTTGTGCTCGGCCGAGTCTTAGGGGTGCTCGGCCGAGTCCTTAGAGGTGCTCGACCGAGTCCTTAGGGGTACTCGGCCGAGCATCATGACCGTTGGATGGCACCTTTTCAAAAATTTTCAAGCGTTGTGCTGATACAAATGGGGTGCTCGGCCGAGTCAAGGGGTGTGCTCGGCTGAGCAGACCCTAAACGTCAAATTTTCCATATTTTGAGTATCAATTCTTAACTTAATGGTGAATCAATATTCAACCAAAGCAAGTAGATCCGCATACTCACAACACATTTTTAAATGTGTGGCTATGCATTTGAACAAACTCACAACGCATCCAATGATGGTGGCTATGTTCAAAATGGGATAATCTTACATTAAGAATTGAAAGCCTTTTGAGTAAAACCAAAAATTTATAATTATAATTTAACACAATACTCTAGAAATGAATTAGAGTTGCACCAGTTCATTAGTGCACGGCCGAACCAAATTGAAATTTTCTTGAATATATGTGAACAGTGTTTGCACGGCCATGCGTTATAACTTGCACGGCCGTTGTAAGTACCCAAATCTGGCTCATGCCTTCCGGTTAAACTTTTCGGCAATTTTGGTAAGTTTTCCGGTAATTCCCCGGACCTTCCCAGTGTTCCGGAAATATTCCGGAACTGTTCCAAATTAATTAAGGGCTGAAAGGAAGACTTATCCATTAAGAAACACGTTTTTCTTAATTGGGAGAAAGGTTCTAGAATTTGCCACCTTGCATGTTTCTAGAAATGCTGAGTCATTGTGGATAATGCCGCACGGCTGCATTAGCCAAGAACCTCCAGCCGCACGGCTTCATTCGCTCTTCCCAGATTGTCTATAAATAGAGCCCTCCTCTACCCATTTTAATCATCAACAAAAAACACAATATCACCACAATACGAAAAATACACTCCAAAAAGCTGTTGGAAGTCCAAGAAGGTGAAGAAGAAAGCCAAGAAGCCTCCTCCCTCCTCCTTGAAGATCCAAGATCGATCCTTCCTCCTAGCTCCATCCAAAGAAGAAGAGGAAACCATTGGTAACCTCTCATACCCTAAACTTGCATCCTAATTGCTCTATATGAATTAATTTGCTCATTGCATTCATATATTGTTATTATCTTTGCTTGGGACTTGGTAGTTTAAAGATCATATCTTTATCATCCCCCTCCCCCTTTGCATGCATTAGGCATCCCTTGCCATTAAAAATATAATCTTTATATATATAAAGGTGCATCCTTTGCACCTAAAAACCCCATTTTTACATAAAAATGTCATCTTAATGCATCATTTGCATATAAAGATCAAGTCTTTATCATAAAAATGCATCATTTGCACATAAAATCATTTTCATGCATCCTTTGCATTAAAGATCATATCTTTATCTTAAATTAGCATCCTATGCTTCTCAAAATGCAATCTTTATGCATCCCTTGCATATTTGAATCCCAATTTTCTCATAAAAATGCATCCTTTGCATAAAAATCATGTCTTTACATTAAAAAAGCATCCTTTGCAATAAAGATCACTTCTTTAAATCAAAAAGCATCCTTTGCAATCCAAAAATGTCATCTTTTCACTAAAAATGTCATTTTTATATTAAATCATGCATTCCCTCCATGTCCCCATTAGCAACCTTGGAAAGGACCGATGAAAAGATCCTATCTTTACATCGTTTCTTCCATAAAGGTTTCATGATCTCTTTAGAAAGGGACAACCTTGAACCCTATATCTCCAATTATCGCTTAAGACGAGTATGAAGCATCTATATGAGCTCGACCATCTTAAAGCGTAGGATTGATGGGCTAAGGACCCTCCTTTTCTAAAGAACCTCATCTTTGACTATAAAGGGAGTCATTCTCTCGATCACGCAAGTACCGAGGTTAAAAAGCGATGATCACAAGTCCAAGATGAGGACGGGATCAAAATTCCGAATACATAAAATCCAAGAAATCCCGAGCGACAACCAATAAATGGTTTGTACGTCCGGAAGACAACTTGGGACATTCCCCCCTTATTTTCAAACACATGCACACAAGAAAGCATGCAAGCAAGCACGGTTAATGGAATCTTGGGAGACTTGCTACGGCAAGGCACCTTGGGTGAACGACGATCCGTTCTTCTCAAGGGGTAACTTAACCTCCGAACCCATAAAACCTTTTTTTCAAAGTTTTGAGGTAATCAAAATGGCGTGGCGACTCCGTTTTTCAAATTAAACCGGATGTCTTCAAACTCGCGTGAATCCAACACACAAATTTGGGCACACATTCACAGTTTGGCGACTCCGCTGGGGACATCCCAAAGGAGAAAAACTTTATTTTCAAAACAAAAAATCGATACTCGGTATATAGGTGGACACCACTTAACCTTCCTGTATCGCCCTGATCATCAACCAGGTCTCCAACAAATGGAAGACTGTGGACCCTAATCTTCAGCGGTATCATGCCCATATGGAGGAGTTGACTGGACAGTTCAGAGAAGTGACTTTCCACTACTTGCCAAGGAAAAGAACAGTTCGCGAGATGCCCTCGCTACTTTAGCCTCACTTGGTAGAGATTCGAGGGAAAAGCCATAAAACCCTTCAGAGTGGGTAGAAGAGAAGCCTCGGCTTTACGTTGTGAAGTAGACACAGGACCCGAGCCTATAAAGGAACCTTGGTACAATCAAATTTACCGGTTCCTCAAGGATGGAGAATCGGCTTTCGAGAGACGAAGAAGGTAGACCGAAAGAAGGTATCGAGCCAAGAGCTTGCAAGCCTTGAAAAGGTTGGCCTCCCATTATGTCATTCTAGGAGGCAACCTGTACAAGAAGCGGTATCAAGGACCACTCCTCTTATGCGTCACTCAATAAAGGGCCAAAGAGTTGATGACCGAAGTCCACAATGGTCCCTGCGGTCCTCATATGAATGCGAGCCACGATGCAAGTGATCCTCAAAATGGGTTACCTCTTGGATTTCCATGGAAAGCGGTGTGTCGACGTCAGAGCATGCGACAAGTGCCGGCGGTTTGCCAACCTCAACCATCTCCCGCCTCATGACACATCTTGCATGGCTGACTCCTTGGCCGTTTGCAACTTGGGGTATTGACGTGATAGGGAAGATAGCCCGGCGGAAGCAATGGGCACGAATTCGTATTATTGGCAGATCGATTGCCACTTCACCAAGTGGGTAGAGGCCAAGTCCTACAAGGTCCTCACTTCCAAGAAGGTTGCCCAGGTTTATCAAAGAAAACATAATGTGTAGATATGGGGTGCCCAATGAGATCATTTCGATAATGGGTCGCACTTTGAAGGGGACTGCGGTAAATTCTTTGTCGAATCGAATCAATCGAAGTCGTCCCCGTACGAGACCTCGAGACTAATGGAGCCGTGGAAGCCGCTAATAAGACGCTCGAACGGATCATCCGGAAAATGGCCACCCGTGGCCGTGATTGGCCCGAAAAGCTGCACCTGGCACTCTGGGGCTACGAACGTCTGTCAAAAAGCGACCGCGGGGAGAAACTCCTTTTGCCCACACTCGGGATGGAAGCGGTGTTACCCGTGGAGTTGGAAATCCCGTTATTAAGGGTCCTCTGGAAAACGGTGTCAACGAAGTAGAATGGTTGCGTAGCCGGCATGATGAGTTAGCCACTTGGCTTGACGAAAGAAGGCTTAAAGCCATGGAGCACACCGAGCCTATCGAGGCGAATGGCGAGCATTTGACAAAAAGGTCAAGGCTAGAGACATCAAAGAGGGTGACTTAGTGCTGAAAGTGAAGCCCCCTACCAGAGACAACCCCCTGGGAAAATGGGAACCCGTTTGGATCGGCCCTTATGTGGTGCAGAAGATACTATCGGGAGAAGCCATGAAGCTTGCAGACCTGGACGGCAATCCCTTTGTCCACCCAGTCAACGGTGATAAGCTCCGAAGGTACTATGTATAAAAAAAAATTAAAAAAACAGGGCTGCACATATTAAAAAAAAAAGAAAAAAGAAAAAAAATCTTAGTGCAAAAAGAGTAATGTCCAGCTAGGCTGAAAACCCAAAAAGGGCGGTCTAGGCAAAAAACAGGGTTGCACATAAAAAAAAAAAGAGAAAAAAAAATCTTAGTGCAAAAAAAGAGTAATGCCCAGCTAGGCTGAAAACCCAAAAAGGGCGGTCTAGGCAAAAAACAGGGTTGCACATATAAAAAAAAATAGAAAAAAGAGTTCACCAGAATGAACTACGAAGACCTGAGCCCCTTAGTCTTTCTTGTAAAAGGGGAACGTAGGCAGCTATTTATGGTTCGGTCTAAACAATAAATAAAAATAAAGGGCATTCTAGTTTTCATAAAACGGGTCCCGAGCAATAAGACATTTGAATTTCCATGAAATGTGTCTTGATTAATTTCTAAGATAATATCTCTTGTTTATTACAAGTTAAAAACTTCTTGATGAGTTCAAGCACGGTCTACTCTTGACTCTGCTAACCTGCTACAAAGATCTAAAATACAAAAAATGCCTAAATAAACTAATGTGTTTGCAAAATGGCAATAAGGGAATCCTAAGAAAAGATCTGTCAGTCGTCATTCGCTGAGTCTTCTTTGGTCTTCTTCCCTTTACCTCGACCCCGTCGAGTTTTCTTTCTCTTCTTCTCTATAATGACGGTATCCCTCATTCCGATCTCCGGTATCCTCACTGGAGCCTCCACCAAACCCGTGTCAATAAGTGCCCTCTCAACTCGAGCACGAGTCCGTACTTCCTCCCTCTGAGCCTCAGTCAAAGGAGCGACCTCGGACAATCTCTTGTATCGAGCCTCCATATCTCCGATCGGAGTCACCCGGCGGTTATGGCGACTCGCCTTAGCCTCGGTCTCCCTCAAAGTCCTACTCGAGTCGCAGTCGGCCCAATAAAGCTTGACGTCTCTCCCCCGTAACGACACAGGTCGCTCCCATCTCCCTCTCGTACCAATCCAAGTAGACGAGGTGGTCAAGATGGTACTCTTCCCGCCTCCCAAGATAGTCCCGGGTGGGAAAGCAGTGTATGTCCAAGCCCTCGAGAAGAATGAGAAGTTGGCTGGATCCCTCATATCCAATGGCATCACCTCCATGGTCCGGATGTCCTCCCAATCACTCAATGGCTCCTGTAAAGCCCCGAACTGCCTGGATACCAAGCAGGGAATGTAGAAGGACGACCTACAGAACCCTGGAACCCTCACTATATAGGACTCCTGAAATATCCTCCTGGTCTATAACCTCCAATGAGGTATCCACCAACGGATGTCCAAAGTGGATGGCCTAGCCATCATCAGCTCCCAGCTACCCTGGTCCTGTTGCCTCGGTGCACCTCTCCGAGAAATCACCCAAGGGCACTGAGTCGGCAAAGCCAGCCCCGAGCCTCTCCTGTAGCCATAAAGTCGGCCAAACTGGACTCCGGAACCTCATGAAATGGTCTCCCTAGCCATCCTGTCAATGCCATGCAATGTCTCTCCCAAAACCCGGTGGGACAATGTCCTTCCCAGCTCTACAATCTCGACCATGTCCAAGAGACCACCATAGCCATCCCCACGGACTCGGCGGTGAACAGAGCGAGAAAATATGCAGAGAATAAAGGCATCCATAGCTACCGTGGTCGCAGCCTATAGCCGGAGACCCAAACTTGCCGGGATATCGAAAGGTCAATCCCGTCAGGGCTATCATCATCCCCTCAGCCTCTCCCAGAGAAATTTGCAGAAAAGATGCAAGCTTTGCCGCCACCGGCACGTCTTCGATCAGAGGAATCGATATAGCCTCAATTTCGGGACCCCCAATCAAGGCTCGGAAGTCTTCATGTGTTGGGACAATCTCGTTGTAAGAAAAGCAGTAAACGTGTCTCCGGACGTCCCAAAACCTTGCTGCTGCTCTCAAAAGGTCCCAATCGGGCGGGAGATCCCTCAAATGCCATAAAGACTTGATCTTGAAGGAAGAATCAAGCAGCCCCTTGTGAAATTGGAAGTTGTGTTTCACCCAAGATAGAAGACCGGACAGAAAACGGTCTCGCTTCCCCCTTTGCAATCTGACGGGCTTCTCCATTGCAAAATGACCAAAGATGGTGTCTTTAAGTTCAAAATGTGCTCTGGGAACAATTGAGACAAGTCTAAGTTGAAAATGAAGTGAAATGGCCAAGCCTTGCTTTTATTCAGAAAATAACCAGTCCAGACAGAACTGTGAGCCGCACGGCTTCATTTGCCCTCAGGTCCATGCCGCACGGCTACATTTGCCATCTGCAGAAAAAAATCTGCAGCAACCAAAGTTGCTGCCCAAGGGAGTTTTCACCCCACTTTCTCAACCAAGACCTGTACAAAAACATGTCCAAAGATCATCCAAGCATTTATACATCATTATATATCATTTTGGCCCAGTTTCAGCCCCGATTCCAAGCAAAAAATCGCCCCAAGGCTCAAGTAATATGCAAATTAATAAAAGCATAAATAGAAAAGCAAATAAAACAGTAATACATTGTTTTCGCCCCATCGGCGCCCAAATAGAGCAAAAAACAAATAAAATGTGCATAAAAACTTGTCCATTATTTGTTTTTGTTCCTAATCCACTCTAGAGACCTCCTAGGCCTCCGATTCTTCTTCTTCATCGCTGCTTAGCTCATAGACTCTAGCCTCCCTCATCAAATCCTCTGCATCGCTCACGTCTGACAGATAGACATTGTCATGCTCGTACTCAGCCGACTGCTCCAGGATGTCAGCATTGGGTCCCCGTCCCCGAGGCATGGCACTGGAAGAGTACTCCGAGGCCGACGAGGTAGACGCTGTGCCCCCGACATGCCTTCTCTTGGGCCCGGGCTCCTGCGCGTCCGCCGCCGCCTTTGAAGTGCAGGCCAGCTTCCTCAGAAGAGACCGGCACATGTCCTTCCACTGTTCGCCTAACCATCGTAAGTGCGAGCTGGAACCTGAGAAAAAGAGAAGAAAATCTCAGAAAATCTCAGAATTGCAAAAAAAAAAAAGCAAAGAAAATCTGAAAGAGGGAAAAGACCCTAAAGTGTACTTACAGTGCTGTCCGGCGGCAAGGTATACTGGGGCTCCCTAGTGTCGGGGACAGGAATCCTCATCCTCCTTGGAACTCCGTGGGCCACGTATGAAATGTGCGCAGGAGGGATCGGCGGGTCAGAAGGCTCGTCCTCCCCATATCCCCGAGTAACCGCCGGCTTCATCGCCTTTCGTGGCGCCCTCAGCGCCGCTCCACAAACACGGCGTAGGGGTATCCATGTCAAAATACTCCTCTGCGGCTATACCTCCTCGGTACCTAGCTATCTCATCTCGCCCTGCCAATCCACAGGGCCGTAGCATCCGTCTTTGGAGGATCATGGGAAGTAATGGCGTCCAATGGAGGGACAAGGCCATGCTGCCTAGAAAATCGGTCCCCCAGATAGATGACATCACATGTCATCCCTGTCAGCCATCTCCTCTGCCTCGTCGCCTCAATGGCCTCTCCTAGCAAAATCTCCGGATACCTGCCCCACGGGTAGAAGTCCACCCCATCATGCCCATCCTTATTAATGATTGGCTTCACCATCTTGTAATCAAAGGTGATCCGGGTCTTCCCCGTGAACTTATCCCTCGCATCTCCCCTCCAGCGAACCATAGCAGGGAAGATGGTGATATCGCTCTGTTGGTTCCACGGAAAGAACCTGATCACCTCAAAAAACCAGACCTGCATGTTCAAAACATCAAAAAGGTCATTTTTCTCTCATGAAAAGTCTCAAAGGCCGAAAAGTAAAAGAGAAAGAAAGAGAGACTACCTCAAGGGCGAAAGAGAAGCAGTCCATGGAGGCAGCCTTGTTCCGGCTGTACATATCCAGAGAAAAGTACAGCTCTGCCAATCCGGCCTCGCCCCACGAGACCGTCCCAATCCCGCCAACATCCTCCAGAGAGTCGAGAAGGCAAGTCATGGCCAGAGTCCCAGAATTTGCAAAGATGGTGACCGACAGCATCAACCACACGAAAGCTCTAGCAAGCTGGTGGGCAGTCACCTCACTAGCGGCAAAGTCCCGTATGCAGTTCTGGACTGCCACCTCGACGTTCCTCGTCTCCATTCCGAGCCCCTTGGGAATGAGTTCAAACCCAACCAAAGCCCTGAACTCCTCGGCAGTGTGATATGGTCCCTCCAAGTCACAGGCCTCCCGGTGAACTGTAAGCCCGTAATAGCAGTGAAATCGGCCGGAGTCACCGTCATCTCCCCCCAGCTAAGGTGAAAGCTGTGGGTGGTGTCCCACCAGAACTCAGATAGGGCCTGGACCAAACCCTTGCTCTTCGAGGTAATGTGAATACCTCTGCCGATGGCCTCAATGAATAAATCTAGGCCAGTAGTCCGCACCAGCTGCTTGGGGTTCGCCCAATTCTTCTCAAAATCGGGCATCCTCTCACATAGCCTCACTGCAATCTCAGATGGCCCTCTAGACTTGTTCTCCTGTAGACAAGCACAACAAAGAAATGTGTCAGTCCTTCATCTCATTTCAAAAGCGCACATATTTTTAAAAGAAAAGCATTCATAAAAAATTTTCTAGCATCCTATGCATGAAAAACACGTCTTTCATCACTTGAAACACGTCATGTCAAATCACATTGCTTTCCTAAAGCACAAAATCACGATTTTCAAAATTCTTTGCACATAAGCATTATTTTTCAACAAAGTGGCATGCATGAATCCTTTTCATCTTCCAAAATCCTGTTTTCTCATTGATAATCAAAATTTTGACCTAGTTCTAGCACATGCAAGGGCTTCGTCTCACTTTAGACAATTATCATTCTTACTTTACTTTCGAGAAAAAAGTGGGTCATTCTCATTATTTTATTTTTTTTGTCAAATAAATTGCACATGCATATTCTTAGCCTCATAGGTTATTCATCAATGTCTCAAAATCATTCAAAAATCCTAGGAAAATTCAAAAAAATTCCTAAAGCTCGGGTCAAGCCCTAAGTCAATCAATACTCAATCAAAATCGACGGAATTGAGCCAAATAAGAAAGCTTACCCCAACCGATCGCGGGTTCGTCGATTTGTGCTCCCTTCTCCCCGGATAGAGCTCCGATGGAGGTGTAAGAAAGTCGTACCTCCTATCCGTACGAACGAGCTCCTTCCTCCTCCTCTGAGCGGCCGCGGAGATATTCCTCCTCGCTTGCCTTGACACCGGATCCATTCTTGATCAAAGGAAGCAAGGGGATTGAAAGAATTTCGAATTCTCTTCCTCTCTTCTATCTCTCTCCCTCGGCTGGAATGGGCGGCAGTAATGCCCAATAGCCCGTTCAAATCTGATTTTAAATAATCTGGAAAAATTAATCTTCCAGCCGTACGGCTTCTTTTGCCTCCCTCTCATGTCGGGCGGCTTCTTTCGCTCTGAGCAGAAATTACAATTTTGCCCCTGAACTTTCCACTTGGGCATCCAATTCCCGTTATCCTTTAACTAAGATAACATCTTTTTCAGAAGATATCCCTTATCTCCTAAGCAATTAAGCTTTCTTCCCAGTCGCCTATGTTAATTCCGTTATAACGGGATAACGCTAGGTGACAACCTCCGAATTGTCGAAATCCGAACTTAAGCTACCTCTATCACGAATAGTGAAGTATGCTCGAGTTCTTCTAAACTTAAGCTACCTCTATCACCGATAGTGAAGTATGCTCAAGTTCTTCTAAACTTAAGCTACCTATATCACAAATAGTGAAGTATGCTCGAGTTCTTCTAAACTTTAGCTACCTCTATCACGAATAGTGAAGTATGCTCGAGTTCTTCTAAACTTCAGCTACCTCTATCCCGAATAGTGAAGTATGCTAAGTTCTTCAAACTTTAGCTACCTCTATCCCGGATAGTGAAGTATGCTAAGTTTTCCAAACTTTAGCTACCTCTATCTCCTCGATAGTGACGTAAGCTCTAGTTTCCTCAGGTGACAACCTCCATTAATTGTCAATCAGGTGACAACCTCCATTAATTGTCAATCAGGTGACAATCTCCATTAATTGTCAAAACCTTCAAGGATCCTAGACATCGTTCCTAACCTATCTAGTGATGCTTGAACTACGATCAAGGCTTCATTCCTCCGGGATACGTAGGTATCCTTTTATAAAAGGTCCAGCCATTCGACCACTTTGGTCACCCTGTTTCTTCGTTACTCCTCAGTGATGAAGTAGTCCCTCATAGAGACTTTGTTATCTGACCACCTAGGTCATTTCTAGCATATCCCTAGTAGGATCAATTGCCTGACCTCCTAGGTCATTTCCTCTTCTATTTTTCCAGCAAGAGACCAGTTTTCTCTTCTCCATTCCCCAGCGGATCTTTTCCGAACTACGGCCTGACTTGATTTCCACTCGGGATACTTAGGTAGCCTTCCGAAGGTTCAGCCACTCGACCACCTCGGTCTCTCGATCCGTCTCGGCACTCGCCAAATTGGATCCTTTTCTATCGACAACCCCACTCGCCTTGCAAGTGACGTTGCCGAGGGGCTTCTGTAAGTACCCAAATCTGGCTCATGCCTTCCGGTTAAACTTTCCGGCAATTTCGGTAAGTTTTTCGGTAATTTCCCGGACCTTTCCAGTGTTCCGGAAATATTCCGGAACTGTTCCAAATTAATTAAGGGCTGAAAGGAAGACTTATCCATTAAGAAACACGTTTTTCTTAATTGGGAGAAAGGTTCTAAAATTTGCCACCTTGCATGTTTCTAGAAATGCTGAGTCATTGTGGATAATGCCGCACGACTGCATTAGCCAAGGACCTCCAGCCGCACGACTTCATTCGCTCTTCCCAGATTGCCTATAAATAGAGCCCTCCTCTACCCATTTTAATCATCAATAAAAAACACAATATCACCACAATACGAAAAATACACTCCAAAAAGCTGCTGGAAGTCCAAGAAGGTGAAGAAGAAAGCCAAGAAGCCTCCTCCCTCCTCCTTGAAGATCCAAGATCGATCCTTCCTCCTAGCTCCATCCAAAGAAGAAGAGGAAACCATTGGTAACCTCTCACACCCTAAACTTGCATCCTAATTGCTCTATATGAATTAATTTGCTCATTGCATTCATATATTGTTATTATCTTTGCTTGGGACTTGGTAGTTTAAAGATCATATCTTTATCATCCCCCTCCCCCTTTGCATGCATTAGGCATTCCTTGCCATTAAAAATATAATCTTTATATATATAAAGGTGCATCCTTTGCACCTAAAAACCCAATTTTTACATAAAAATGTCATCTTAATGCATCATTTGCATATAAAGATCAAGTCTTTATCATAAAAATGCATTCTTTGCACATAAAATCCTTTTCATGCATCCTTTGCATTAAAGATCATATCTTTATCTTAAATTAGCATTCTATGCTTCTCAAAATGCAATATTTATGCATCCCTTGCATATTTGAATCCCAATTTTCTCATAAAAATGCATCATTTGCATAAAAATCATGTCTTTACATTAAAAAAGCATCATTTGCAATAAAGATCACTTTTTTAAATCAAAAAACATCCTTTGCAACCCAAAAAATGTCATCTTTTCACTAAAAATGTCATTTTATATTAAATCATGCATTCCCCCCATGTCCCCATTAGCAACCTTGGAACGAACCGGTGTAAAGATCCTATCTTTACATCGTTTCTTCCATAAAGGTTTCATGATCTCTTTAGAAAGGGACAACCTTGAACCCTATATCTCCAATTATCGCTTAAGACGAGTATGAAGCATCTATATGAGCTCGACCATCTTAAAGCATAGGATTGATGGGCTAAGGACTCTCCTTTTCTAAAGAACCTCATCTTTGACTATAAAGGGAGTCATTCTCTCGATCACGCAAGTCCCGAGGTTAAAAAGTGATGATCACAAGTCCAAGATGAGGACGGGATCAAAATCCCGAATACATAAAATCCAAGAAATCCCGAGCGACAACCAATAAATGGTTTGTACGTTCGGAAGAAAACTTGGGACATTCCCCCTTATTTTCAAACACATGCACACAAGAAAGCACGCAAGCAAGCACGTTTAATGGAATCTTGGGAGACTTGCTACGGCAAGGCACCTTGAGTGAACGACGATCCGTTCTTCCCAAGGGGTAACTTAACCTCCGAACCCATAAAACCTTTTTTTCAAAGTTTTGAGGTAATCAAAATGGCGTGGCGACTCCGTTTTTCAAATTAAACCGGATGTCTTCAAACTCGCGTGAATCCAACACACAAATTTGGGCACACATTCACAGCCGTGCAGTCACTATTCACAACTTTTTCCAAAAGGCACCTGTTCATAATTGGCCGAGCAAGACCCTTTTCACAGAAATTTTTTCTTCACACAAAAGATGAACGGTAAGCAAAATTAACGCTTAACCAAAATATGAATACACAAGTAGATCCAACACGGTTGTGCGACATAAAACGCTCTGTTGTGTCAATGGGATAATCTTGCATGAATCATCATGTCCTTTTGAGTAAAACTTCAATCCATATTCAGAATTTAATCAAGTAATGAATACTAACACCCTAGCGACGAATTAGAGCATTCAAATAACATCATAACATAATAATAGCAATAGGATTAACAATCAAAGTAAAGCAAAAATATATGCTATATGAATTCAAACTTAATCCAAAACTTGAGAGGCTCTGATATCAATTGTTGGAACATTCCTATTCCAATAACCCGAAAGCACTCAAGCCTAAATTAAGTAAGAGAAGAAGATGAAGGCGGAAGCGTGATACCTGTTGAGTTCATCTTGTTACTTGATGTTGTTCTTGGAAAGGAAGGAAGAAAACAAGAAGAAAATGAAGGAGGGAAATGTAGATCTTCTTGATGATAAATGTTTTCCTTAAAACTCAAATTATGGAGAGAGTATATAAGAATAATGTAGTTGTTTCTAGGCTGATGGTATGCCTCTATATATAGGAAACAATTGCACCTCATCAAGGGACTACACCCTTTCAATTAAGCGGTGTGAAATTACCATTTTGCCCATCATAAATAGGTAATTTCCACCTCGAGAATTCTACACATTTAATTAATATTCTATACTTTACAATAATATTATTTTAATGATTTATACATGCACGTCTACATGTCACTTATATTTATTAAGTATACACATTTTACAATCCATGTTCTTACAAACTACTCCCTCCGTCCCGCTCGAAAGGGCACAAATTTCCTTTTTGGGCGTCCCATTTAAAAGGGCACAACCCCAAAAAGGAAGGTTTTTATTATTTTTATATTCTTCCTACCTCACTCATTCTCTCTCCTACTTTACTTTTACACTCACAACATTTTCTTTCCTAACTATTCCTCCCACTCATTCTCTCTCCTATTTAATTTTCCGTACTCACAACATTTAACCTTTTTCTCTTTCTTACATCACTTTTCTTATTCATTTCTTAATTTTCGTGCTAGGAGGCAAAATTGCCCTTTCGGACGGGACGGAGGGAGTATTGTTTAAATTGTTAAAAATTGAGATAAAATCAATTTATCGATACCCGAGAGGAATATGGAGCCATAACTAGATCAATTTTTTTGGTTTGATCCAAATTGTATTGACCCGGTCGATTCCAAACTTTTTTGAACGGTCCTAACTTCTCTTCTAGTGCTTGCTAAATACTATTTTCGTCCCGATCGAAGTGTTTCAACTTTTTATTTTGGGCGTCTCATTTAAAATGTCTCATATCAAAAAAAGGAAAGTTTTTTCACTATTCCACCCACTCATTCTCTCTCCTACTTTACTTTTACACTCACAACATTCTCTCTCCTAACTATTTCTCCCACTCATTCTCTCTCCTATTTAATTTTTCATACTCACAACATTTAAACTTTTCTCTTTTTTACATCACTTTCCTTAATTATCATGCAATTGTCCTTTTCGAACACTTCAGCCGGTGCGGATGGAGTATGTTTTTTTTTTTTTTTAATAAATAACATGAAAAGAAAAAGAGGTGGTTGGTTGAAGAAAAATGTTCTTGTCTAAAGATTTTTTTATGGTATTGCCAGCAAGTTGTCGTCTACTACTACTACTGCCACCACCCTTTCCTTTTCCCTTTTCTAATATCAACTTTACTTGCCATCCTGAGTTTTCTTCTACCCCACTCAATCATCCTGCCACAACACACACACAACCCTTACCATCCGTCACCACTACAACTATTCCATTTGCCTGAGACTGAGAGAGCCAACTTTTTTTTTTTTTTTTTTTTTTTTTTGTCTCACCCAACTATTCCACTTTATTACTCAAATTATTTTGCTTTCAAGTGCATGGCTAAAATTAACTAAATAACTAGATTAAAACCTTCACACAAAATATTTAATTAATATTGCATTTAACTTTTTAACACTTGTAAAAAATATTTATTTTGCATTACTTATACAATTCTGAAATCAATGTTGCATTTAATTAATATTGCATTTAACTTTTTAACACTTGTAAAAAATATTTATTTTGCATTACTTGTAAAAAATATTTATAAAATTGGTTGATGAGCCAATTTTGATTCACCACTAATCTTAATCTTAGTCTAATGAGCTGAGCTTCAGTAACTTATAAAAACATTGTGTTTCAATGAATCAGGAGGGTAAATATATCATTTTCTTCCTTAACCCTCCTTGTTAGTATCACTAGTTTTTGTTTGAATTTTGAATAGCGTGTTCAGCAATAAATGCTTCCTCCCTACTGTATAGTACTAACAATTCCTTAACTTATTTAAAAATATAATATTTATTTTGGGACGAAACAAAAAACAAAATGCAAAATTTATTAAGGGACATGATGATCTTAAAGAGGGACAAAGTTATTTTCAATTAGTGATAGACGGCAAAAAGTAGTTTTCAGAAGGTAAAATTTTTAATAATTTGCACTATAACCCCAACTTACAATAGTTAAACAAATACAATAAAAAAATTAAAATTGAAAAGGGTCGATTGTTCCCCGATCCTTTTCAACATTTTTTTTAAATAATTTGCACTATAACCCCAACTTCTTATAATAGTTAAACAAATACAACAAAATTAAATGGATTGTATTTGAAATACTCCCTCCGTCCCGCGAAGAGTGTCACCCTTTTAGGGGGCACGCAAATTAAGAAAAAAAGGGGAAAGAAAAAATATTGTGAGTGTAATTTGAAAATAGGAGAGAAAATTAGTGGAGAAAATAATGAATTTAAAAAGTGTTGTGAGTGTAGAGGAGAGAGAATTAGTGGAGGAAATAGTGGATGGGATAATAGAATATTAATAAAATATTTCCTTTTTAGGAAAGGTGACACTTTAAACGGGACGCCATTTTGAATAAAAAGTGACACTTGAAGTGGGACGGAGGGAGTATTATGTTACTCCCTCCGTCCCAGACCAAGGGTTCATCTTTCCCTTTTGGGACGTCCCAGGTCAAGAGTTCATTTCCAAAAAAGACAAGTTTTTGAATATATTAATACCCTTATCATCTTCATATATTTACAAAAAAACCATTCATTATATCCTTATACATTCTCTTTCCTATTTCCTACCACACATTTAACTACTATTCCTCCCACTCATTCTCTCTCCTATTAAATATTTTTAACTTTTACATTCTCTCTCCTATTCTCTATCACACATTTAACTTTTACATTATCTCTCATATTTTCTATCACACATTTAATTACTATTCCTTATCTCACATTTAACTTTTATTCATTTTTAAAAAAAAATCTTAATAAGCGTAAAATCCCTCCATATACCCTTGATCTGGAACGGAGGGAGTACATTGTTTTTTTGAAATATTATGTTGACAAAAATATTGCTAAGCAAATGACAAAATAGAAAGCCAAAAACTTATAAAAAACGCGTTTTTTGTTAACTTAACAAAAAACGTGTTTTCTATCTAACGGACTCACCATCGTCGACCTCCATACGCAAAGAGACTTCACCATCGTCTTCTCCGGCAACCCAAGCTTCTCCAACCTAAGCTCTCCCTCACCGGCCA
This sequence comes from Adenophora triphylla var. japonica, assembly GCA_022495995.1. Classification (NCBI taxonomy): domain Eukaryota; kingdom Viridiplantae; phylum Streptophyta; class Magnoliopsida; order Asterales; family Campanulaceae; genus Adenophora; species Adenophora triphylla. Next base: position 40,147 of record JAFEMH010002752.1, read on the forward strand.
AACCTGCAATTAACACCTTCCTCACAACCACCATTAACCTGCGCGACCTCCAATCACCCAACCCGAACAACCGGCGACCTCACCCTTCTTCTCCGATCCCCAAACCAACCGTGACCTTCAATTCCCTTCAATCACCAATTGCCGATCCTAATCGCCTTCTTCCTCGCAATCGCCGGCGACCACCATTCCATTCCTCCGTCAAAATCCAATTAACGATTAGAGAGAGATTGATTTTTGCGTTCAACACAATTTACCGCAATTGCCGTCTTTCTCATTTCATGCTCAGAGAGAAAGAGAGATTAAATTGCGTTTAGTGAGAGAGAGTTCGATTGTGCGTCGTCGTTGAAGAAGAAGGACGAAGGGGTTAAAATTGCAATTGCCTAGGCCTTCCTCTCGTTGATTTTTGAGTATAAAATGTGCCCGTTTCAGCTCAAACTAATGTCGGGCTTTGTTTTTTTGAGTGCCAGTTCATGTATAATCAAGTGCCCGCTGTGTAAAATTGAGTGCCGTTAGTGTATAATCAAGTGCCCGTTAGTGTATAATCAAGTGCCGCCCATGTATTTTGGAGTGCCGTTAGTGTATAATAGAGTGCCGCTAGCGTGTAACCTGAGTGTCAATGTATTTTTTGAATGCCGCTCTTGTAATTTTGAATGCCACCCATGTTTTTTTGAATGTCGGCTTCATGTTTTTTTGAATATCAAAGAAAATAATTATAAATATTTTTGGTGCCAAGATATGCATTTTTGAGTGCCGCAAATGTGTTTTCAAATGCCATCCATGTATTTTTGAATGCCAAGCTTATATTTTTCAAGAGATGCCGCTTATGTATTTAAAAGTGCCCCGTGTAAAAAGTGCCAGTTTCATGTTTATAAAATGCCGCATGAAATCACCGATCATTTGTAATATTAACACCGACATTTATCATGGTTGCCGCATTACAAAAATGCCACCGTTTATTTTGAACATGGTTGCCAGTAATTACAAAATTGCCACCGTTCATTTTGAAAACACGTTTTTCCTTATCTTAAGAAAAAACTAGTTTTTTATAAGACCAACTCAAATAGAAAAGGGTACGATCCTTCGACGACAGAAACTGTGTCAAATTCATTTACAGAGACAGAGACAGGTAGAAAAGGGTAGTGGTAAATGGGTAGTAATCGGACTACTGTGAAAGCTAGAAAAGAAAGAGTCACGCGGAGCGACAACTTTCCCCACAATTAAGGGGTGACAGTGACACCACTTGCAATTAGACCGTGACGTCGTGGTGGTCCATCCATCCATGGTCAATCTCCACGTGTCCATTAACTGCATAAGGACGTGTTAACCTTATTCTCACAATTAGGGATGACCAAATCCGGTCCGGTTCCGGTTTCGGGCCTTGAACCGCCGGTTTCGGTTCGGCGAGGAGGTGAACTTTAACCGGCCCGCTTTTCTCACGGTTCCGATTATCCGGTTCCGGCTTCTCACGGCTTGGTCCGGCTCGGGATTTTCCTGGTCCGGCTCCGGCCGGCTCTATTGAAAAACAACAAATTTTCGTCCGATTTCGAGCTTTTTCCGGTCCGGTTCACCATTTTGGTGAACCTTAACCGCCGCTCCAAACCGGTTCCGGCAATTCCTGCCTTGCCTCGGCTTCTCCCTGCTCATGGCGCTTCCGGGCTTTTTCGGCCCTGTCCTGCTTCCGGTTCGGTCCGGCTCGGTCCGGCTTGCCATCCCTACTCACAATCATGCTGCATTTCAAATGAAGCTTGATTATTTTTATGAAATTTTTAATTTTTTTTATTGAGTCATTGCAAAAAGTATTTCTAATAGTAACTTTTAAAATTTTATTTAAATTATTAAATAAAAATAAAAATTTGATAAAAATTGAATTGAGTCACTAATAAAAAAAATCGTCTTTTAGGGACAAATGAAATATTACACCATTGTTAGGGATGACAACGGGTCGAGTTCGGTTCGAATCGGATATGATCCGATCTGAATTCGATCTGAACACTATAAACCCGCTATCGAACCCGATCCGAAGGTGTCAAATTCGTATTAAGGATATTACGGAATCTCCTCCTAAAATTTCCTAATGTTACTTGTTTGACTTTCTCTAGATTATTCCTTGTCAATATTCTCATGTATTTAGATTAGGCAACTAAATATTGTATTGTGATTAGAATAAGAAAAATCCTTCTCCTTATTAGAATAAGACTCATTTTCCTTATTAGAATAGGATCCTCTCTTGTATACTCCCTCTGTCCCACCTCACTTAAGAAAACTTTTCATTTTGGGCGTCCCACTTCACTTAAGAATTCCCAAAATGAAAACCTTAAATCACTATTCTCTCCACTCATTCTCTCTCCTACATTATTTTAATACTCACAACACCATTATAATTACTATTTCCTCCACTCATTCTCTCTCCTATTTAATTTTTCATACTCACAACACTTTTTCCACTCATTCTCTCTCCTAATACTATAATAACATTCCTTAATTCCCGTGCCATTTCAAAATTTTCTAAGTGGGCTGTGACGGAGGGAGTATATATTAAGAGTTTGTGAATAAATAACTGTAAGTACCCAAATCTGGATCGTCAAAATCCGTTAAAAGTTAACCGAAATTCGTTAACTGGCCCTTTCCAAGTTAATCGGAACCCGTTAAGCTCCCCGTTCTCGAGTCAACGAGACATCCCGGGAGTGCCCCGTACATCCTGACGTCAAAGCGTACTCAACACACGTTATCTCACGTAAAAGTACAGCTTTCCCCGAAAAACGCACTTTTCGGGGTCTTCCGGGATTTGATTTGCTGTTTTCGAGCGTCCCGACCTTCCGGAGGTCATAACTCCCTCGTACGAACTCCGTTTTGGGCCCACCACATATCAAATCGAACGCGAGAACAAGATCTAAGCATATAGCCAGTTCAATCAGGAAAAATAGTCAATTTCAGGTATAGTCCGGCCGGACTGTTTTGCAGGTTAAGTCAAACCGTGTCCAAATCGTGTCAAACTCAAGGCAAATGACCAAAATGTCCCCAAACTCAGGTATAGTCCGGTCGGACTCTTTTACAAAACCCACCAGGCTAAGCAAAGTCACCTCCTTCTCCAAGTAATCTCCTCCCTCCTCCAAGTTTTTTGCCCTATAAATACTCCCCCCTCCTTCATATTTCCCTACACCTTTCTCTCCTCTCTTCACCCCAAGCAACAAAACGCTTGTCTTCTTCCGCTCTTCGGGGGCCCTCGTGCTACTCGTCGGCGGAATTCTCTACAAATGAACGTAACAGACTATATATGTATAAGTATAATTTGTTTTACAAATGAACGTAACAATTTTTGCAGAGTAAATGTAACTTAAAAAAAAAAACAAGAATATTTCACAAATGGATATTACAATTTTTATTATAAAATGTAACAAATAGCGAAAAAATGAATAGTATTTTAGATAATTATATTTTTAACCTACTTTGAAATATTTTCCACGACGAGTAACTTTCATTTTCCAAATAGCAAAAAATGAATAGTATTTTGGATAACTTTATCTTCATAATTCTTGTATAATTAAAGAGAAAATCAACCGTCACTAACTACATTTTAGCCATTTACGTTATGAATAGTGTTTTTGATAATTATATTTATAACCTACTTTGAAATATTTTCAAATCTTTTTTCTTTAATTGTTGTTCAAAACAAAGTAGGTTTCTTAGTTGATTATTTGGGAACAAGAAGAGTGAGTAATAAGGATTTCTTTCTCAAAATATTCTTTTAAAAAAATATATTTCAAAATAACCATCTTTCCAAACTATAAACTAAAATGCCAATTTTTTGAAACTTGCTACACGGTGTAGTAAATTTATAATTTTTTTTCGTTTAAACTCGCTACACCGCATAGCGAGTTTGAATTTTGATATTAAAAAAAAAAACTAAACTTGAACTCGCTACTAGAATTAACGAGTTCTAACTTTCTTCTCTTCTGTCGATAACAACAATACTAATCATTCTTCGTCTCGCTTCAAATTACAAAATAAAAATATAAAAATTATATCTTAATAAAGAAAACTATAAGGAAATTTTTTTTTTTTCTTTTCAAATAAATACTTAAAAAAATTATTTTCTTCATATCAAAAATAAATATCACTTTCGACTCAAAATAAATAACAAAAAATTACTACTATATTTTTTGTCCAAAAAATTGAACATTACTTCTTTCATCCAAAAAAATAATTCTTTTTTAAAATGTTCATTGAGACGAAGGAAGCAATGTTCATTTTTTTATATAGAAAGTAGTATTAATTTTGGGACGAAAGTAGTATTCATTTTTGAAATGAAGGAAATTTTTTTTAAAGAATTTTTTTTATGATGTCAAAAAGAAATGAACATTGTTTCCTTCGTCTCAATGAACATTTTAAAAAAGAACACTACTTTATTCATCTCAAAATTAATATTCATTTTTTGAGACGAGGACACTAACATTATAATCATTAACTTTTAGAAAAGAATACTACTTCGTTTAAAAAAATATTACTTCCTTCATCCCAATGAATATTTTAGAAAATAATACTACTTCATTTGTCTAAAAAATTAATGTCATCTTAATGTCATATTTTGAGACGAATACACTAACATTACAAACATTAATTTTAGAGACGAATGAATGAAGTAGTATTGTTTTATAAAATATTTATTGGGATGAAGGAAGTAATATTCATTTTTTTGGGACAAAAATGTAGTAGTATTTTTTGGTTATTCACTTTAGTCGAAAGTAATATTCATTATTGAAATGAAGGAAATAATTTTTTACATAAGTACATTTTTTAAAGTATTTATTTGAGACGAAAAAAATAATATTTCCTTTTACTTTTCTTTATTATGACATAAGTTTTATATTTTTATTTTGTAATTTAATGCGAGACGGAGACGGAGAACTCGCTACTTCAAGTAGCAAGTTCAAATTTAGTTTTTTTTTTTTAAATATTAAAATTTAAATTTACTACACGATATTGCGAGTTTAAACGAAAAAAATTCAAAAAATAGGTCATTTTGGTCGATAGTTATGAAGTGTTATTATTTTGAGATATTTTTTTTTAAAGGAAATATTTTGAGAAAAAAATCGAGTAATAAGGAATGGAGTGAGTAATAAAAATGGATTTTTTTTTTTTTTTCTTATAAATAACATGAGAAGAAGAAAATGAGGCGTTTGGAGAAATATCTAGTACTCCCTCCGTTCCAGCTTAGTGTGAATCAAAATATTGGGCACATCGATTAAGGAAAAGTAAGAGAGAAAAAAAGTGGAGAGAGAATGTTGTGAGTGTAAAAGTAAAATGGGAGAGAGAATAAGTGGGGTAAATAGTAAAGATTCTCTTCTATTTTGAACAATTCACACTCGACTGAAACGAATCAAAAAGAAAATAAGTATACACTCGTCACGACTGAATCTTAGTAAAACGGAGGGAGTATCTATCTACTATAATTGTCAAAAGATTTTATCCTGTTTCCGGCTGTCTTGCCCATGGAATGTATTGTCACAACCAATCAAGCACAGACATCATACCTTCTCTTTCTCTCTCATAAGCGGGATTTCCTTAGCTTCAGAGAGATTCTGAGATTCTGTCCTATACAATACTAGAATAACTCCATGTCCAAGGATACGTTGTTTTTTTTTAATTAAGCCCGTTTTTTCTTTTTTTTAATTAAAAAAAAAAAATTTTTTTGAGGGCAAAATTTAATTTAATTTTTTTTTAAAGAACAAAATAGTGAGGGCAAAATGAAAATTTCGACCATTGAAATTATTCATAGTACTGTTCACTCCCTTCCCTCATTTATACCATAGAATGTAGTACATGGTTTGTTTAAAAATTTATACTCCCTCCATATTTCCATTTTTTTTATTGCTATCACATTAAAATTTAGGATAATAATTTTATGTTAATATAGTTATATAAATATAAATTTAAATTTATTATTGATATATCAACAATACTATAAATAACAAATTTTAATTTTTCTATTAGAAAAATTAAATCTAAAATTATTATTAAAAGTCCATTCATAGTAAAAGTAAAAAAATGAAAAAATCATTTTGGACCAATAGAGTAATACAAAAAAAGGGACCTCTATATTTTCAACAATTAACACTTATTATTATGTACTCCTATGTCTATAGTATAAATGAAGGAGGGGTTTACAACAGTGGTATGAACAGTTTCAAGCGGCAAAATTCCCATTTTGCCCTCATACATTTGTTCCTTTCCCATTTTGTCCTTAAAAAAAAATTTAAAAAAAAAAAATTTAAAAAAAAATCACGTGCCCTTGGACACGGGCATGTACTAGTTTTAACATAATCAATAACACTTTTAAACATTATTTTTAGCACTGTTTGATAACAAAGTATTTTGAGATAATTTTTTTTACAAAAAGATATTTATTTTGGAATACTTTTTATATTTTTTTGAATTTGAACATTCGTTTATTTAGAGATGAGAAACTAATATTTGTTGTAATCATCCGACCATATATATACACCATCTGTCACGTATAAGATTTTTATAACGGAACGGAGGAAGGAAGTAGTTTATTTTTTGAGTTGTTCTTGTGTAAAACTAGTTCTAGGATAAGCTATCCTAGAACCTGTTTTGCGAAAGTGCCTTTTTTAGTACAATAAAGTGCCTGGTACAATATAAACAAAGTGCCTGATCTATTATGACACTAATAAACACATTTAAATCGGTTGTAATGTTAAATAATGCGGTGATATTATTAAAAAATAGTGCCTGTTGTAGTGTCAAAAAGTGTCTTTTGTAGTATTGAAAACTGCCTCTCGTAGTATTGAAAAATGCCTGTTGTAATATTGAAAAGTGTCAAGTGAATTAAAAAACACATGCTTGTTGTAGTGTCAAAAAGTGCATTTGATAGTATTGAAAACTGCCTTCTACAATATCAAAAAGTGCCTCTTGTAGTATTGAAAAATGTCTGTTGTAATATTGAAAAGTGTCAAAGCGAATTAAAAAACACATGCCTGTTGTAGTGTTAAAATATGCCTCTTGTAGTATTCAGAAGTGCCTTCTGTAGTATCAAAAAGTGCTAGATGAGTTTCAATTATTTACAATGTTAAAATGTGTCTGTTGTTGTGTAGAAAACTGCCTCTTATAAGTTTCAATTATTTACAAAAATGCCACCGCACATTTTGAGAAGTTTTATTTATTTGCAAAAATGCCACCGCGCCTATTTAAAAACACGTTCTATGCTCAGACGAGCGTAGAACACGTTTTACAAGAGATTTTCACTTATTTTTATCTAAATTGTCGTATAACAGGAACAATGTGTTTGAACATTAGCCTTTCCCAGGATTTGACCACATTCAGGGTGGTGATGGCCAAATGGTCTGGCCGTATCGGCCTGGCCTGTACGGACCAATCGACGGGCGGGATGTTCAAGCCCGCCCGTTTGGTTCGTACGGGCCAACCCACGGGCCAAACGGCTTTTCCTATTTTTTTTTTTTGTTTAAAAAAAATCAGAAAAAATATGGAAAAAAATAAAAAGAAATTTAGTATTTAATAAGCTATATTTTAAAATATAAAATTACTTAGACATAAGAAAATTAGTTATTTTATATATAAAAAAAGATAGAAAAAAACTAAAAAATGAAAATATATAAAAGAAAAGAGGGACAAACTACCCTATATTTATTTTCTTTTAATTTTTTATTGACTAGAAAATAATATTTTAGACTTTTTTATTTAGTGATTTTTTTACAAAAAGGTATATAAAAAAGATAGAAAAAAACTAAACAATTTAAAGTATATAAAAGAAAAGAGGGACAGACTATCTTTTATTTATTTTTATTTTTTTATTAATTTTTTATTGACTAGGAAATAATATTTTAGACTTTATTTATTAGTGATTTTTTTTTAGAAAAAGGTATACTCCCTCCGTCCCAATAAAAGCTTCACTAATTACCCAAAAGGGCGTCCCGTTAGAAGCTTCATCTTTTCTTTTTTGGCAAAGAATTTTTACTATTTCCTCCACTCATTCTCTCTCCTACATTATTTTAATACTCACAACACCATTATAATTTACTATTCTCTCCACTAATTCTCTCTCCTATTTTCAAATTACATTCACAACATTTTTTTTCCCTCTCATTTTCATAATTTGCGTGCCCACCCAAAAGGGTGAAGCACTTATTGGGACGGAGGGAGTATAAAAAAAAGATAGAAAAAAGCTAAACAAATGAAAGTATATAGAAAAATAGAGGGACGGACTACCCTATCTTTATTTTTTATTTTCTTTTAATTTTTTATTGACTAGGAAATAATATTTTAGACTTTGTCTGTTATTTTTCTTACAAAAATGTATATAAAAAAAGATAAACAAATAAAAGTATATAGAAGAAAAGAGGGACAAACTACCATATATTTATTTTAAATTTTATTGACTAAGAAATAATATTTTAGACATTTTTATTAGTGATTTTTTTTTACAAAAAGGTAAATAAAAAAAGATAGAAAAAAAACTAAACAAATGAACGTATGTAGAAGAAAAGAGGGATGGATTATCCTATATTTATTTTATTTTAATTTTTTATTGAATATGAAATAATATTTTAGATATTATTTATTAGTGATTTTTTTTACAAAAAAGTATATAAATAAAGATAAAAAAAGCTTAACAAATAAGTATATAAAAGAAAAGAGGGATGGATTATCCTTTATTTATTTTTATTCTTTTATTTACTAGAAAATAATATTTTAGACATTTTTTATTAGTGATTTTTTTTTTTTACAAAAAGGTATATAAAAAAAGATAGAAAAAAACTAAACAAATGAAAGTATATAAAAGAAAATAGGGACGGACTATCCTTTATTTATTTTTATTTTTTATTAATTTTTTATTGATTAGAAAATAATATTTTAGACTTTTTTTTACTCCCTATGTCCTAGAATAAGATTTTTAGTTTTTTTTATTGTTTGTCAGTTTGAGCAATATGGTAAATACTTTAGGGGTTGGGGTAAAGTAAAATCATTATTAATATTTTCTAAAGGTTAAATAATTATTACTATTATTAAATATTTTTCTCTTAATTATTACTATTATGTAATATTCAATTATCAATAATATTAGTAAACATTTTTTTACATATACGGTAATGATTTAGGATATGCATGGAGTTTAGGATATGTAATATAGAGTTTAGGGTATAAGATACTCCCTCCGTCCCACGTGAATACAAACTTATTTTCTTTTTGGTTCGTCCCACGTGAATACAAACTGCCCAAAATGGAAATAAATTTATTATTTTATATTCACCCTACCCCACTCACTCATTCTCTCTCTTCATTTCCTACCACACAATTTATTCAACCAACTCTACTCATTCTCTCTCTTCATTTTCTACCACACATTTTCATTATCTTAATAATACTTCTTAATTATTGTGCCCAAGAAATTGGTTTGTAATCACATGGGACGGAGGGAGTATACGATAAATGATTTAGGGTATAAGGTATATGATAAATGGTTTATGGTATATGGTATAAGGTATATGACATATAGTTTAAGGTATGGGTTAGGGTATAGAGTTATAAACTTTAGGGTATGGGGTATAAATATGATTTAAGGTATAGGGGTTAGGGTATGAGGTATATAGGGTTTAGGGTTTAGAATATAGGGTTTAGGGTTTAGAATTCAAACAGATCCGTGCGGACCTCTTTGATAACGGGTCAAGCGGATCACGAACCAAACGGATCTTCTGTTCCGCGGGCCAAAGGCCCGATCTGTGTGAATTTCTTTGATCCAAGCCCGTCCCGCATGAAAAGCGATTTGGACGGGTTACGGGCCACGGGCTGGACGGGCATGGGCCACGGGCAACGGTCTTTGCGGACCTCCCACGAATTTGAGCCCATTTTGGCCATCTCCAATTCAGGGGTAGAACTATGTCTGGATTGATCCCCCTGACGTTTGTAACTTTTACAAATTGACCCTTTACAATTTTCGAATTTACTATATTCATCCTTTTGAAAAGAAAAATCTAGGGGGTCTAGATCCGCCATCCGCCACCGACCACATCACAATTGTTCATGCGTTTGTATTGGATCAGATATACTCCCTCCGTCCCAATAAGTGCTTCACCCTTTTGGGTGGGCACGCAAATTATGGAAATGGGAGGGAAAAAAAAATGTTGTGAGTGTAATTTGAAAATAGGAGAGAGAATTAGTGGAGGGAATAGTAAATTATAATGGTGTTGTGAGTATTAAAATAATGTAGGAGAGAGAATGAGTGGAGGAAATAGTAAAGATTCTTTGCCAAAAAAGAAAAGGTGAAGCTTTTAACGGGACGCCCTTTTGAATAATTAGTGAAGCTTTTATTGGGACGGAGGGAGTATGGTTGTAATTTTTAGGATTCGTACTATTGTATTCAAAGTATTTTGTCTTTTCTTTTAAATCTTCAAGATCCTTGTTGAAATTTTCATTTGGAGAAAATTTAAATAATTCATCATTTTGTACAATTTATTAACTAAAATTGATTAAAATCTTCAATATTTACTTCTTTTTTTTTGTTTCACAATTATACAACGAATAGTTAAATTTTTTTTGTAAAAATATATTTAAGGATATTTTTTTATTTTTTTGTAAAAAAGTCATACATTTTAAACCTTTAAGGATATAATAGTTTGAAAGTGTGATATGATGTGAACAACATAGTGCTTCCTTAAAATTAATTTTATATACTCCGTCCGTCAGCAACATAACATAATAACTTGACGGAGCCCGGAGGGGGGTATAAATAAAAAAGAGAGATTGATTAAATAAAAAAGAGAGATTGATCAGCTCTTGGATTCGGGCATGTTTAAATCATCAAATAAACAGTATTGTACAAAATATTATTCATATAACAACATGGCTTCCTATAAAATATTAATTGGTAATTAGTAGTAGTCCATGCATTTCAAAATAGTTTTTTACATAATATTTTGATTCAAAATAATTATAGATTATGATTTAAAAGTATTGATATTATGCTTCCTCTCATTAAAATTTATTACACTTACGGAATGTTTTATCTAGACTCGTTAAGTTGGGACGGTCTCGTCGGGACGTCCCGTCCCGCAATAGATTTGGGACGGGATGGGACAGAGTATTTTAGTCCCGTCCCGTTTTATCCCGTTCCCGTCGCGGGACAACATGGTGCGATTCTGCCAGTCCCGTTCCCGTCCCGTATATCTCGACCCTGTATATCTCTCTGGTTTCAGTGTTATCAATATGAAAAACTTTTGATAAATGCGGAGAAAATTCATGCATGTAGCATCTAGGGACCAATGTTTGTGAACTCTAGTAAATGATAGGTATATCTAGTACTGATAATGCACTTGCTCTTATGGTGGATATGTTAAGAATCATCATGCTTCACCAACATGTGAGGCGCCCGCCTCTCTAAAACACATGCGCCCGCCTCAATGTGAAAACACCATGGCTGAAGTTTCTGTGAACCAGGCGGCCGCACCATCGACCCCGTGCGCCCGCCTCAACCTGTTTTCACCAAGGCCGAACCTTCGCCTCCGAGGCCGCCGCCTCAACTTGTGCTGCGCCCGCCTTACGCGTCTCGTTGCCCTCCATGATGCTTCCACTTCGGTTCGTGTACATTCGCATGTTTGCTTTAATTTTGATTAATGTATCTTAGCTTAGTCTCTTCATATAGCTATCTTCTTTGTATATATAATCTCGCCAGTGCAATGTAAAAAAATCATTGTTTGCCATAATCATTATATGGTATCGTAGCATCATGGATCAATAAAACAAACTCCTTCCTTTCTCCCGTTGCCATCTTCTTCACTCCGCCATGGCCGGCCAAACCTCTAACGCCATTCCTAACACCGATGAACCCAATCGCCCCATCCTCTTGGTTAATCTCTCCCAATGCAAAACCCTAACACCCCTCACCTACCTAGTTTGGTCGTCCCAAGTGACGTCCCTTCTTTTTGGCCTAGATCTTCTGCAATATGTAGATGGCACCCACCCCGCACCTACCGAAATCGTCACAACTGATGGCAAAGAAACACCAAACCCAGCTTTCAAAACCTGGAATAGACAGGATCGGCTCATTCTTAGTGCCCTCCTTGGAACCTTGGACACCTCTGCCGCTCCCCTTGTTTATCAAGCCAAAACTTCCAACAAGGCTTGGACAATCCTCAAGACAACCTACGCCAATCCCTCTAGAGGTCACTGTTGGTGTAATGCCCTAGGCTTTAGTTATGTTTAACTGAAAACCGTTATGTATCATCTTTATCGTTTATGTTTATTATTTGATTATTATATAGTTTGCATATTTATTGTAATAATCTCCGTCCCTGATTATTAAGAGAATAATTAGTATAATTGTCAATGGATAATCATATGATGATTATATGCATAGAGATGCACATTGAAATTATGGGTACTTGTCAGAGAACAAGTGACTGGACTTGACCCGTATGAGATTTATGTCATGGTCAAATGTCATAATTAAATCTCATATGGTCACTTCATTTAGTCCCTAGACCTGAGATTATCATGACTTTACACATGATGAAAGTTATGTTTGATTTTAGTCAAACGGTATCTTAACACGATATCTATAAAGGCTATCTTTGGCATGATCGGATTCATGATGGGAAGGATGATAAGTCAAGATGGAATTTGTCCCTCGAAAGAGAGATGTTTTGCTTGGGCCCTCAATGAGTGATAATGATGAAAGCGTGTGGCCACACCCCAATATGATTGGACTATCATTATACTCAAGATCGAGAAAGCATCAACAAATACAAGTTGACGTGGACCATGACTTCGTGTTCAATATAACATCGTGAGACAAAGGGATAAAATGAAAGTGTACCATTGGAAACGTGAACTCTTACGTTGTGTTATTTGGGTAGACATAATGGCTTGCTAGAGTCCGCTTATGTTCCATGAGAGCCGATATGATCGGACTCATTGCCAACATAATACAATCCTATCGGGTCACACACAAATAGAATGAATTGGTTGAACAGAGGAAGAATGGTTGAGAGTTTTCAGATCCGGCTATATATACCGCGCGACATATTAAGCCAACGGCTTAATATACCGCGCGACATATCAAGCCCTACGCGGTTTGGATGTACCGTTCTCCTAATACGATTAGGAGACATATTCATACTATTGTAGTATAAATATGTGAGGTCCGTCGACCTAATTCCCTAGCCGAATTTTTCAATAAGAATTCACAATCAAAAGTCCTCTCAATATTCTTCCATAAGTTTTAGGAATCTAGCAATTCCCAACCCGAGAATTGTTCTCGTCATTCATATTTGTGTGGATTACCAAAAGAGGGTTTTAATTTGTTCAAACAAATCAAAGACCTAGAGTTCAAATCTCAAGATCCAAAAAGAGTTCAAGATTCGAAGATTCAAGATCAAAAGTTTGTGATTGCGAATCACATAATTATCCGTTCGATAGATCAAGACCTAAAGCAATTAAGGTTGGTAAATTCTATCTCATAGCAATTCAATTTAATCGTATAGAACGGATCTTTGTGGCTTGGGTTTTGTGTTAATTTTATGCTTAATCTCCGCCGCGCATGGATCCATAAAACCCAACAAAGGGTATCGCAGCCCCGTTCGTATGGTTAAGTTTGAATTAACATGCTAGAATGATTATATAAATTGTTTATATGTTCGTTGCATGTTTTTGTATGCGATAGAATTTTGATTGTTTATGTGAAACAATGTGAAAATCGTTTTCGAATTATGTTGAATTAAATCAGAAAAGGGTTGTTTTATATGATTTAATTGCATGTAATCAATTGATTGAAATCTGGAAATCCTGTTACTTGGCTACTTTAGTCGCGCGACATGATGAGCCATGAGGAATTCGTGTTATCTCGGCCCGTTAGGTCGCGCGACATATCAAGCCTCCGGGCCGATGTTGTCACGCGACATAATAAGCCAAATCAAGCGTAATCCGCTTTGTTTAATTTTTCTCGCTATTCTCGTGATTGTGTTTACAACCCGAGATGTTTTATGTCTTAACTGGATGCTATAAATTACTCGGAAATTGAGTTTATAGGGCTATGCTAGATTAATTCATTGTTTATGCTTGCTTAATTAATTAAAAGGTGTTTATTTAATTGTTGCGTTGCATAATTATTGTTCTTATGCTTGCTTAATTAATTAAAAGGTGTTTATTTAATTGTTGCGTTGCATAATTATTGAGTGTTCTTATGCTTGCTTAATTGTTTAAAAAGTGATTTTATTAATTATTGCGTTGCATGAAGAACTCGTTGTAATTCTAGAATGTTTTTGAACATTGAATTATAGTTCACTAATTGTTTATGAGAAACAAGTTAGTGTCTCGATTGTTTATGAAACAAGTCAGCTTACAAGTAAGAATTTTATTAGATGTTTAGTTGAAACATCGATTCATAGTTTCCTAATATGTTTAGATTTAGACATTGTAACTTTTTGGATTTTATGATTGTTTATGGAAACAAGTCATAATTACGAAATTTAAAAAGGAAACTGATTATTTATAAAAGGTAGTGATTATGTTGCCAAATCGTAGCCGATTTCTAATTGTGCATGACTAGGAGAGTTCTGTCTAAGGAAGAGTTGGTACTTAAGTAGTCCTCGCGGCTCACCTATCTTCCCGGGAATTTACCCGGTGCATGATTATGACTATCTTTGCCGATATGCTTATAATCTACCTTAAAGAACCTTCATTTAACTTTTAAGTTCTTTATGCCAATTCATGATTAAACACTTGAGACCACTCCTGGATAGTTTTGGGTGGGCTTGCCATAGCAAGGTACTTTGATTCTATTCCGTTTGCGAGCAAGATGAGGAAATGGTGGTTCCTATACGTTTAATATGAATGAACTTAATTGGGTTATCAAAATGGTTTTGGACTCCAAGGCATAAGATGAGATTAAAATATGCTTAGACATATGATGTCTTAAATAAATCTCATAAAAGATCCTAAGAGTCATATATGATATGATTGATGTTTTCTACCTAATTAGTTTAATCTTGAGCGGTGCGCCATAGCGTACTTGAGATTAAATTAAAGATGGATCTTAGTCCTAAGAGTCATATACGATATGATTGATGTTTTCTACCTAATTTAGTTTAATCTTGAGCGGTGCGCCATAGCGTACTTGAGATTAAATTAAAGTAGGATCTTAGCCCATTAAATGCATATTATGCTTATTAGCATTAGAAGGTGTATGATTTAGTGGGAGTATTTGTAAAATACATTATTTGCTCTTAAATGATAAATGTGTTGATATTGATATGTGTTCATATAATTTGTATATTTTGTTGTAGAAGTAGCATTACATAATAATAATTGCGATTCGTCCTTATGAAGGACAAAGTTCGAAATGAATGATACAAATAATTTTGATTGGATCAAAAGCCTAAAGAATGGTTCTTAGGTAAATTTGTACGTTCATTACGAACTGCTCCTACCGAACCCATTGCAAATGTTGCAAAGGGCAAATAAGGAAGCAACATTAGAAACATATTGATGATTCACAATATTGCTTGCCTTGTAATTGCCATTATGTTTAAAGGCTCTTGTGAAGAACCTTGAGTACATGATAATTATTCTTCTCCGTTCTAGCATAACGCAAAAGGGGAAATGTTCCAAGTGCATGCTAGGCAAAAGATATATGTTGTGGTGAAGGCTCTTAATTCATGAGATGAAAGAAGGAGCAATCCGCAAATTGTGTTAATGGTTGACACAAGAAAAGGGTTCATAAAGGAAGGAAAAGAAGGTAAAGCAAAAGTTGCTAAACCTAGGACAAATGTTGTCAAAGCCAAAGAGGTTAAACCCAAAGTGTCTCAAAAGGATGCATTTTGCTATCATTGCAATAAGATTATCATTGGAAGCAAAGTTGCAAGGCTTATTAGGAAGGCCTAAAAGGTGAAGAAGGGCAATATGACTGCTACTACTTCAAGTATCTATATGATAGATATTTTTCATTTCGACTTCTTGGTTCTTGGGTATATGATACCGGATTGGATCCCACATTTGTTTAAATGTGCAAGGAACAAAGAATAGAAAGCTACTCAAATAAGGTAAATTAAACCTATGCATGGGAATGGAGCAAGAGTTGCAACATTAGCCATAAGGGACTTATGAAGTCACTTTACCTTGTGAAGTAGTACTTGTTTTGAACAAGTATGACTACGTTCCGTATTTGAGTAGGACTATTATTTATGTTTCTTAAATGGATGATGAAGGATATAATTTTCTTATTTTAAATAAGAAGTTTTATATTTATTTAATGATATGCCTTATTGTATTGCATATGTCATTGAATGGTCTTCATATCCTTCAAGATGAGAAACAAAATAATGTTGAATATATCTATAATATAAATGGAAATCTAAACCGAACAATATGAACAACGCGTTCATATGGCATTGCCGGCTTGGTCAAATAAATAAGAAACATATATCTAAACTCCATTAACATGGACTTTTAGACTCATATGACCTTGAATCATTTGAGGAATGTGAATCTTATTTATTGGGATTATTGACCAAACCACCCTACACTAAAGTAAGTGGGAGGGCTAGTGACTTATTGGTCATTATACATGAGATGTATATGGACTATTAAGCAAGCATTGCTAGGGGAGAATTTCGGTATTTCATCACATTTACCAATGACTTATCTAGATATGACTATGTCCATCTGATGAAGTCCAAAGGTGAATCGTTTGAGATGTTTCGAACATTTCAAGATGAAGTACAAAACAATTTGGCAAAACTATTAAGTACTTCGATTAGATCGAGGTGGTGAATATTTGAGCCAATAGTTTGACAATCATCTCAAAACTATGAAATCGTTTCAAAGTTGACTCCACCCAGAACACCACATTGTATGGTGTGTCTGAAAGGAGGAATTGAACCTTGTAGGACATGGTTCGTTCGATGATGTGTCAATCGACTTTCCTATTTTCTATTTCCTTTGAGGATATGCATTAGAAATAATGCGGTTACACTGAATCGAGTCCCTACTAAATCGGTTCCTAAGGCTCCACATGAGATGTGGCATGGAAGAAAACTTAGTTTGTCTTTCATGAAGATTTGGGGTTGCGAATCTTATGTAAAGAGACTTGTCTCTTATAAGTTAGCACCAAATCTGACAAGGTTATTTTCGGATATTGATTTTACAATCACAAAGAGAACAAAATGTTTGTTGCTCTATTTGATTTGTTTTTGAGAAATAGTTTCTCAAATAAAGAATCTAGTGGGAGTAAAATTAATATTGAAGAGAGAGTTCAAGAACCCGAAAATAATATGGAACCAAGAGTAGAGACAACCAAGTTCACAAAGGAGTTGTGAAACCGGTTCAAGATGCACAAGTCCATCGTAGATTAGATAGGTTACGATCCGAACTCAAGAAATAGTGATTTCTCGTTGCGGAAAGTGATGAAGTGGAAGTCATTAAGAATGACGATCCTACTTGCTATCAAGAAGCGATGTCCTCTCCTAATTTGGATAAATGGTTAGGAACCATGGAATCCAAATTACAATCCATGTTTAACAATCAAGTTTTGAACTTGATTGGGCTACCTAAAAGTGTAAAAACTAAAGGGTGCAAGTAGGTCTTCAAAGACCGACATGGATGTGAAGGTGTATACTTTCATGACTAAGGATTGTAACAAAGGGATTTAGGCAAATTCATAGTATTGACTATGTTGAAACCTTTTTCGCCAGTCACAATGTCGAAGTTTGTTAGATTTTCAATTGCCATTATCACATATTGTGACTATGTGATATGACAAATGGATGTCAAACGACTTTCTTTAAATGGAAAGATTATTAAGGATGTGTATAGTACACAACCCGAATAGTTTGACGATCCAAGAAACTCTAATAGAGTATGCATGTTGCAAAGATCCATGAGATGGGTTGAAGCAAGCTTAAAGGAATTGGAATCTTCGTTTTGATGAATTGGTCAAATAGTTTGACTTTATCAAGTACGAAGATGAACCTTGTGTATGCATGAAATTCAGTGGGAGCGTAATATTATTTCTATTGTTTTATTACAATGATATCTTACTCATTGGAAAAACAAGTTCGACACTTAAGACTGTTAAGTCTTGGTCAAGGAAAGGTTTCTCAAGGAAAGATATGGGTGAAGCCGCTTACATCCTTGGCATCAAGATCTATAGAGATGGATCTAGAAGGATAAATTGGTTTGAGTCAAAGTGTTCACATTGACAAAATTCTTAGAAGAGTCTAAGAAGAATAGCTTGTCAATGGATCATGGTACTTCTCTTAGCAATACTCATTGTCTTGGCTTACAACCACTGAGCAAAAGGAAAATGAATGAAGTTCCATATGCTTCGGCATTTGATCTGTCATGTATGCCATGATTTGTACTAGACCCGACGTCTCATATGCTCTAAGCATAATGAGTCGATACCAATCCGATCCTGTGATGAGAACCATTGGATGGCATTCAAGATGATCCTTATACTTAAGAAGAACTAAGGATACGTTCGGGATTTGAAAGATTGGAAGTTTAATCTTGTTGTAAGGGTTACATATGTGCTAGCTTCCAAACTCGACAAAGTTATTTTAGAATCGCAATTAGGATTTGTGTTTATGCTTATAAGAGGTGCAACTTTGATTGGAAAGATTCCAAGCGTAAATTGTAGCCAATTCTACTACTAAGGCCAATTGTTAGCAACATATGATGTAGCTAAAAGTAGGGGGTTTGGATCAAAAGTTCGCTTAGTGTTTTGGAAATGTTCCAAGTATCACTAATCGATGAAACTTTTGTTATGACTATAGTGGTGCCACTTGTGCAAACAATGGAACCAAGGTCACAACAATGATCCAAACACTCACTTAGACGTTCTTCAAGGAATTCATAAAGAATGAGAAGACGTTAAAATATACAAAGTATCAACCGATGATGACATAAGGAATTCACTTACAAAGACCCTCGCACAAAGTGTAAGCATGATGGTCATGTTGGATCCATGAGTATTCGATACATAAATGGAGCCTAGTGCAAGTGGGAGACTGTTGGTGTAATGCCCTAGGCTTTAGTTATGTTTAACTCGAAAACCGTTATGTATCATCTTTATCGTTTATGTTTATTATTTGATTATTATATAGTTTGCATATTTATTGTAATAATCTCCGTCCCTGATTATTAAGAGAATAATTAGTATAATTGTCAATGGATAATCATATGATGATTATATGCATAGAGATGCACATTGAAATTATGGGTACTTGTCAGAGAACAAGTGACTGGACTTGACCCGTATGAGATTTATGTCATGGTCAAATGTCATAATTAAATCTCATATGGTCACTTCATTTAGTCCCTAGACCTGAGATTATCATGACTTTACACATGATGAAAGTTATGTTTGATTTTAGTCAAACGGTATCTTAACACGATATCTATAAAGGCTATCTTTGGCATGATCGGATTCATGATGGGAAGGATGATAAGTCAAGATGGAATTTGTCCCTCGAAAGAGAGATGTTTTGCTTGGGCCCTCAATGAGTGATAATGATTGAAAGCGTGTGGCCACACCCCAATATGATTGGACTATCATTATACTCAAGATCGAGAAAGCATTGAACAAATACAAGTTGACGTGGACCATGACTTGTGTTCAATATAACATCGTGAGACAAAGGGATAAATGAAAGTGTACCATTGGAAACGTGAACTCTTACGTTGTGTTATTTGGGTAGACATAATGGCTTGCTAGAGTCCGCTATGTCTTATGAGACGATATGATCGGACTCATTGCCAACATAATACAATCCTATTGGGTCACACACAAATAGAATGAATTGGTTGAACAGAGGAAGAATGGTTGAGAGTTTCGTATCCGGCTATATATACCGCGCGACATATTAAGCCAATGGCTTAATATACCGCGCGACATATCAAGCCCTACGCGGTTTGATGTACTGTTCTCCTAATACGATTAGGAGACATATTCATACTATTGTAGTATAAATATGTGAGGTCTGTCAGACCTAATT
This sequence comes from Adenophora triphylla var. japonica, assembly GCA_022495995.1. Lineage (NCBI taxonomy): Eukaryota > Viridiplantae > Streptophyta > Magnoliopsida > Asterales > Campanulaceae > Adenophora > Adenophora triphylla. Next base: position 60,171 of record JAFEMH010002752.1, read on the forward strand.
CCCTAGCCGAATTTTTCAATAAGAAATTCACAATCAAAAGTCCTCTCAATATTCTTCCATAAGTTTTAGGAATCTAGCAATTCCCAACCCGAGAATTGTTCTCGACATTCATATTTGTGTGGATTACCAAAAGAGGGTTTTAATTTGTTCAAACAAATCAAATACCTAGAGTTCAAATCTGAAGATCCAAAAGAGTTGAAGATTCGAAGATTTGAAGATCAAAAGTTTGTGATTGCGAATCACATAATTATCCGTTCGATAGATCAAGACCGGAAAGCAATTAAGGTTGGTAAATTCTATCTCATAGCAATTCAATTTAATCGTATAGAACGGATCTTAGGGCTTGGGTTTTGTGTTAATTTTATGCTTAATTCCGCTGCGCATGGATCCATAAAACCCAACAGTCACATACTCCAACTCAAAGACAATCTCTCTTCTATCACCAAATCCTCTCTCTCTATCTCGGACTACATGCAAGCTATCAAAGCTTGCACCGACAAACTAGCCATTTCACTACTAGAAACAGCTTATTTACCCACGGAATATTCTGTGGGTAATCATGAAATTTCGTGGGTAATCTTCATTTACCCACGGAAATTGTCCGTAGGACGTCCGTGGGTAAATTTTTGTGAGTAATGCCCACGGAAAATTCCGTGGGTAATACCCACGAAATTTCCGTCAAAAAGCAAACATATCCGTCGGAAATAAAATAAAATACCCACGGAATTTTTTTTTTCAATTCTGATAAAATTACCCACGGAAATTTTCGTGGGTAATTTTCAATTTTTTTTTCAATTCTGATCAAATTACCCACGGAATATTCCGTGAGTAATTGAGTTTAAATTACCCACGAAATATTCCGTGGGTAATTTTCCCAATTACCCACGAAATTGTCCGTGGGTAATATAAAAAAATAATATTTAGCTGCTCTTTTTACCCACGGAATATTCCGTGGGTAATTTTATCATAAGTGAAAAAAAAAATTGATTATTACCCACGAAATTTTTCGTGGATAATTTTATCAGAATTGAAAAAAAATATTTGAAAATTTAAAAAACCACCTATAAAAGCCAAAAATCCAATACTTATATAACATTCACACCCTCCACACAAACAATATACACAATTCTTAAACAATCTTAAACAATGTCTTCCAAACCACAAATAAAATATTAACACGTACAAATCTCTAAACAACATAACATATTACAAACCAAAAAAAAAAAGTCTAGTAGTTAAGTTGCCACTCCAAACCAAATAAAAACAAGTCAAATTCAACTTTTATGACTGTTACCACCACGACCACCCCTACGCTCACTTCCACTCAAAGTTCCATTCGAATTTAGATATGGTCCAATAGAAAAGTTAGAGTTATTACCACTAGGAGGTTGTCGTTGCTGTAGTTTTTGTTGAAGCATAGATCTCATCATTTCTTGCATTTGTTGCTGCATCTCTTGCCGCATTTTTTCCTTCTCTTGCCGCATCTCTTCCTTCTCTTGCTGAATTTGTTCCTTTTCTTGCCGCAATCGTTCCTCCATTCGCTCTATCATTTCCTTAACCTGAGTGTTTACACGAGTGTCAACTTGGGTGTTTAGTGTCTCAGTTAGGCTTGCTATAATCTCATCCTTTTGTCTCATTTGAGCATCATAGTCCACACTACTGAAGGAAGTAAAAGACTGCAAAAAACGGCTGCTTAATGGCAAGTCAAAGAAAGCACCTTTTTGTCGCCCGTGATGAATAGTAATGATCTTCCAAAGTCCTGCTCGAAATGGAGGCATCTTTCAATCTCGATGATTCCTTCCTCGTCTTCACGAGCACGCTTCACATATGTTTCCTGTCCAATATATATAACAAAAAACAATTAATAATGACAAAAAATAAACATAAGCTTTAACAAATATATATATATATATATATATATATATATATATATATATATATATATATATATATATATATATATATATAAGTAGTCATATGTCATAATAATAAGAAAACAGAATAGCATATTTGAATGAATCAAATATCACAACAAAATAGTTTCAAAAGAGTTTAATTCATCAAATCAATTTCCAGCCAAAATGGAAAAAATATAAATATATAGTATGCCCAATGCATCTCTAGAAGATATGTACTGCACAACAAAGTTGGTTATTGAGGAGCCCCCAAAAAACACCCACTCCTGCCTGCTGTGCTGAAACAACAACTAAGCACAACCATATATTTTAGGCCACTTGTCTCTTTTTTAAGTATATATCATTAACAAAACTAGTTGTTTTAAGCAAAGAAGAAAGCTTCCAACAGAGCTTCACGAGACGAGAAGCAAATAAATCTTTTTGCAGTCATATTTTACTAGAAAAATGATATTCGCAAAAAAAAAAAACAACAACAAAAAGTGGTTTTCGCTCATTTGGAACTAGTTGTGTGCACATTTAGACTTCCAACAGAGCTTCACGAGACGAGAAGCAAATAAATCTTTTTGCAGTCATATTTTACTAGAATGGAGCGGAAGAACTTATAGAATCACTGAATAACAATAGTACCATAGGCAAGCATATTCTGTAATGCTATTAGCAATCCGCATTTCATGCTGTTTTATTCTAATTCAAGTGCTGTATTACCAAAAAAAAAGGGGAAACGAGAAAGTGCTAACATCATATTTCTCATATGGATAGAAATAAACTTACTTGTACAAATACGCAGAAATTCCCAGGATGAGACATAAGAGGATGATATCGATGCAAAAGTTGCGACTAGATCTCAGCTGTTAATATCCAAGTAGACAGAAATAACTTAGTAAATAGGAGGGGACAAATATTACACAATGTAAGTTTTACATTTAACAAGAAAAAAAACAAGTGAAAATGAACATTAAGATTACCTTTGTCACTGTGTCTTTGAGTCGTACATTAGTATTTTTCAGGTCCGTTGTTGCTCTGTCAACCTGGTATTAACACTCAAGTATTAGAACTACTAATCACAAATTCAAGAAATCTCTCTTTATTTTTTTTCAAAAATAAAATTTGAACAAAGAGAAGTTATCTTCTTCTGCAATTAGATAATTACCTTGTCATCTATTTCGTCCATCAATGGCACTTGTCTATCCACTTCCTGCACATATTAAACAATTTTGAAAAGAAGAAAAATAACAGAAGAAATAAGATAACAATTTTTATTTTCCATGAGACTTGAGATGTGTAAGTAAACAAACCTCGTACATATCGTGGGCCATGTTTTTCAATGTATCTAGTCCTTCTGCTATCACATCTAAGCCTTCATCCTGCATCAAGTAAATATATCAGAATTGTTACTAGTTCAGGCCAACCCATCTTAACTGAAAGTTTCATTCTAGTTTTAAACTCATTGTCTCGTTTTACATGTTTCGCCTATCGAACTTCATCTCCATCGGAAATTAGGATTTAATTTAATTATTTTTTATTTACGGAAGGAGTTATATATATATATATATAGTTATATATATATATATATATATAGTTATATATATATATATATATATATATATATATATATATATATATATATATATATATATATATATAGTTATATATATATATATATATAGTTATATATATATATATATAATATATATATATATATATATATATATATATATATATATAACTATATATATATATATATATATAACTATATATATATATATATATATATAACTATATACTCCCTCCGTCCCGCTAATATTCGCACTAATACTGTTTGCGCGGAAATTAAGGAATATGATATTTTAATAAAATGTTGTGAGTTTAAAAGTAAAGTAGGAGAGAGAATGAGTGGAGGGTGTAATAAATTATAATGGTGTTGTGAGTATTAAAATAATGTAGGAGAGAGAATGAGTGGGATTGGGTGAATATTTTATTAGTATAAAGTTTCCTTTTTGGGAGTGTGCAGATATTAGCGGGACGCCCAAAAAGGAAAGTGTGCGGATATTAGCGGGACGGAGGGAGTATATATATATAGTTATATATATATATATATATAGTTATATATATATATATATATAGTTATATATATATATATATATAGTTATATATATATATATATATAGTTATATATATATACTCCCTCCGTCCCGAAACTTACTTCACAAACACTGTTTGCACTGGTTTTAAGGAGGGAGTATTATATTGAAAGTGTTGTGAGTGTGAAAATAAAATAGGAGAGAGAATGAGTGGAGAGAATAGTAAATTATAATGGTGTTGTGAGTATTAAAATAATGTAGGAAAGAGAATGAGTGGAGGGAATAGTAAAGATTCCTTTCCATTTTAGGTAAGTTTTAAATGTGTGAAGTAAATTTTGGGACGCCCAAAAGGGAAAGTGTGAAGATTGTTCCGGGACGGAGGGAGTATATAGTTATATATATATATATATATATAGTTATATATATATATATATATGTAACTATATATATATATATATAGTTATATATATATATATTTAATAAAATGAAAAGGAATTTTTACTATTCTCTCCACTCATTCTCTCTCCTACATTATTTTAATACTCACATCACCATTATAATTTACTATTCTCTCTACTCGTTCTCTCTCTTATTTTATTTTCACACTCACAACACTTTCAATATAATAATTCCTCCTTAATTTCCGTGCAAAACCCAAAAGTCTATAAATTCCTGGGATGGAGGGAGTATATATATATATATATATATATATATATATATATATATATATATATATATATATATATATATATATATATATATATATATATATATATATATATATATATATATACTAGTACAGACCCCCGTGCGGATCGCACGGGTCATTACCCCTAATCTATCATTATTATTTTTCTCATCACCTTCAACCTACTCTATTATTCACTATCGAGTACCCGCCACCTTCTATGTAAAACCATCAAAACTAACCTGGAAATAAAGAGACAAATTATGCCGAAAAAATGATTAAAAAAAACGAAAACTGAGGATCTACCTATTTGTGGCATTGAAAAATTTTCAATGATATAGCTTCAACATTTTATGATAGAAAACATTAAGTACATCATATGAAAAAAAATATTAAAATATTATACAAATAAAGCATCTTCATTCTGTACTATCCATATTCGCATCCACCCTTACCCCACCCCCATCAATCGCCACCCCCACCACCACACACACACAAAGAAAAAGAAAAAGGAGGCAAAACAAATCTGAAACATTTGGAATTTGGGTGATTGATAAAAAATAGAAAACTTTAAGCACTCTATATGAGCCATCATAGTTTCTCAAAATTCAATCAATTTCCCCCTTCCCCCTCCCCAAATAAAACCAGAAAGTTTGGACACGGATGAATTAGTTACTCAAAAAAATGGGAAATGAGGTTCTAGAGAACAATGTATACCAATGTATACCCATTTCTCACTTAGAATCCAAGCGGTACTTTCGAACTGAAGAATGTTGGTTGGTCAGCTTGAAGGTACACTGATTATAGTCTGATGCCAAGAAATCAAGAGACATTGAAACATGAATTTTTTTAGAACTTTTGAAGATATGGGTTCTGATGAAAAACTTTAGGGGAGGTGTCGTCGTATAATAGTATATATATAAATATATAAAATATATATATATATATATATATATATAATATATAATATATACTATATAATATAATATATATATAACTATAAGTATATATATTATATATTATATATATAAATATATATAATATAATATATAATATATATGTACTCCCTCCGTCCCGGAACAATCTTCACACTTTCCCTTTTGGGCGTCCCAAAACTTACTTCACACATTTAAAACTTACCTAAAATGGAAAGGAATCTTTACTATTCTCTCCACTAATTCTCTCTCCTACATTATTTTAATACTCACAACACCATTATAATTTACTATTCTCTCCACTCATTCTCTCTCCTATTTTATTTTCACACTCACAACACTTTCAATATAATACTCCCTCCTTAAAACCACCAAGGCAAAATGTGTTTGTGAAGATTGTTCCTAGACTGAGGAGTATATATATATATATATATATATATATATATATATATATATATATATATATATATATATATATATATATATATATTATATAATAATATATATCGGGTTAGGGGAAGAGAGGGGAGAGTTAATATCTGGTGCATCAAGTGAGAAGTTTTTTTTTCCAAATTAAATCACAGCCGCTGTTTGTCTTTTGTGAGATTGAATCCTGACCGCTCTTTGTGTGGCGGTTAGATCCCACTCCTATTGTAATATAGATATATAAAGTCAGATATTCAAATTAATTTACGTTGTTTTTGCTATAAAACAGTGTGGGCGTATAGTTATGTCTTTCCCCCAATGAATTAAACAGATTTGTAACATTAGACAAGACAACCTGTGGACAGTTTAGACAAAATTTTGCCAATCGTTCCAAAAATGACCACTAGCAGTAGCAACCCTTCTTCTGGTAAATCCAAACAAGAACATCTTCAAACCTATTTCATGTTACATTTTCACTATCGTTAGCCTACTACTCCCTCCGTCCCAAAATGAATATCTATTCTTCGTTCAAGGGACATCTTCATAAAGTTTACATGTAAGAAACTAATGAATATATACCTTTTCTATCCACTTTCAAACTTTTAGTTTTAGAAGTATCCAATGAAATATGAAAAAAAAAATGGTAAAAATCATTTAGGGTCAAAGTTTTTTAATAGATAAACATCTATTTTGGGACAAAAAAATCTAAATAAGAGTCATTCATTTTGGGACGGAGAGAGTATAATGTAAATGACCCAACTGGAGTCACCTAGTTGAAAACGAAAACAAGGATGTGAACTGACAAATGTAAAAGATTATCCAAGCATGATCCAGACAGACAAAAAAAAAAAAAACCGCCAAGAAAGGAAAATGAAAATGCACCTGTTTTATTTTCCTCATTTCATACTCTCCTCTAAAATTGCTCGTCTCCTCAGTATGTTGATAGTAGCTACTATCAAATTTTTCATCTGATATTGACGCAAAATCAAGTATAATACCAGAACAAACCAAATAATCAAACAGAACTTTAATAAATTCAAAAAAGTGGTTTTCGCTCATTTGGAACTAGTTGTGTGCACATTCGTACTTTCCAATGTAGCTTCACGAGACGAGAAGCAAATAAATCTTTACTGCCGATAGCCATATTTTACTAGAATGGAGCGAAAGAACTTATAGAATCACTGAATAGCAATAGTACCATAGGCAAGCATATTCTTGTAATGCTATTAGCAATCCGCATTTCACGCTGTTTTATTCTAATTCAAGTGCTGTATACCAAAAAAAAGGGGAAACGAGAAAGTGCTAACATCATATTTCTCATATGGATAGAAATAAACTTACTTGTACAAATACGCAGAAATTCCCAGGATGAGACATAAGAGGATGATATCGATGCAAAAGTTGCGACTAGATCTCACTGCTAATATCCAAGTAGACGAAATAACTTAGTAAATAGGAGGGGACAAATATTACACAATGTAAGTTTTACATTTAACAAGAAAAACAAGTGAAAATGAACATTAAGATTACCTTTGTCATTTGTGTCTTTGAGTCGAACATTAGTATTTTTCGTAATAGGGAACAAGAGTAAAGCAAGAATCAAATCCCCAAACCTAACCAGTAACCTCCAACTTCAACAATAGAAGAGAACGCCCACAGTAGCAAATTCAAAATTCACTCCAAAGGAGCTAAAATTACACAATAAAAACACTGTAGCATAAAGTTGAGATCAATTACTATAGAAAGATCCACAGTGACAAACTCAAAATTCAAACCATGAACTGAAAAAAGAAAAAAAATTACACCAAAATCAAGAACCCAAATGAGAAGAAACACAATTCAGTGTTCCCAAATTAGCCCTCACAGTGAGAAAGAAAACACAAATTTCATGTCAAATAAAAGAGCTCAAAGAAAAAAGTGACAGAGGGGAAACAATTAATTGGACAAACAACAATTATTTCAGCATCAAAATATCTCAAATTCAAAGCTCTTGCAGCGAAAAAAGAAAAAGAAAAGCAAACCCAAGTCACTTTAAAAGTGGAAATAGAAAGATACCCAATAATAGAGAGAGAGAGAGAGGGAAGGAAGGGGAACTCACCTGAGTTAGTTGGCCTTTGGATACAAAGTGTTGAATGGAGGCTCGTCCGAATGCTGGGTCGACGGTGGAGCGAGAAGGAGGCGAAGCCGCGGAGTTGGCGAGTGATGGATTGAGAGAGACGGAGAGGTCACCGGCGGCGGAGGGCGGTGATTGCGGTGGGGAATGATCGTCCGGGGATTTGAAGGGATTGGGGAGAGAGAGAGAGCGACGGGAAGAAATGAGGGATCTGAAAGTTGAAAAGTGAAAAAACCTAGAAAATAGAAAAGTATAATAAGGAATTCTGTTAATTAAAAAATAAAAACTTACCCACGGAAATTTCAGATTACCCACGGAAATGTCCGTGGGTATTACCCACGGAAATCATTCCATGGGTAATTTCACGAAAATTCAGTTTGCCCACGTAAATACCAAATTACCCACGGAAATTTCCGTGGACATTACCCACGAAATAGTTTCCGTGGGTATTACCCACGAAATAAATTCCGTGGGTAATTAATACAAATTACCCGCGGAAATTCCGTCGAAAATACCCAGGGAAACTATTCCGTGGGTAATGTAGGCGTTTACCCACGGAATTTCCGTGGGAAATTTATTTTTTTTATTTTTTACTTTGACTTTTTTAAACCGTGGGTAATTAGGTTTTTTCGTGGGTAATACCGTGGGTATTACCCACGGAATATTCCGTGGGTAATATTCCATGAGTAATCGGACAGATTCTAGTAGTGTTGGGAAAACCCCTAGATCCCGAAGACATTGTTGCCACCGTTCTCAAGGGTCTCGACTATGACACCTACAAACCCATAGTCGATTCCGTTCGTGCCCGTGATGACCCCATCACCTTCGAAGCCCTTCATGAGAAGCTCATTCATCATGAGCTTACCCTTAAACAACAAACTCCCTCATCTTCCTTCCCTCACTCGACCCGATATTGCCTTTTCTGTGAACAAATTAGCCCAATTTCTTCATCACCCCCAAGAAGCTCATTGGGTATCCCTCAAAAGGTTACTACGCTACTTACATGGTACCTTACACTTGGGATTACAACTTTTCAAACACATTCCACCTATTCTTCATGCCTTCTGTGATGCGGATTAGGCAGGAGACAAGGACGATTTCATGTCCACCACAGGCTTCATTGTCTACCTAGGCCGCAACCCCGTCACATGGTCTTCAAAGAAGCAACGAGCCTTGGCTCGCTCTTCTACTGAAGCTGAGTTCCGAGCTGTTGCTGCCACTACCACTGAGCTCATTTGGATTAAAAACCTTCTGTCCGAGCTTGGTATCAACCTCACTACAACTCCGACCATTTACTGCGACAACTTAGGTGCAGTATCTTACTCTGCCAATCCAGTGTTCCACTCACGGATGAAGCATCTCGCCCTAGCCTTTCACTTTGTGCGAGAACAAGTCAACCTTGGCACCTTGCGTGTCCAACACATTTCGGGGACGAGATCGACTCGCAGATGCTCTCACAAAACCCCTCTCCCGAGCTCGGTTTCAATCTCTTGTTTCCAAGATTGGTCTCACACAAGGATCGTCCATCTTGCGGGGGCGTGTTAAGAATCATCATGCTTCACCAACATGTGAGGCGCCCGCCTCTCTAAAACACATGCGCCCGCCTCAATGTGAAAACACCATGGCTGAAGTTTTCGTGAACCAGGCGGCCGCACCATCAGACCCCAGGCGCCCGCCTCAACCTGTTTTCACCAAGGCTGAACCTTCTGCCTCTGAGGCTGCCGCCTCATGCGTCTGTTGCCCTCCATGATGCTTCCACTTCAGTTCGTGTACATTCAGATGTTTGCTTTAATTTTGATTAATGTATCTTAGCTTAGTCTCTTCATATAGCTATCTTCTTTGTATATATAATCTCAGTTGTGCAATGTAAAAAAATCATCGTTTGCCATAATCATTATAGGATATTCATCTTTATGATCAGCAAGTTATCAATTAAGCATTTTGTCATTAAGATAGCCTGATAAGGACTTGAGCAGAATAATGATGTGCTCTTCTAAATGCAGCTTCGCCACAATGTCAGGAGAATAATTGCTTAAGCAGCCAAAGTCACAGTAAATATGGTTTTGGCTCCATTATTATAATGGATCAAAATGAATAGAAGCTCTTTAACCCTCCAAAGACATAAAATAGCATAAAGTATCTGCAAAGAATTTTTTTTTGGTAGCATGCCACAGGCTGTTTGAGAATTATAGTACGTGATTGATGCTCAATATGTCTTTGCGGATACTTTATCCCTCTTAGTCAACGGTCCCGCATGGGTCTCGCGGGATTCCGCGTCTCGCAAATGGGACGGGATGGGACGGAGTATTTTAGTCTCATCCCGTTTTGTTCCGTCCCGTTTTGTCCCGTTTTCGTCGTGGGACAACATAATTTCGTCTCGTATTCCCGAATTGACCGCTCTAGTTTTATCATGTGAAATAATGTTGGCAAAAAAGACATTTAATAAAAGTAAAATTGGTAATTTCTTTATTAAAATATATTTTCATTAAAATGTAGCAGAAATAGTTTTGATCAAAATTTGTAAAATTGGTTGTAAGTGAAAAATTTACTCTACAAACCAATGGGTAAAATACTGTTAGATTTTAATTTACTAAACAAACCAATGGGTAAAATAGTGTACATGCCTGGGAACTCACATCTATCTAGTGGTGATAAAATTTGAATGTCAAGTCCAAAGTTGTACATGCATGCATGCATAGGTCACTTCTTCTTTCCTATTTTTTCTTTTCAAGTCCCATAAAAAAAGATTGTTTTTTATTAGCTTTAATTTACTCTACAAACCAATGGGTAAAAAATACTGTTAGATTTTTAACAACCGGTTCACAACTCATGACTTTCACAATATAAATAAACTAGTACATGCCCGTGTTCAAGATCATGTGATTTTTTTTTAATTTTTTTTAATTTTTTAATTTTTTTTTTAATTTTTTTTTTAAATTAATTTTTTTTAAGGACAAAATGGAAAAAAAACAACAAAATAGTAAGAGCAAAATGAGAATTTCGGCCATTAAAACTGTTCAAAGAACTTTTCATGACCTGATTGCATTTATACCGTAGATAGATGTAAAGACTAGTCAATGTAAAGACTAGTCATTCTCCGGTTCTCCCTCAAAGCTCAAAAATCAAATATTGTTGAGAGCATGAAGATAGGTGATAGAATAGAAGTTGTGTTCTTCACACTTCTCTTAGCTCACCTGTCATCACACTCTCACTCTCTTCTTCTTTTGCACATCATATTAATTTGAATTATTTTAATTCACATATGTGAGAGATACTTTAAATTTGTTAACCTAATTAATTTTTTGACCATTTTTTTAGAATTAACTAGGTTAATATTTTTATTGTTTCTCAATAATATATACCCCCTCCGTCCTACTTTAATAGAGACCAACTTTTTGGGTGTGGGAATTAAGGAAAAGTGATGTAAGAAAGAGAAAAAGTTAAATGTTGTGAGTATGAAAAATTAAATAGGAGAGAGAATGAGTGGGAGGAATAGTTAGGAGAGAGAATGTTGTGAGTGAAAAAGTAAAATAGGAGAGAGAATGAGTGGGGTAAATAGTGAAAATTCCTTTCCATTTTGGGAAGTATCAATTGAAGTGGGACGGACCAAAAAGGAAATAAGTATCAATTGAAGTGGGACGGAGGGAGTATATGTACCTCTAATTTCCATGTGAGACGAAAGATTTTTAATTAGTTATCCTAATTAATTCATTCGTCTCTTTAACCATCGTATAAAATTAAATAGGTTAATATTAGTTTAACCTAGTTAATTCTTTGGTCTCTATTGATCTATAGTTAAAGAGTTATTTAGCTTATACTCCCTCCTTCCCACTATAGTTGACACCCAAGGAGTGGGCACGGGAACTAAGAAGAAACAATTAAATAAAGAAAATGTGTGGTAGAAAATGAAGAGAGAGAATGAGTGGGGTAAATAGTAGTGTTGGTTGAATAAATTGAGTGGTGGAAAATGAAGAGAGAGAATTAGTGGTGGGGTCCATCTAATATAAAAATATAAAAACTAGGTTATTTTTGGAAGGTGTCAAGTGAAGTGGGACGGCCCAAAATGGAAAGAAGTGTCAAGTATAGTGGGACGGAGGGAGTATTTTAAAAGCAATTATTTATATATATAATCTCTCTCTCTCTCTCTCTATATATATATATATATACTAGTAAAAGCTCGTGTCCGAGGACACGTGATATATATATTTTTTTTATTTTTTTTTAATTAATTTTTTTTTTAAAAAAGGCAAAATGGAAAAGAAACAACTTAATGAGAGCAAAATGGAAAAAAACTTATTTGGCACTATTCATTATACTTGTACTGTTCATCACAATTGCCATTTACTCCCTCCGTCCCACGTGAATGCAAACTTATTTCTATTTTGATCCGTCCCACGTGAATGCAAACTTCCCAAAATGGCAAAGAATATTCACTATTCTATCCACTCATTCTCTCTCCTACTTCACTTTTACACTCACAACATTCTCTCTCCTCACTATTCCTCCTACTCATTCTCTCTCCTATTTAATTTTTCATACTCACAACATTTAACTTTTTCTCTTTCTTACATAAGTCACTTTTCCTTAATTCTCACACCCAAAAAGTTAGTCCATATTCACGTGGAACGGAGGGAGTATACTATAAATTTTATAAATCAAATTTTGTAATTTTTTTTTTTACTCAAGGAAATTAAAGTATTGTAGGGGAAGTAACATCAGGCGCCATAAAATAAGGTGGAGATGATAAATGCATGACATAAGTCCCTTTGTCCATCCATTTATTGCTAAATTTTGGAACCAACAACCCAATCAACGCGCTCCCCCACCCCCCCCCCCTTCTCTCCAGCTCACTTTCTTTCTCTATCTGGACACTCTCCAACTCACTTTCTCTCTCTAAAGACCCTCCTTTTATCTTCCTTCTTCCTCACTCTCACTCCTCCCATCCTACCCTTTTATCTTTCCCCGTCCATTCAAACACACTAAATTACATTTCAGCAGCTTGCATTAAAGATCTCAATCTTTAAGGTACTTACTCTCTCTCTCTCTTCACTTTTTCTCTGTAGATTTCAACTTTTCTTTGCTAACCCATATACAAATTTCAACATGTTGCTCAAAGTGTGTGTCTTTCTGTGTGTGTGTATGTTTTCTCAATTCGAATGTCGGTTGAACTGCATTTCTGATTTAGGCTAAGATTTTATTAGGTTTATTTTGTTAGATCCGATCTTGGATTTGTTGGGACAATTGTTATTACCCCTAAATTCTTTAACTCACCGACGTTTTTTAATTTAAAAAAAAAAATAAAAAATTTTTAAAGGCAAAATGGAAAAGGGATAAAATAGTGAGAGCAAAATTGTAATTTCCGCATGTGTAACTGTTCATACAACTGTTCATTGGGTTTCCCTCATTTATATATATATATATATATATATATATATATATATATATATATATATATATATATATATACTCCCTCCGTCCCGCTTATATTAGCACAAACACTGTTTGCGCAGGAATTAAGGAATATGATATTTTAATAAAATGTTGTGAGTGTAAAAGAATGAGTGGAGAGAGAATGAGTGGAGGGTGTAATAAATTATAATGGTGTTGTGAGTATTAAAATAATGTAGGAGAGAGAATGAGTGGGGTTGGGTGAATATTTTATTAATATAAAGTTTCCTTTTTGGGAGTGTGCGGATATTAGCGGGACGCTCAAAAAGGAAAGTGTGCTAATATTAGCGGGACGGAGGGAGTATATATAATCATATTAATTTTAAAATTATTTTCTATCTTTATCTTCATTTCAAGTGGGCTTCTAAGGATTTTAGGGATAAAGCCCAAATATTTTTGTTATTTAAATGCTACGGTGACCAACACTGTAGGGCAGATCTTGTGCCAAACAAACAACAATGGCTCTTTTGCAATTGCTGCTCTAATGTGTCAACCCTCCGACCATCTCTTCACCACTTCTCCTCTCTTCTCCGCCCTCCTCCTTTCCTATCCTCAGCCAGAAAAATCCCATATGCTCACCTCCTTCCCTCTTTCCAGCTCATTGCTCTTTTACTTCCACTTTAAATGATCATTCACAGAAACCCAACTCATCCTCTACCAAAACCTCACAACCAAATGACAACAAGTCATCCGCTGACCCTAGCATTTCCCAGGAAGAAATTTCTAGGTTTAAGAAGTTCGTTGATAATAATCCTAATGTTGTGCTGTATTTCAAAAATGCATGTCAGTCTTATGCTTATTACAAAACTGACACTTCTCTTGTCAAAGATAGCATGGAAATCTATGATTTTGGGAACAGAATGGTTGAGGAAGGGTTTCTTCTCTCATTCGATTAGTTGGGCCGTTTGTTTAAGGGCAAACCTGCCCTTAGAGTGGAAGATGGTGTTGAAGAGATCAAGGACGAAATGAGCAGAGGTTTTATGTCTATTAAGTCGAGTTTTTCTGAATTACGTGCAGATTTGGGTGAAGTTTGTCAAAAGGTTGCTGATGAAAGTTCATGCCGATGGCGAGACAAGCCTGGCCTGTGCACAACTTTGGTTCCCCATCTACCAGGAACGGGAGGCAATGTGAGGTCAAGCCAAACGGGAGCGGGAAAGGCAACGGCGGGAACGACAACGGGAAAGGCAACAGCGGGAATGGCAACGGCAAGCGGCAACGGCAATAGCAAAGGCAACGGCAACGGCAACGGTAACAACGTGCCTGAATTTCCCTTATTCGGGAGTGATGATTGGTGGTGATTTTCTTGAGTAGTTTTGTTGAAAGTTGAAGTGTAGGGTTAATATTGTTTTTTTTTTCTTTTCTGTTTTCTGTTATTTTTTTTTCTTTTGAATGGAGGTTGTTCTGATGGTGTAAGGTGCTGACGGTGTAAGATGCTTAGGAGTGCCAGTCTATTTAGTACTTTCTCCATCCCAAAATGTTTGTCCCATTTGACTTTTTAGTTGAACTTTGACCACAAATATATGACAATTTAATTATATGAAATTCTAAAAATTTCTATTGATTCACCATTAATAATATTATCAACAACAACTTTTAAAATTTCATGAACATGATTAATCTCTCATAAATTTGTGGTCAAAGTTCAACAAAAAAGTCAAATGGGACAAACATTTTGGAACGGAGGAAGTATTATTATTATTTACTTTTATTATTAGTATTCTACTCGGACTTTGCACGGGATTATATTTCTTATTGCGATTATTACTCTTTCTGTTTTCTGTTATTTTTTTCCTTTTGAATGGAGGTTTTTCTGATGGTGTGTAAGGTGCTGATGGTGCAAGGTGCAAGGTGCTCGGGATTATATTTCTTATTGAGATTATTACTCTTTCAGTTAAGGGATCCGTCTTATGCATGAGACGGGTCGACCCATGATCCATGGGCATGATCCGCCACTTAAGGAGCTTTCCTCGCACGCACCTGGAGGCATCTCTCTTTCCCATCAAGCACAAAGAAATGAATAACAAGAATCAATCATCTAAGGAGATTCAGTATAATAAATAAACTCATTTTGCATTAAGGAAAATAAAAAATCACATTAATTTTTTAATTTAATTTAATTTAATTTTATTTTTGCTTTTTGCTTTTTTTTTTAGTTTTTATATATATTTTTTTTGGCTTTTCAGTGGTTTAGAAAAAGTAATAGTTACCATCTCTTAATGTAATGACTGTATACATATAAAGTAACATTGTTCATAAGTAAACGTAATACCTGTTTTAAAAAAACAAAAGCTCGTTTTTACCCATTTTTTCAAATGTAATACAAACTATATGTATTACATTTGAAATGTAATAACTTATGTATATGAATGTAATAGTTTATACAAGTAAATGTAACACTTTGATAGATGAAATTGTAACATATTTCTATAGATAATGTAATACTTTTTTAAGTATTACATTTGAAATATAATAACTTATGTTTATGAATGTAATAGTTTATACAAGTAAATGTAACACTTTGATAGATGAAATTGTAACATATTTCTATAGATAATGTAATACTTTTACATATATCATGATAAATTTGAACTCATTGTAACTTATTGTTTGAAAACATATAGATATCTATACATATGTGTTACAATTATGTACAAAAACTATTACATATAAATAACACGTTTGTTACATTTTAGTTATAATAAGTATTACTTTTGCCAAACGAAGAAAACATAGGGAAAAACACTATTACTTTTCTGTATATATGTATTACTTTAATGTATACAAATTATTACTTTATATGCATACAATAATTACATTATGTTATAGTAACTATTACTTTTCACATATCCAAAAAAACAAGAAATTCAAGGACTAAATTGGAAATATGGAAATTTTGGACGAATTTGATTTATAAAAATTCATGGGCTAAAGTGAAAAATAAAATCTCAAAGAGCGAGGTGCAAAAGATTTTTTTATAGTGGCCAAAGTGCGACGATACAATTGCGAGACGGAACGAATACCAAATTGGTCCAAACTAGGCCAAGGCATGGCTGACCACTGCATGGCCATGGCCGAGACTGCTTGGGGCCAATTGGGGCCAAGGATGGAGCAATTTGGGGCCAATGCTGTTTGCTGGGCTGGACCAAGGCATGGAATGACTAGGGCGGGCACTGATACACCTTGGCGCGGGTCATGAATTCGACCCGTCTCATGGATGAGACGAGTATTCATGTTCTCACATGAGTTTTTATCTTTTCATTTAAACATACTTTTAAAAGAATTACCTCTCATAATATTTAGTAATATGATACAAAACTATTTTTTTGACTCACTTAAGGATTTATAATTTTGCAAGTTTGTAATGGAGTACGTAAGGATAGGAAAAAAATAAAAAGTATTTTTAGAAAACTGAGGTATCTATTAGATTAGATGGGTAGAAAGAATCTTACCAACTTAAAACTGGTACTTATATTTATTATTATTGAATAACCTAGCATAAAAAAGGTATTTATATTTCTAGATAAGAAAATAATTTATAGGTGGAATAACTAGATTTTTATTAAATTATGATTAAAATACATTTTGACCATAATATTAAAAGTGAGACTATCTTTTTGAACGGAAGTATTGAATGTTTGAGATAATTGCAATATAAACATTGTTCAAATTTATATTTTGCAATTTAAATCTTGTACAAATTTTAATTACGCAAAAAAAATATAAAATATTTTGTTACAATTTAGACCTTTCTATTATAGTCTCTAAGAAATACGTTATAAAAATGCATTACACCTAGAAAAATATATTCAATTAGTAGTTCATTGGTTAGTTGTTAAGAAATTTTGTCAGATTCAAAACATTTAGTTTTGTTACTATAAAATGAATAGTGAATAAAACATGGAGATAATATATTATTTCTTTGTTATTCAATTTTAAAGTTTACAAATGCTTGAGGACTCATATTTATACAAACATATAAATTCTAATTTCACTAGAGATGTAATATATCTTATTATTCTATTATTTTATGTCAAAATCTTACAAAAAACGCGTTTTTTCTTAAGCTCAGAAAAACGTGTTTTGTTTTCCCCGCTAGTGTCAGTGTGTTAGTGTAACAAAGTGCCGTAAACAAGTGTCAGTTTAGTGTAACAAAGTGACAGTGTAAAAAAGTG
This sequence comes from Adenophora triphylla var. japonica, assembly GCA_022495995.1. Classification (NCBI taxonomy): domain Eukaryota; kingdom Viridiplantae; phylum Streptophyta; class Magnoliopsida; order Asterales; family Campanulaceae; genus Adenophora; species Adenophora triphylla. Next base: position 77,950 of record JAFEMH010002752.1, read on the forward strand.
TCAGTGTTAGTGTAACAAAATGCCAGTGTAAAAAAGTGTCAGTGAATGTATATTAAGTGACAGTGTAAAAAGTGTCAGTGTTAGTGTAACAGAGTGCCAGTGTAAAAAAGTGTCAGTGCATGTATATTAAGTGTCAGTGTAAAAAAGTATCAATATTAGTGTAACAAAGTGCCAGTATAAAAAAATGTCAGTGTATGTATTATTAAGTGCTGATATAAAAATGATTTTTCCTTAAAATAAAAAAAAAACGCATTTTTTACGAGACCAACTCTTATTCTATACTAATAGGATTGGTCAGCTTCAAAAAATAATTCTAACTTAGGCAAGTTGATCAAATTACAATACTACCATATCATGGATATATTACCGTTCATATTTTCTATCATATCTCTATAAATAGTAAAATAAAATAGATAAAAAGATATTTGATGACATTTTTCTATAGAATAAATTATATTTTAGGATAAACAATTTTTGAAAATTGACATTTATGCAAGGATGTAAGAAGTCTCATCATATAGAATTTGATTTTTCCTCAAATAATACCTTTTTAAAAATATAAATCCCAAAATAACTCACATTTAAAACTATTTTTCAAAATGACCAACTTTTTAGAACTCGCTACACGGTATAGCGAGTTCAACATGTTACCGTTGAAAGTCGCTACACCATGTAGCGAGTTTAGTTTAATTAGGGTTAATATCATTGGCGTTTAATTGGTAATTACAAGTAACCTAAATCGCTACACCGTGTAGCGATTTCACTCGGTCATTAAACTCGCTACACGGTGTAGCGAGTTTTAAAAAACAAGACAAATACCCATAGACTAGCAGCAATAGCGGCTTAAAAGAGCTATGTCTTCAACAACGGCAACAAAGGAGAAAGGAGCATCATTTACAACAACTCTATTGATTGACTTCTCCTCAACTGGCTCACTCACATCGGTCACAACTTCCTTGACCGGTTCAACAGCAGAATTTGTTACAAACAACATCATTTCCATTCTAGTTTTCTGTTTCTTCTTCTGATCATCATAACTTGAGCTAGAGGAACTTGAGATTTTCTTTGCTTCATCTTAATCAATTTATTCATTTTCTTCTTTAACATCTCTAGGTTCATCAACCTGATGCTACCAAAAATATAGTGGTTGCACCGGAACTGAGATGATCAAGATACTTCGGCCGCTTATTTCCTTAGTTGGTCTCCTACACACAAGAAAACACGTGAACTAGGCCGGGGGTGACTCCGGCGAACCCCCTCCGGCGTGAAAGTAAGGTTAGATGTTCAAGGTGATGGCAATGGAAATGGAAAACCCTAGAGAGAGAGAGAGTAGAGAGAGATGGACATACCCATGCAAATGATACTATTCATCCTTATATACTCCCAAGCCCCCCATGTGCCTTGCACATGGGGGGACACTTATCAATCATCTAAAAAGGGTTCTCAACCAACCTTAAGTTAGTGGGATTTCACTATTCACCTTGTCACATCAATCATCCATCACAAGCGGCAAGGGTTAGGGGCTTAAGCGCCAACCGGAACTAGACCCCTGGAATGCCCAAGTGCCCATGTCACTTGGGCGACAACCAAAGGAAAGAGGGCGACATTCTAAATGTCGCCCTAAGCCATATGTCCCGCGGGAAACGGATTCCCCATTATACACACAATCATAATAAACTACAGCCGTTCTACTGTGTTTCTCGCATGACCCTATTGCATACATGGCTGTACTCTCACGCACCTTCTTACTGTTGCGTCATTTAAGCTCATGTCGCCTATTCCTTTAATGTCGCTCCGCTGGCACAATTTCCTTGGATGGCCCAAGTCCAGTGGGCTCGGCCCATAACTAGCTAGTGGGCCTAATTCCCTATTGCTTGGGCCCAATCTATTTTATACGATCGCATCAGAAGCCCCCAAGTTCAAGCCTTGGACTATTTATGGTCCAGACGAGAACTTTCACAGTCTCCAGATGATTCTCGCGGTTTTTTGCCCATTTGGGTGAGAAACGAGGCTCAACCGCCATCTATATGACACGTGTCACTTCAGGGTCAAGTAAGACGGTTTGGCAGCCGTACACTTTCCTTGGAAACCGAGCTGTCTCTTCCAATTAATACTCACAATAATGGGGGGAATTTCAAAAATCACACCCTCTTAAATACTCCTTGGAAAACCCCCAAAACTTTTCCACTCCTGTCATTTTGGAGCTTAAAAACCCTCTTCCCAACCTACTTCACCCATCCTCACTCATTCGATTCTCCGTTTCCAGAGACCAGCAGTATTCCGATTTCCAGTGACCCTTTCTCTGCGCACTCTGCCTATTCCAAACTATCTCAGGATATCCTCAAGGAGAACTGGTGGCGTACAGAGCCTTCTGACCCTCTTACCAGCTACTCCTTCAAGCCTTCCTTCCTTCCTGCAAATCTCCAGGTAATTACTTCAAAGTTTTAAATTCTCACTTGCATTTTCGCTTGAGTTCTCGCCTTTACCTGTCCCACGCAATGGCTAATTGCTTTCTAAAAACTGTCAAATTTGGCCAAAGCAAAATAAGTGGGGAGGTTTTAGAGAACAAGAGATAGGGGCAAGGGCCCAGATCTCGCTCGGAAATCTCCATTTTATTCTTAGGCGACATGGAACGAATGTCGCCCTTTTGAATGCCTTAGAAGTTAGGGGTCCCCCTTTCTCGCACGAATTTGGTCTTATGCACACTTTCTATACAACTTTGCACTCCACGCTCATGTCCGCGACTTCTATCTTTCCCTAAAACTGAATTTTCTGACACTATCCCGCAGCCCCCAATTTACTTAGTCCTCCCTTTTATCCACAGGTCATGTCTTCCTCCAATTCCACCTCTAGCCATGATGTCTCGGATACCATGGCGGTCGAGACTTCAGAGCGACCACCCATCTCACAGGGCTCTTCCAACCCTGAGGTCGCCGGATCCAGCAGCTCTTCTTACTCAGATTTACAAACTCACTATCACGTTAAGTATGGAATTAACCCAGATATTTACCGTGTAGAGCCATATACTGGAGACTTGTCCCTTGCCGCTATGTGGCATAGGAGCGATGGTGTCATAGTTTATCCCTCCCAGTTAGATGCCGGCTTAAGGATTCCCATCGATCCTTTCCTTGTTGCCGTTTTGTTCAATGCCTACGCAGCTATTGTTGACCTTCACCCCAATGCTATTAGGGTCCTCACATGTTACTTAGTGATTTGTAGGGCTCTAAAACAGGAACCCTCTGTCCCCTTGCTTATTAATTTGTTTGACGGTTATACAGCCGTGTCCCAGAGAGAAGGTGTTGTCGAGAATCGACTTTCGATTAAATATAAGAAACCCAGACTCTTGACCCCATTGCCTAGGAAAGTTCACAACTGGCAGCCAAATCCTCTATTTATCACTTCTCGCGTAGGTTGGACCCATCCCTGTGATCTTGGCGACATCTACACAAAGATTGAAACCCGCAACGCCTTAGTTTCCGGCGACACTAGCCGAAAGCTTAGAATTTTAAGGTTTTAGAAGATGCCTCTGACACAGGGCTGGCCTTGTTCTCGTGGCGGGATATACTATCTCGCCATTTACTGCTTAGAAAAGTTGGCCTTCCTGATTACCGCTACCCCGATAATGAATCTCGCTTGATCATTGAGCAACCTGATCCCTATCCTGGTTGGGACCTTCAGTACGGAAATTACTTTGCCGCCGAGTGCGGACCTTGCCAGCTGAAAGGTCGCTGTTGCAAAACTATGTATGAAGTTCTGAGTACGTATCTCACCTTTATCCTTTTTTACTTTGTTTCTCTTTTCTCTTTTTACTAAATGTTTCTCTCCAACTCAGGATTTCGACTCATGGATGTGTCTGATAGACGTGCTGCTGCCGCTGCTAAATCTGACAGTCGCCGGAAGCGACTTACCGATGCTCGCCAAATCGACCTCTCAAAGATTGCAGAAATAGAGCTCCCAATTTCTCATCACGGGGATGACACGGAGGCAATTGCCCGCGAGAAACAAGCGGTTGTCACCGAGAAAGCCGCAAGTCATGTAAGGAAATCTATCAGGGCCAATACTCCGCTGCGATCATCCACCATTTCCCTAAGAGATGAAGAGATGGAAATAGAGATTGTGGAAAAGGAAACCGATGTAGCTGTTGAAGAGTTTATTCCGCCGGTCGTTTCCCCCCGGCCTGCTGGTTCCCGCCCCCACAAAAGGGGGCGGACGGAGGAGGATCCAGAGGCCGTGGAGGAGGCTTCAACTGAGGCAGAGCTCGAACTTGTAAGCTGGCTTAGAGAGGGGTTTGAGATGCCCGCTGACAGGGAAGGCCTTTATGATCTAAGTGTAGAGATCGCCTCTGTTCCCAAGCTGAAAGGCTTTGATATTCACTCTCGCGGCCCTGACAATAGCCTCATCGGTGCCGGCATCATTGAGCGCATAGGAGATAAGGCGGCAATAGATGATGTGGTAGAGCAGGATATTGATTTGTCCTTGAACTTGGCCGGCCTTCAAATCTGTGGGGTAAGCGTTGCCGCCTTATCTTTCACTTAAGCTTTATCATTCCTCTTACGGTGTTAACTCTTTTCCTGAACTTTTACAGATTACAAGTACTCTGCATGGGTTTAGCAACAAATACAATCGTGCGGTCCGTGAATCTGAAAAGATGGATAAGGCTCGCAAGCGAGCTTTGGTTGATAAAGAAAAATACAAGAGCAGGTGTGTGGAGATGGAGAAGGAGTTGGCCACTCTTCAAGGCGAAAAGTCAAGATGTCGGAGACACTTAAACCCGGCTAGAATGAAAAGCCTTAAGGAGCCGAGAAGGATGAGATTTCTACTCTAAAGTCGCCGAAGAGAAAGATTAAGGCCTTAGAGGCCGAGAATCTAGCCAAGGCTACTTATGTTGAGGAGCTGGTGAATGAGATAGCCGCAAACAAAGAAAAAGCAGAGTCTGACGCAATGGATATGTATGACAAAGCTTTACTCCATGTCATGCGGGCGGCAGTGGCAAGCTCTGAGGAAATCCCAACCATCACTCCTGAGATTCTTGCCAAGTGGGGGTCTGAGCAGATCTATAGCGATTTTTGCCGCCGCGGTCATTCCATTGTTCCTTACGAGGAGGGCGAGCTCAAGGCCCTATCCGCAGAAGACAAGCTCTTAGGCAAACCGATTTGGAATCCTCATCCACTGGTCGACAAGGACGCCCTGACAATGTGGGTGGATTTGATTGGCGAGAAAGGTAAAGCCCTCCAGGCCGCCAAAGATGCTGCTCGCGAAGCTCTTCGTGCTGCCAGAACCTCCACCAGCGGGAACCAGTCATCTGGTACTTGAAAAACATTGCTCCTCTTTTTGAAAACAATCTATTTTGGTTTGCATCAAACAATTTACTTTTCTGCTTTTTAACATTGGTTTTATCGCTTTTTGGGGACGTCGCGGTTTGCGACTTAAACATTGAAATTTTACTTTTGGCGTGGTGTCGCGGTTTGCGACTTTAAACACTCGGACATGACTTGTGGTATCGCGGTTTGCGATTTTATGCTTTTATCATAATGTCGCGGTTTGCGGCGTGCACTTTTATCTTCTGCCTTTATGCATGATTCTTCCGATTTTTGCTCTACTATAACTTAGATGTCGCTATTGGCGACTTGGTTATTTAAAATTATTTGAATGTCGCGGTGCGACTTCATCTCCACACTTTATCTTCCTTCGAATGTCACTGTTCTGCTCACTGTGTTATTTGTTTTTAAATTTTACCTTTGATATGCCGCCACTTTGCTTCGATAGTTCATCGAAGACTCCTTTCCCTTTCTCTTATCTATATACATACTACTCCCTCCAAAAGAGTGAGGCTTGTCTTTAGGCAGCCTTACTCCATTGTTAGAGTCACCGGCGACATTCATTGTGTGACCAACCTCTGGTTGGCGACAATCGCCTCCTTTTGCGGGTTTCTCCATGTGGAAAGGTTTGGCGCCAGGAACCACTGTTTCCAGACTCCGCGACTTAAGACCGTTATCTTCCAGCCGCAAGGTTTGGCGACTTGAAACCGTTATCTCCAAGCCGCCGCCCCTCCCTGTGCCCGTAAAAATGTCAAGACTTTTCTAGGTGCCTGGAACCGTTATCTCCAGGACACCGCGACTTGAAACCGTTATCTCCAAGCCGCAAGGTTTGGCGACTTGAAACCGATTATCTCCAAGCCGCCGCCTCCCCGCGCCCGTAAAATGCGGGACTTTTCTAGGTGCCTGGAACCGTTATCTCCAGGACACCGCGACTTGAAACCGTTATCTCCAAGCCGCAAGGTTTGGCGACTTGAAACCGTTATCTCCAAGCCGCCGCCCCTCCCTGTGCCCGTAAAAATGCCGGGACTTTTCTAGGTGCCTGGAACCGTTATCTCCAGGACACCGCGACTTGAAACCGTTATCTCCAAGCCGCCGCCCCTCCCCTGCCCGTAAAATGCCGGGACTTTTCTAGGTGCCTGGAACCGTTATCTCCAGGACACCGCGACTTGAAACCGTTATCTCCAAGCCGCAAGGTTTGGCGACTTGAAACCGTTATCTCCAAGCCACCGCCCCTCCCTGTTCAAGCTTTATCGGCAACTTCTTTGGCCGCCATCTTCAAGCTTTAGCGGCAAACTCCTTGGCCGCCATCTTCACTTTTGTGCCAACCTCCTTGGCCGCCACCTTCAATCTTTAGCGGCAATCTCCTTGGCCGCCATCTTCACTTTTGTGGCAACCTCCTTGGCCGCCACCTTCAAGCTTTAGCGGCAATCTCCTTGGCCGCCAATTTCCTAAAACAGAAAACAGTTTCATCAAAATTTTCACAAGTATGTACTCACGCGACAAGGTACACCGATAGAATCATTCCGCCATCTTTTCTATCATATATACAAGTTACATTCCACCCCATCAGACTAGCAAATTTTACATAACTTTCTCCATAAGCGACAATCAAAACACAAAAATTACAAGAAAAAGTTATACAACTTTTGCCATCTGGGAAATGATCAAACGCATCTGAGGTCGCGGCGACTTCACTGATAGAACTGTTTGAGATGATCAACGCTCCAAGCATTCTTCAATTCTACCCCATCCTGCCTTCGCAGCCTATATGTCCCTTCTCGCACCACACTCGAAATCTGGAATGGGCCTTCCCACTTCTCGTTCAACTTGGTGTATCCGGGCTTGGCTCCTGTTGCCTCCACACTCCTTAGGACCCAATCTCCGACATTAAAAGATCTCTTTTTAACACGCTTGTCATGCTGGGCTTTCATTTTCTGCTTGTAGTTGATCATCTTCATTCTCGCATACATTCTCTTTTCATCAACAAAATCTAAATCATTACATCGCCTTTGCCCGTTTCTCGCTTCATCATAACTGGCCACCCTGTAAGTCGGCAACGCCATCTCTGCGGGCGCCATGGCCTCTGACCCATATGTAAGGGCGAATGCGGTTTCTCCAGTTGAGCCCTTGACAGTTGTCCGCACATACCACAACGCTATGGGCAACTCCTCAAGCCACGCTCCACCTCTTCCTTCTAAATTTTTGCGCAAGGCGACAATGATCTGTTTGTTTGCCGCCTCCGCCTGACCGTTACACTGCGGCCTATACACGGCCGACATCCAATGGTTGACATTAACCCTTGCACATTCCGCCGAAAACTTTTTCCCAAACTGAGTGCCATGATCTGAAATGATTGCCCTAGGAACTCCATATCTACACCAAATATTTTCTTGTACAAACTTTATCACCTGGTCTTCACTGATTGTCGCCAAAGCCTTCGCCTCTGTCCACTTCGTAAAATAATCCACGGCGACAACCACATGCTGGCAACCACCTTTTGCTTTCGGGAAAGGCCCTATCAAATCCATCCCCCACATGTCGAACGGCCAAGTCGGCACTATAGGGGTTTCCTCCGTTGCCGGCTGCCGGGGAATGTAGCCGAATCTCTGACATTTCTCGCATTTCTTTACATATACCTAGGCATCCTTCTTTAAGCTCGGCCAATAATATCCATGAAACAAGATTTTTTCCGCTAATGTTCTCGCTCCCGGGTGGCCGCCACATACACCTTCTTGGATTTCAAACAACACCCTCTGCACCATGCTTGGCTGAACACATCTCATTAAGGGTTTCAAGAAGGATTTCCTGTACACAACTCCATCCTGCACTGTGAACCGCAGTGATGTCGCCTTAATTATCTTTGCCCTCTCCTCATTAGGCGGCAACTCTCTTGTAAGCAAGAATTCCTTCATTTCTACAACCCAGTTCTTCTCGGCATCAACAATCTCTGAAACCAACGGCCTGTTGATTACCGGCATCTCTATATATTCTAATAGCGGCTCACTAGCTGAGCTTTGCCCTTCAGATCCCGCCGACCTACTTAATTCATCCGCCCGCGAGTTATCAGCCCTGTCAATCTGAACCAATTCCCAGAACTCGAACCCTTTCAAAATGTTTCTCGCCAAATTGCAGTATTTTACCAAAACAGACTCAGGACTCCATAATCACCCTTCACTTGATTTATGATCAACTGGGAATCTAAATGAATCACTATCTTGGTCAACCCAATATCTCGCGCTAACTCCACTCCGGCAATCAATGCCTCATACTCAGCTTGGTTATTTGAAACGTTAAACTTAAACCTCAATGCTTTTTCATACTTAACCTCCTCATCAGGCGAGGTCAGAGTGATTCCCGCACCGCCCTTATCCTTCGAAGATGAGCCATCAACATATAAAACCCAACAATCAGGCGGCCTTTCGCTCACCAACACACTGGGTCTGACTTCCCTTTCGACCTTCTTCTTCGCAGCATTCTCCATCACATCCTCTTGCGACCTTGTGAAAGATGTTTCCACAATGAAATTTGCCAATGCCTGCGCCTTAATCGCCCGGCGAGATTCATACTTCAAATCGAACTCAGTCAATTCAATAGACCATTTCAATAATCTTCCTGCTGCATCTGGCCGCTGCAAAATTTTTCTTAAGGGGGCGTCACTCAATACGACAATGGTATGCGCAACAAAGTAAGCCCTCAGTTTTCGCGCAGCCACAACCAAAGCGTACGCCAACTTCTCGGCATTAAAGTATCTAGACTCAACCTCACTCAATGCCTTTGACACATAATAAATCGGCCTCTGACCGCCACCCTCTTCTCGCACTAAAACTGCGGCCACAGCATTATGATCTGAAGCCGCCAAGTATATAAACAAATCTTCTCCCTCCAAAGGGCTACATAATAAAGGCGGCTTGCCTAGATAAGTCTTCATTTGCTCGAAAGCGACATCACATTCCTTATCCCACACAAAACTCTTCACCCCCTTCAAAACCTTGAAAAACGGTAAACACTTTTCCGCTAACTTGGAAATGAATCTTCCCAAGGCGATAATCCTCCCATTCAGCCTCTGTATCTCGCAGATCGACTTGGGCGGCGACATATCCAATAGAGCCTGAATTTTTTCGGGATTGGCCTCTATTCCGCGCCTGTTTACCAGAAAACCTAAAAACTTTCCCGCCGTAACTCCAAACGTGCACTTACTAGGGTTCAACTTCATCGAATTCCTCCTTAGACTTTCAAATGTCTCTGCGAGATCCAATACATGATCATACTCTCTCGTTTTTATCACCATGTCATCAATGTAAGCTTCCAAGTTTCGCCCAATCTGCGACTTGAAGACCTCATTTACCATACGTTGATATGTCGCTCCGGCATTCTTCAAGCCAAATGGCATCATCTTATAACAGAAATTACCCTTGGGAGTTCGGAAAGCCATCTTCGCCTTATCCTTTTCACACATTTTAATCTGATGGTATCCTGAATACGCATCAATAAAGCTGAAGACCCTATGACCGGCAATTGAATTGACTAGCTTATCTATCTTAGGTAGCGGGTAGCAGTCCTTTGGGCAGGCGGTATTCAAGTCGGTAAAATCAATGCACATCCGCCATTTCTTGTTTGACTTCAACACCATCACTGGACATGCTAACCAAACTGGGTATTGAATCTCCTCTATGATTCCCGCCTTCAACAGTTTATCAACTTCCTCCATGACCGCATTCTCCTTCTCTGGTGACAAGTGCCTAACCCTTTGCTTGAACGGCTCAACATTGGGATCGGCATTCAAGCAGTGCAAGGCGATATTCTCATCAATCCCCCTCATATCCTCTGGCCGCCATGCGAACACATCCAAATTATCCTTCAAAAATTTAACCAATCGTTCCCGCTCATCTCTAAACAACTGCTTCCCAATCTTAACCCGCTGCTCCGGGAAATACCGGTTGATCTCTACTTCTTCTAGCTCCTCACCAGCCTGAATCTCAGGCTCATCTCGCATTTGTAAAGTTTCCACGTCCATTCTTTTCCGCTTCTTGCTAGTTTGGCCCTTGACGGGAATCACCCTTCTTGGGTCATCGAACATATTGCCCGTAGGTCGCCCATCTCTATCCTCGACCTCTACTGTTTCACAATCCTCGCTGGATTCATCAACAATTTCTTCCACTATTATATCCTCTATTCTAGGCTCCCTCATTTGAACAAACTGAACCACCCTGGCGTAGCTCGTGTTTGGCGCCATACACACTATTTCCATACCCAGATCCAACTCGCTTGCGACATCCTGCTCATAGCTCACACAGTCAGGTTTTCGCGCATCTATCATCTCCCTTTCTCGCCCATGCACAAAACTCGCATCTGCGACAACCAACGCCGTGCCATTCTTCATACTTTCAGTAACCACCCAGTCATCTTCAGATTCAACAAATTCAATCATGTTAATCCTCAGTTGGCGAGAATCAGACTTTGTCGTCAACGAACTAGTAGAAGCCCCCTTGGCCTTTATCATCTCCTTCTTCTTTCTCGCCACTGTAATTGCTTCACTCTTCAGACAACCCACACCCCTAGGAGTCGGATACTTTACTCTCTGATGAGGGATAGAAAGCACCATTTCAAAACTTAACAGAAAAGGGATTCCGACTATGGCATTATATGCGGAAACCAAATCAATCACCATGGACTCCACTTGCTCGCTTCTCGCTAGTTCCCCTTCGCCAATTTCCACTTCTAGCATGATTGTCCCCTTAAACTTGACTGAATGATTTGTAAATCCCTCTAGATATCCCTTGTAGGGTACCAGGTTTGCATCAGTATAATTCATCCTCTTGAAGGCCTCATAGTATAATACATTCCTACTCGCTCCTAAATCCACCATCATGAGCTGAACAATGTTATTTCCTGGGCAAATGGTTATAATCACTGGTTGGCTCCCATGACCCTTTGTCGCTGCCAACTCGCTTCTAGAAAAACTGATGACTCTATCTTTGCTGGCGACAAACGGGGGAATTTCAAAACTGTGCGACAACATCATAATTTGATTATCCAACTGGGCAACGCTGGGCAATGGATCCTGAATAACATCGACAACGTTTCGATCCTGAGCTCTCTCGTGCCGCACCCCTTCATCTCGTCCCGTGCTATCTTCGACACACTGCTTTAGCTCGCCCCTATCAATTCTTGACTGGATTATCTTTCTCAAATTGTAGCAATCATCTGTCACACGCCCCCTGTCTTTATGAAAATCACAATAGCTATTCTGATCCCTGGCGCCATAGGATCCCGCTCTGATTTCATACGGCTCCGGGAAAACCTCCTTTCTCAATATCTCGCTCAGAGTAGTGTTCAACCTGCTAAACCTGACGATCCTTCTCTGATCTTGTCCTTTATCACGGCTATCCCGGCTCCCGCCGACTCTATTCCCGCTGCGGTATCCTTTGTCAACTTTCTTATCATCTTTCACAACCTCAATCCTTTCCTTCACATTATTTTTACCAGAGCCCCCTGCTGCAGGGGCGACCTTGACTACTTCCTCCTTACTATCGCTGCAGTATGCTCTAACCCTCTCGTACAACTCGCCAGTTGTATTCGGTAATCGCATACAAAATTCCGCTTTAAAGTGCCCAGGCAACAATCCCGAATTGAATAACATGATGATCTCGCCCTGACTGACATCCGCAATCCGATTTGCAACTCCCATAAATCTATTAGTAAAAGCCAATATATTCTCCCCTTCATTCTGTTTCAAGCTGCATAATTCGGTTTTTTGCGCGGGTTGGGCTCCTGACCCACTGAATCTCGCTAGAACTTATTCTTAAGATCCTGATATCCAAGTACTGATTCCGCCGGCTGTGCCAAAAACCACTCCAATGCGTGATCAGCAAGAGTGCTCACGAATGCCTTGCAGATTACGGCTTCATTATCAGTCAAAAGCGACAACGTTACCTCAAATCCTCCAATGTGAGTGTTCGCCCTTGAAATCCCAGAATAACTTGGTAAATTGGGCATACGGAATGATGGATCGGGGGCGACAATGTGAATACTCTTTGCAAATGGGGCCGATTAAGAGCCTTTCACCTCAGCGGGCTTGTATCCCGCCTCCAACTCTTTAATTTTCTTCGCCATTTCCGCCATTTCGGATTTCCACTTGTCATCTTCATTTTTCTTGGCCTTTTCTAGCTCTGCGGCTTTAATCAACTTCGCGGCTTTCAAAGCCTCTGCAACTCTAATCGCCTCCGCGACCTTCTCGGCTTCTGCGGCTTTTTTCGCTTTTTCTCTATCCCTCCTTTCTTGCTGCCTACGATCTCCATCGCGCTGCGGCAATTCATCTCGGCGAGCTCTATCAGAATGCCTTGACCTTTGTGACCTCTCCCTTACATATGTCTCATCGTCAGAATATCTTGAGCGACTTGGCACATAATCTCTGTCTGCAGTCGACCCCTCGTCACTTTCATATCCGTAGTAATAGGAATCATCACGCGAGTTCCCTGACTTGTGATAGATCCTCCTCCTTTCATCATCTCGATCCGAGTGTTTCCTCTTGCCTCCCTCACCCCCAGATATCTCTTTGCTTACATTCCGCCTTCTATGGCCTCCTTCTACACCTTTAGACAGCGGCATGTCCCTCGCACGCCTATCATCCCTTTTTGACGCACCATGGCTAACATTCCGCTCTCCTCCCTGGTCTCGCCCATCAACTTCCACCGACATCTCAAGCGGGATCTCTGTGGGTATCTGACCCATCTTTCTCAACCTTTCATTATTGGCGAGAACCTTCATCATGAACTCATTCTCTTTCCTCAACTGTTCTGCCACTGCTCTAGCGTTATCCGCTTTTGAGGGAGCGGGATCCTGCTCGTCAGCTAAGGCTTTTCCCCTTCCCGCTCGCTCCCTCTCTCCTTGCCCCCTCGCCATCCTGATTGCCGAATCCATTTCGGAAGTGTGAACCTCGCCTTCCCGCGCAGTCCCCGATCTCGCCCGACGGGCATCCTTCGCATTTGGAGTTTCCATCATTGGATTCTGGGTAGCTCTAGCCTGAGTGCTCCTTTCTTGCACCATTCTGATCACTTTCTGGGTTTACAAACAACCTCCAACCGAAACAAGCCAACCCAACACCAACAGCAATCTAAAACGTAACTTCTGGGCAACTCTAACAGTAACGTCAACCTCACAAACACCAACCCGTCACCTACAACCACTGCATGCAAACCACAACAACCACCACTAACAGCCGATCCACCCAAATAAGGAAAGAAATCGGTCCCGGCAACGGAACCAACTGATGCTACCAAAAAATATTGTGGTTGCACCGGAACTGAGATGATCAAGATACTCCGGCCGCTTCTTTCCTTAGTTGGTCTCCTACACACAAGAAAACACGTGAACTAGGTCGGGGGTGACTCCGGCGAACCCCCTCCGGCGTGAAAGTAAGGTTAGATGTTCAAGGTGATGGCAATGGAAATGAAAAACCCTAGAGAGAGAGAGTAGAGAGAGATGGACATACCCATGCAAATGATACTATTCATCCGTATATACTCCCAAGCTCCCCATGTGCCTTGCACATGGGGGGACACTTGTAATTCATCTAAAAAGGGTTCTCAACCAACCTTAAGTTAGTGAGATTTCACTATTCACCTTGTCACATCAATCATCCATCACAAGCGGCAAGGGTTAGGGGCTCAGGCGCCAACCGGAACTAGACCCCTGGAATGCCCAAGTGCCCATGTCGCTTGGGCGACAACCAAAGGAAAGAGGGCGACATTCTAAATGTCTCCCTAAGCCATATGTCCCGCGGGAAACGGATTCCCCATTATACACACAATCATAATAAACTACAGCCGTTCTACTTTATTTCTCGCATGACCCTATTGCATACATGGCTGTACTCTCACGCGCCTTCTTACTGTTGCATCATTTAAGCTCATGTCGCCTATTCCTTTAATGTCGCTCCGCTGGCACAATTTCCTTGGATGGCCCAAGTCCAGTGGGCTCGGCCCATAACTAGCTAGTGGGCCTAATTCCCTATTGCTTGGGCCCAATCTATTTTATACGATCGCATCACAACCTCATCATCATTAAATAAAGCATCAATTTTATTATCATCGGTCGAAGGACCGATTACATTAGTTCTCTCAGTTGCTTTTGCAGCTTCCTTGACCAACTCCTTATCAATTCTTGCCTAAACAACTTTGCCCAAAATCATATACTCCCTCCGTCCCACGTGAATGTAAACTTATTTCTATTTTGGTCCGTCCCATGTAAATGCAAACTTCTCAAAATGGCAAAGAATATTCACTATTTCACCCACTCATTCTCTCTCATACTTCACTTTTACACTCACAACATTCTCTCTCCTCACTATTCCTCCCACTCATTCTCTCTCCTATTTAATTTTTCATACTCACAACATTTAACTTTTTCTCTTTCTTACATCATTTTTCCTTAATTCCCACACCCAAAAAGTTAGTTTGCAATCACGTGGGACGGAGGGAGTATGTCTCATCATATAGAATTTACCATATTTATCATATTTATTAACATAGTTTTCGCTAATACTTTTAAAAATAGAACAGAAAAATCACAAATTAAGGAAAAAAGAAAAAAGAAAAAAGAAGTGTAAAAACCAAAACGTCAATAAAAAAGACATTCCTTTTCTCTTTTCTTCTACCCCCCCCCCCCCCCACACACCCACACACCCACACACCCACCCCCCTCCTACCATCAGTCGCCACCACAACTATTCCACTTTATTACTCAAATTATTTTGCTTTCAATTGCATGGCCAAAATTAACTAAATAACTAGATTAAAACCTTCACACAAAATGTAATTGATCATGTTTTTTATATATTGACTTACATTTTATTCTTTTCTTTAATTAATGTTGCATTTAACTTTTGCATTAATTATACAATTCTGAAATTGCACTAAAACAATTTACCTATTTGAAACTACAATATTTATTTTGGGATGAAGCAAAAAATAAAGTGCAAAATTTATTAAGGGACATGATGATGATCTTAAAGAGGGACAAAGTTATTTTCAATTAGTGATAGACGGCAAAAAGTAGTTTTCATAGGGTAAAATTTTTAATAATTTGCACTATAACCCAAATTTCTTATAATAGTTAAACTAATAAAACAAAAAAATTTCATCAATCATCACTACTTTCCGTGAAATTTTCAACATCGTATTGATATTTTGGATCAGATAATAAACAATCATCTTTATAAGACAAGTCTTGTTATCTTTTTTCCCTTCTAACCCAATCGCCAAGTAAGAGTTGGTGTTCCAAGTTTTCACTAGTTAGTTGGGAACGTCTTTCATCCAAAACATTTTCTTCAATGCTAAATGCCGATTCAACCGCCACCGTTGAAGCGGGAGAGGCTAAGACTTCTTTTGCAACTATTGAAAGTATAGGGTAAATTTCTTTCCTTCTTGACCACCATTGTAAAACATCAAATTCATTTGAATTTGGGTCTTGATTTAATTCAAAGTTGGTAGTGAAATATGTTTCTAACTCCACGGGAATGTTTGATGATGATGAAGATGAACCTCGAGAAAGACCACGTTTTTTACTATACAAATTTGCAAAAAAAAACTATATGGATCCCCACTAGAAGAACTTCATTGAGAAATAGAGGAAGCATCTTCATGTTGTTGACTTTGAGAAGGATTTTCATATAAGACATTATACTCGTTAAAAAGGTTCACCAAATCATTTTTTGTATTTTGAACAATGATTGACGAAAGTTCATTATCACCGTCACCATCGAGATATAATTTCAAATAATAATAAGTTACAATGCACTCTAAATCATCCAATTTAACTCAGTGATCTAATATCTTTGCAACCAAAAAGAGAGATGTCAAAATATTTAAGCCACTTTTCTCTCATGAAAACAATGGATTCTTTTAAAATATGGCATTGTCTTAAATTGCTAAAACTAGTAACGATTGCAACACAATGCTCAAGCACCAAAACGGAAGTTGGATAATAAACTCTCGAAAAAGCCAAAGTAGCGGTATTGAAAATCTTTAACAATTCACATAAATCAGTGCATGCATTCCATTGATAAGTAAGTAGATGTTCATTATAGCCAATTGACATAAAAAAATTGCATAAGAAGATCTTTATAAGCAAAACCATTGGTTATCATCTTGTAGGTGGAATTTCACCTCGTTGGAACATCGTAAGTAAAATATTTATGTAACGACCCGAATTTTCATAATTTCCATAATTCCATAAACATAAATAAATACCCCAAACGACGGGTCTACAACGGTAACTTAATTCAAACCATTACATAAGTGCGGAAAAATCAGATGTAACGGCTAAGTACAATAACTAATACTAATAAAAGTTCTGAAATTCGGAATCATTAATAATTCATTTATTCTACTTAATTGCTCCGTCTCTTTCTGATGACGGTTCTCCTCCTTTCTATTCCGATCCTGAGGGAAAAAGAAAATGAAGGAATGAGCGAACAATGCCCAGTAAGTTCATACGTGGTCTCATCGATACAATGAGGAGACGACTAGAAAGAACGAATCCAAAAATTATATTCAAGGATAGGTTATAGACAACAAATATGTGTATATTTCATAACAAAGAAAGTGTGGCAACTACAATTTTGTTATACTTTCAGACTTCCGTCAATTCCATGGGTCATACCCTACATTAAGTAATTCCCAAAACAACGAACACCTACATTGATGTCGTGTTTTCATAATACATGCTTTTCTCATTAAGCATAGTTTCATAACTAGTAAATAGTAATGCATACTAGTTATTACATGAGTTATACCCTACATTGAGTATTCCCATATCGATCACCTACATTGATGTCGATTTTTTATAATACATGCTTTTCTCATTAAGCATAATTTCATAACTAGTAAATTATAATGCATACTAGTTATTCACAAAATCTAGGGAGAAACGCGTTTCTCCATAAGTTATGGAGAAACGGGTCCCGACATGTCGCGCGACAATGAGCTAGATAGCCAGAAACCTATGAAAGTGATATCCAGAAACCTTCAAATGAATATCCAGAAACCTTCAAAATGTTTCGGATATACATTTGGCTGATATCCAAACCTTCAATAGCAATTTCGGATATGCCCTAACACATTTCTCGATATGCACCTACCAGTTTTTCTCGGATATGCACCTAACAGCTTCTCGGATATACATTTCACATCCTTCGCTATCAAATACAAAGCTTCGGATATCAAGCTGCAAAGCTTCGCTATCAAATGCAAAGCTTCGGATATCCGTAAGCTTTTTGTCTTGGCCTCGGGTTTTTTTTTTCGATATACATTTCACATTCTTCTCGCTATCAAATACAAAGCTTCCGGATATCAACCGCAAAGCTTCAAGCTATCAATGCAAAGCTTGGATATCCAGAAGCTTTTGGTCTTGGCCTTGGGTTTTTTTTTTCTGGTTATCAAATGTAAAGCTTCTGGCTATGAAAAACACGTTTCTCCATAGTTATGGAGAAACGCGTTTCTCAGCAGACGCACTCCTAGTTATTACATACAGTGCATTCAGAGGTACAAGAACACACATAGCAATTTCAATATTTGCAGATATTCCATGAACAAGAACATATCATAGAATAAAGAATTTTCAATGACGATACATTTCATCAGAGTATTTTAAAAATTACTATCAGCCACAGATAGCATTCACGTTTTGAAAAGACTCAATGGAGTTTCCAAACGAATTTGATATACAAGAGTACTTAGGATCGTAATTCCTTACCTTAGCTTTGCTTCCTTGCTTAGCAACGCCCTTTACGCGAAATCTACAATCACGTAATAGCATATTTTAGGCACAAGTAACCTTTTATTACTTCTTATGCACCTATACTTCCTTTCCTTAGTTAACCTATGAGTTATTCTTAGACTCACCTTAATTGGTTAACTAACCTTCTATTTTTAGAAGCTTTCCTATTTTAGCAGTTTCTTAAACTTAGAAACTTTCTATTTCGAAATTCTAACACTTTGGAACCTAAGTCTTTTAGTATTCTTAAAGTGTTATTCTTCTTCTTTTCCTTTGATATAATCCCTTTAAAGTCTTTGGACTTTCCCTAAATTCCTAAAGGTTCCTTTAGGTTTTCTTAATTTCAACAAAGTCCTTAAACTTTCCAAATTTTATGAAATAGTCCCTCAACTTTTGAAAATTACAAAATAGTCCCTCAACTTTTGAAAAATTACAAAACAGTCCCTCAACTTTTGGAAAATTACAAAACTGTCCCTCAACTTTTGGGAAATTACAAAATAGTCCCTCAACTTTTGGGAAATTACAAAACAGTCCCTCAACTTTTGAAAAATTACTAAACAGTCCCTCAACTCTTCAGTAATTGCAAAACAGTCATTCAGATTTTCAAAATCACAGAACAGTCCTTCAGAACTTTTGAACTTTTCAGTTCAGTCCTGAAGTTAACTGTTCAGTTAATAACTTAACTGGAAAATCCTTTCAGCTTTGAAAACTCTGCAGTTTGGTCCCTTTTCAGTTTAAAAACTAACTGTTTTCACACAAAACAAACCAAAAGCTTAACACTTAAAAAGAAACACACCCAAAATCACTCTAGGCCAATTCGGCCGAGCCATGGGAGATTCAAAAACATGATTTTTGTTCCTCTTTTTATTTTCTAAACATTAAATACATCCTTTAATTTATATACTCTTTTAAATAAAAATACCTTTAATCATATTAATTGAGATTGATTTAATTCTACAATAATATGAACTAGGGTTAGGGTTATATCATTATAACCTACAATTCCCCAATAATCAAATCTTTAATTTATTACATAAACCCTAAGATTAAACCATTAGAAATCCAATAATGGCTAAACCTAGAATTAAATAGTTTCAAACTTTCGAAAAATCATAACTAATTCAATTTAAATCGGAATTGAATGAAACAAAAACTAGATTGTAGGTTATCATCTTACCTTGATTTTTGATGAGGAACAATGGCCAAAAGAAGACCAAAAACGGCTGTAACTTCCCCTCCAAGCAACCGGCCGCCGCCCCTCCTTCTAGGTTTAGGGTTTTTGATTTTTTTTCTTTCTCTTTGTTAAATGAAAGATTATGAGGAAATTAATAATGAGGTTTTATTTTTATACCCTAGGCTTTCACCTCCTTGGGCCCCTTTGACTTCCTAAGCCCAACTTAGCCCACTTGATTTAATTAATTAAATTGGTCCATTTAATTAACCCAAGTCCAATTCAATTAAGGAGTATTATTTTATTATTATTATAATTAAAATAATACTAAAAAAAAAAATTAAAATTTTTCGGGTCTTTACAATTTATCCGCCATACCTTTACTTCTTAAAAATTTGATCCATTTTTTTGTATTAATTTTTTAGAAATAAATTGAATACATTGTCTAATTGGCTTAACATAAACCTCTAATGCTTTCAAACCATCTTTAACACATAAATTAATAATATGACAAAAACATCTAATATGAAAAAACTTACCACCAAGTGAGGGTTGACAAACGATAATTAATTTGGGTAAACTAGCCGTATTAGCACTTGCGTTGTCAAATGAAATAGTAAATATTTTATTCAAAATACCATACTCAACAAAAATCTCAAACAATTTTGCACAAATATTTTTCGCGGAATGCGGTGGCTCAAAATCTTTATAAGCAATTAATCTTTTTTGGATAGTCCATGAATTATCTATCAAATGGCAAGTAACGCCCAAATAAGTATTTCTTTGCATTTGATCACTCCAACCATCGACACAAATTGAAACTTTATTTTCTAAATTTGATAAAATACCAATTAATTCTTTTTTATATCTTTTCACCACTCTAGTAATATCACGTACGAGATTCGTACGTGGTACTTTCGTGGCAGCGAGATTTAAAGAAAGTCGAACAAAATTTCCATAAAAATCATCATCCGCAAAATTAAAAGGAAGGCCTTTAACGCAAACTAATTTGGCTAGCTCATCCCTATAAACCCACTTATCAAATTTAAAAAGGACGGAAGGGGAAGACGAATCTTGTGCACCCGAACCCAAACTATGTTGATATTGTAATTGAGTTTGAGTAGTGAAAATGCCAAGTTTCTCGGGATATTTTGATGCGGTATGCCCGTTGAGAGTTCCATGCCCTCCGCCTCTTTTGAATGAGTAAACTTTGTCACAATAGTTGCAATGTGCTTTAAGATTATAGTCATCTTCGGGAGTAATTTTTCTTTTTGTTAAATGTATCGCGAAAGTATCGAATTGCGGCTCTCTTTCTCTAGAAGGTTATCCCTGACCCCGACCACCTCCCCTAGTAGCTTGGCCCCCTACCCCTCCTACTACCACCACTTTCAATTTCAAAAGCTTCTTCTTCCTCACTTTGTTGTGTATTTGGATTTTGATAATCAAAATCATCGTTGGGGGAGGAAGAACCAACATGTTCCTTGCCTAAATTGCTACTTCTTTGGTTTGAAGCCATTTGGGTTAGGAAAAATGAATATTGGAAATGAAATCTAGCTTAAAAATGGATGAAAATGAAGAAAAACACTAATTTCGTTAGAAAACTAACTGAAAATGAGGTTATATTTAACTGAAAATTGGATGAGAGTAAGAGAATATGTGAATATTTGAGAGTAGAAGAGAAAGAGTAGAGAAAAATAATGTGAAAATAAAATGGGAGGAGGGAGGTGATATTTATAAATAGTTTTAATGCTTTAATTTTTTTTTTTATTTTTTGTTACAACCGTTACTTAACTGGGAATTGGAAAGGGGGGGACAGGCAGGGGGGACAGCCGGCCGAATCGGCCAGGCCAGGCGGTGGTCAGAGGCTGGACTGGAGAAGTAGCCGTTGGCGGCCAACGGTCATATGACCGTTTAAATTTAATTCCACCTAGCCGGTTTTACCGGTTCAATCGACGGTTTAACCGTCGATTCAACCGGCGGTTGACCTATTTTTTGAACCTCCCAACCGTAACCGAATCTCCAAAAAATCGATTTTGATTAAACCGGTCCGGTTCAATCGCGTTGACCGATTGTCCATGATTTTGACCGATTTTGAACCGACCGGTTAGCTGATCCGGTCCGATTTGGTTCAATTGCATTGACCGATTGTCCATGATTACATTTGTTTACTAAGAAAAGAATAATAAAATATAGCGATTCAGCAGGCGAACGACCGTCTGACAGCGTGAGACAAACTCACGCGAAAGTCTATCTCTTAGAAAAAGGTAAGTCGATAACTTTTAATAGTACGAATGTTCACCATCCATTTCATTTCTATTTTTGTTAAAAGTCATAAAAGCATGGGATCATCATCAAACCAATTCTACAATAATTACACGAGAAATAAACTCGCAATTCAAGTCCAATCCAGAAGGGAAAAAGTAATTAAGTACTCCCTTCGTCTCACTTCTTCAAGAGTTCTATTTTTTTTTTTCTCTTTTGGTTCATTTCAGACTAAGAGTCTCATTCATAAATGACAAATATTGAACAGTGTTTCGAACATTTATATTCTTATAATGTAAATATATTTACAAAAAACATTCATTATTTCCTTATAATGTTAACATATTTACAAAAAAATCAATCAAAAAGATAGGAAAAGATTAAATATTTTTTTTATCCACTTGCAATTCTTTATTCATTTTTTTTAAATTTTCTTAAAAATCGTGAAATACTACTATTATAGGACCCTTAAAGTGGGACGAAGAAAGTATAATTTACTCCCTCCATTTCATAATACCTTATCCATTTTGTAATTTTAAGCATTTCATAAATAAGTTACATTTCTTAAAAAGAAAATAAAACTTCGTTACTAGTTTTCCTATCTCATTCACAACACCTATTTATATAAAATTATTTCTTAATTTTCATTTTTAATAATGGATGAATATGATTAAGGTATCATGAAGGAGTATAACACGATGCATGATATGTTTAATTTGTTTTAACGCTATGGGGCTTTTACTCGGATCAATTTGAGTCAAATTGGTCTGAAACCCATCCAAACATGTCAAACACGGTCAAAACAAGGAAAGGCGGATGTAGCCTGGCAACTGGAAAGGCGAGCCGGTCGGCTAGGACCGTCTTTTGATCGAGTCCTACGCTAAATAGCTTTATGTTCGACGTAAACTCCTTGAAAAACCTTACTAGATGGGTTATAACTGTCACGACCCTAACCCTAGGTCCTATTTTGGTAGATGCTTGAACTCGTATTTATGGCGTGTGTTGCATCTTATTTTATGCTTTGCATCATGTTTGTGAGTATTTTGTGTTAGTTTTAATATTTGAATAACTTATTTGATATTTTTAAGTATGTTAATAAATTAAATATAATTATTTAATGACTAATTGAAATTAATAGGAGTTGTGTAGTGAATTAGTAAATTTGGAAAATTTAATTATAGACTTATAAAATGTTGAGGTGTTAAAGTATAAAGGTTAAACTTAAGAAATCTAATTTCATTAACTAAAGTATTCGAGGTGTTTAGGTGGAACATTTTCAATGTATATCCTTGTTTGGTGTTTAATTAGGAAGCTTCATTTTAAGAAAAACAAGAACCAGCCAAGTTCCTCTATTCCATTTTAGAACAACAACTAGGTTTTCTTTCTTCCTTCTAAAATCCATCACAAATTCTTGGTTTGTCCATGTTTCAATCAGTTTGCGTCTAAATGTTAAGGAAGCGGAGAGGATCATTTCTATCCGATTAAAGTTTACAAGATTTCGTATTATTTTGGAAAGTAAGTTATTATTTTTCCTTCGTTAATCTTGTTCATGCTATAATTGTTGAAGTATGCTTGTTGCATGGATTATTGGGTCATTTTTCTTGACTTGGAATGGTTTGAAATGGCTTGAAGAAAGTTTTCCCTCACTACCTAATGTACATTTTACCCAATTGAACACCCTAATCAAAGTATAACATATGAACTACCAAATGAGGTCTTAACATATCAATTGTGATATCGGGAAGGTTGTTAAATACTTGGTTAAAATAGGTTGGAACACTTGATTTCCATGAAACCTAAAGTGCTTTAAACCTTATATGGTTGATCATAGGTCCTTGGAATACTATATTGATTTGTGTAGAACTTATGTATTGTTCAATATGGACTTGTTTGATCATCTTTAAATGGTGTTGCTAGGGTTCCCTACTTTGGAATCTTAAGTTAAATGGAATTGTTTCAAGGTTGTTTAGTTGTTGTGCTACGTATGAACAATACATGGTTATCATATTGTTATGATATATTTGGTATGGTTCCCTACTTTGGAATCATATATTGGTTGTTTAAGCAAGTATTTATTATTGTGCTTTTATTTAAAGTCCAGCTGGTACTTGATTGTTCGGGCAGTGGTATGAGATTATAATGTCACCCGAGCCGAGTTCATTATAATACCATTCACTGGGTCCCATTTTCCCCCTTCCATTGGCCATGTTTGGATTGTTATCTAGCTACCTTTAAGTGAGTTTTAGATACTATTTTGGGATTTGACTTTGTGTCATTTATCCTTGTTGTTGATGTTGTTACTTGGTTCCGGAACCGCTTCTTCAGCTGTTGATGCTGCTCAGACTGCTATATCCTTTTTGATTAAACCTTGGGTCAGTATCCTTCTAAGTATTACATTATTGCACTTACGTGTTATCTTATACATCCTTCTACGTGTTTACAAGATTGTGATGTATATGATGAATGTGTTGATTTATGCTTTCCTAATATGATTGCATATCATCTTGTTGCATACATAATAGCTTACTGAGATTTATCTCACCCCATCCTTTTATTATTTTCCTTAGATAGGGGCGAGCCAGGGAATAGGCCACGTTGAGCACTGGGAGGACGCCGAGTTGGGTTGTAATTTGGGAAATGTATTTTGTAGTGGTTTACATTATGTAAATGTATAACCAAGGGGGTAGTATACCCGAGACTTAAACTTATGGCACTATTTTGGAAAACTTTGGTGATTGTAAATATTGTAAGTTTTGGAACTATGTTCCATGGTTTGTAAATGGTTTGTAAAGTGTGGAGTTTGGATTGAAGTTAAGTGTTTTTACCTTTAGTGGTATATTTATGAAAGTTTCTTTAAGTTAAACAGGTTTTATATATGAATAATTTGAGAAAGGACATTTCGAAAGTTTTTTAAAATAAAGGCGTCTTCCGAGCGTGTCCCGGACGTGGGGCCAAGTAGGACCACGTATTGGGGCACGTCAGTTGGTATCAGAGCCCGGTTTTAGATAGTCTAGAGTGACTACGTGACCTAGGAGGGTAGTTATGGATTGAGTGAGTGACGTTAAGTATTTTATGCAGGTACTCAATTATTATGGCAGGAGCTGAAGGTGATCAAACTGGACCTTTAGGACATAGAAATGTAAGGGGGGAGACTCGGGATATGTTCCAAGGCATGTTCGAGGCAGCAATGAAAGTTATGAATGATCAGAGACAGGGAGGAGAGCAGGCACCTCTAAGGGTTGGACTGGAACAATTTTTGAAGATGAAACCCATTGGGTATGATGGTGAGCTGGATGTGACAAAGGCTGAGAGATGGATAGAAGCAATGGAGAAGATATTTGATGTATTGAGATGTACCTAGGAGGATCGAGTTAGATTCCCTGCCTATAAGTTTTATGGGGCTGCGGAGCATTGGTGGAGAACGTTAAAGTCAAGTTGGGATGATGCTCACGTGCCATATACTTGGGAGAATTTTGAGAGGAAATTCAAGGAGCACTTCATTCCGAAAGTGGATCAAGATAGAAAGGAGATAGAATTTCTTAACTTGGAGCAAAATTTCTTGTCAGTGGCTCAATATGTGGCCAAGTTCACTGAGCTATCCAGATATTGCACTCATCTAGTTGTAACCGAAGAGAGAAAATCAATGAGGTTTATTCGGGGATTGAAGACAGTGATTCGAACGTAGTTAGTGTCTCATAAGTTTCAAGACTTTCAGGATGCGGTGGATCGTGCTTACCACGTGGAGCATGATATTGAGGAACATAAGAGGAAGACGAAAGGGTTAAGTACCGAAAGATAAGGAGGGCAAGGAAGACAACAAGGCCGAGATAGTTGAGGAGGACAAGGAATGACATCACAGTTTAGAGGACAACCACAGGGTCAGTCAAGTGTTAGAAGGCAAGGTTATACACCGGGGAATCAGAATAAGAAGGTTTGTACTTATTGTCAGAAGGATGGGCATACAGAGGATCGATGTTGGAAGAAGCAAGGTAAGTGCTTGAATTGTGGACAATTGAGGCATTTTCAAAAGGATTGTCCTAAACCAAATAATAAACCATCGGGGAGTGGCATCAGGACTTCACAAAGGCAGAAAAGGGATGCTTCGGGGAGGCCTAAGGTTCAAGGCCATGTCTTTGCCGTGAATCAGCAACAAGCGGCATATTCCTCCACAGTTATAGGATGTACCATTTTTATAGCAAGTCTAAGAGCACGCGCACTTATAGACCCTGGCTCATCGCATTCATATGTTTCCATGCATTTTGCATCGCAATTGCATGCTTCTGTTGAGTCTTTGCCTTATGTGTTAGAAGTATCGACTCTTATGGGAGAATGTTTGGTAACTGATGAAGTGTTACGTGCATGTGATGTGCATATATGTGATCATGTTTTACCTGCTGATTTAGTAGTGTAAATCATACATGATTTTGATGTTATTTCTGGCATGGATTGGCTAAGCAAGTATCATGCTTTAGTTGATTATCGTAAGAAGATTGTTACATTTTCAGTCCCTGATATGCCTAAGTTTGTTTTTGAGGCTATTCCATCGGTTGGGAATATTCGTGTTATTTCTTATGTGAAAGCTAGAAAATTATTACTTCATGGTTGCACTGGATTCTTGGCTAGTGTACTTGATACTACTAAAGAGTTGTCTGAATTTGGGGATGTACCGGCAGTTAAAGAGTTCTCTGATGCATTCTCTTCTGAGTATGTTATGCCTCCGAATAGGGAGATCAAGTTTGGTATTGATATGCTTCCAGTTACAACTCTAATATTAAAGGCACCTTATAGAATGGCTCCGGCTGAATTGAAAGAATTGAAAGCTCAGTTACAAGAATTGCTTGATAGGGGATTCATCTGACCTAGTGTTTCACCGTGGGGAGCTCCAGTTTTGTTTGTTAGGAAAAAAAGATGGATCCTTGAGATTGTGCATTGACTATCAGCAGTTGAACCAAGTGACGGTGTAGAACAAATATCCATTGCCTCATATTGATAATTTGTTTGATCAACTTCAAGGTTCGACAGTCTTTTCAAAGCTCGATTTGAGGAGTGGATATCATCAGTTGAAGGTCCATTCAGAAGATGTTTCTAAGACTGCTTTTTGTACCAGGTATGGACATTTTGAGTTTCTTGTCATGTTGTTTGGGTTAACAAATGCTCCAGCCATTTTTATGGATTTGATGAATCGAGTTTGCAAGCCTTATCTTGATACTATTGTAGTCGTATTCATTGACGATATTCTTATCTATTCTAAATCTCGGGAGGAACATGAACAACATTTGCGAATGGTTTTGGCGGTGCTCCGAGAGAAGAAATTATTTGCAAAGTTTAGTAAATGTGCTTTTTGGCTTGAGGAGGTTTCTTTTCTTGGGCATGTTGTGTCGAAAAATGGAATTACCGTTGATCCTTCTAAGATTGAAGCCGTTGTTAGTTGGAAGAGGCCGGAAACAGTCTCCAAGATTGAAAGTTTTCTGGGTTTAGCCGGGTATTATCAAAGGTTCATTGAAGGATTTTCAAAGATTGCTACACCGTTGACTCAGTTGACCCGAAAGAATGTACCCTTTAAGTGGATCAAGAAATGTCAAGTTAGTTTTGAAGAATTGAAGAGGATATTAACCACGACACCTATTCTTGTGTTGCCTAATGGGAATGATGGCTTATTTATCTATTGTGATGCTTCGAATGAAGGTTTGGGGTGTGTCTTGATGCAAAATGGGAAGGTCATTGATTATGCTTCGAGGAAGTTAACTCCATGTGAGCAGAATTATCCAACCCACGACATGGAACTTGTTGCGATTGTTTTTGCGTTACACAAATGGAAGCATTATCTTTATGGAGCAAAGTTTGAGATTTTCACGGATCACAAGAGTTTGAAGTATCTTTTCTCTTAGAAGGAGTTGAACAATAGACAGCGTAGATGGATGGAGCTTTTAAAGGACTATGATTGTACCATTTCTTATCATCCGGGCAATGCAAATGTGGTTATGGATGCTATTAGTCGAAAGTCTTATGTAGCTTCAATGATGGTCCGAGAATGGAAGATGTTAGAAGATGCTCGAGATTGGTGTCCCCGTGAGTCAAGGCATGGAGCTATATTTGCGAATATTAGTGCATTGCCAATCTTAATTCAACAAATAAAGGATGTTCAGAAGGAGGATTCTGAATTGAAGAAAATAATGGATAAAACTACGGATGGAAAATTCAAGGAGTTCTCTCTTAGTTCCGATGGAGTATTGACGTATAGAGGTCAGTTATGTGTACCTAACATTGATGAAGTTAAATGCCAAGTTCTTGATGAAGGCCATAAGTCCAAGTATACCATTCATCCCGGGAGTACAAGATGTATCAGAATTTGAAGCAACATTTTTGGTGGAACAATATGAAGCGAGAAATAGCGGATTATGTATCAAAGTGCCTGACATGTCAGCAAGTTAAAGCCGAACATCAAAGACCCACAGGTTTGCTTCAACCTTTAGAGATTCCGGAGTGTAAATGGGAGCATATCATGATGGATTTTGTCACGGGATTGCCTCGTACTAGTAGGAAGCATGATGCAGTTATGATGATTGTGGATAGATTGACAAAGTCCGCTCATTTCTTACCTATTGAGATTTGCTATTCAATAGAGAGGCTTGTGAAATCGTATATTCACGAGATAGTGAGATTGCATGGGGTTTCAGTTAGTATTGTGTCAGACCGTGATCCTAGATTCACTTATAGATTTTGGCAGGCGTTACAAAAGGCTTTGGGTACAGATTTGAGATTTAGCACGATGTTTCATCCTCAAACTGATGGCCAATCCGAGAGAACAATTTAGATTCTTGAAGATATGTTACGGGCTTGTTCATTTGACTTCTCGGATTCTTGGGATATTCACTTACCGCTTGTTGAGTTTTCTTACAATAATAGCTATCAGTCGAGTATTGAGATGGCTCCTTACGAAGCTTTGTATGGGAGGAAGTGAGATATCCTATTTGTTGGGATGAAGTCGGGGAAGCCAAGCTTTGGGGTATTGATATGGTTCGGGATTCAGTTGATAAAGTCAAGATTATTCAGAATCAATTGAATACGACCCAGAGTAGACAAAAGAGCTATGCCGATCAGAGGAGACGAGACCTTGAGTTTCAAAGGGGAGACTTTGTATTTTTGAGGGTTTCGCCAAAAGTGGGAATTAGAAGATATGGTAAGAAGGGTAAACAAGCTCCAAGGTACGTTGGACCTTTTGAAATTTTGGAAAAAGTCAGAAATCTTGCTTATCGTCTTGTGTTGTCCCCCTTCTCTTGGTAAGATGCATAGTATGTTTCATGTTTCCATGCTTCGTAAGTATTTGTATGACCCCTCTCATGTGTTACCAAGAATACCGGATGATATTGAGTCGGATATGTCTTATGTGGAGCAACCTATTCAAGTGATTGATACCAAGGTTCAAGAGTTGAGGAATAAGAGTATTCCCCTCGTTAGAGTCGTATGGAGGAATCATGATGTTGAAGAGTCAACTTGGGAACTTCGGGAGGAGATGGAGCGGAACTATCCTTGGTTGTTTGATCTACTTGGTAAGTAAACCTAAAATTCGGGTCGAATTTTCTTTAAGGGGGAGTGATTGTCACGACCCTAAACCTAGGTCCTATTTTGGTACATGCTTGAACTCGTATTTATGGCGTGTATTGCATCTAATTTTATGCTTCGCATCATGTTTGTGAGTATTTTGTGTTAGTTTTAATATTTGAATAAGTTATCTGATATTTTTAAATATGTTAATAAATTAAATATAATTATTTAATGACTAATTGAAATTAATAGGAGTTGGGTAGTGAATTAGTAAATTTGGAAAATTTAATTATAGACTTATAAAATGTTGAGGTGCTAAAGTATAAAGGTTAAACTTAAGAAATCTAATTTCATTAACTAATGTATTGGAGGTGTTTAGGTGGAACATTTTCAATGTATATCTTTGTTTGGTGTTTAATTAGGAAGCTTCATTTTAAGAAAAACAAGAACCAGCCAAGTTCCTCTGTTCCATTTTAGAAAAACAACTAGGTTTTCTTTCTTCCTTCTAAAATCCATCACAAATTCTTGGTTTGTCCGTTTTTCTATCAGTTTGCGTCTAAATGTTATGGAAGCGGAGAGGATCATTTCTATCCGATTAAAGTTTTCAAGCTTCCGTATTATTTTGGAAAGTAAGTTATTATTTTTCCTTCTTTAATCTTGTTAATGTTATAATTGTTGAGTATGCTTATTGCATGGATTATTGGGTCATTTTTCTTGACTTGGAATGGTTTGAAATGGCTTGGTTGTGTTATAATGAAGTTGGGTTATGGTGGCTGTTTGAGGTAAAAAGGGGTAAGGCCAAAATGAAGTTTTCTAAGCTGTTGCTGATGTTTCAGCACAAAATCTGAAGTTTACTGAAGGGCACGACTTGTGCCCCCTATCACGAGTTGTTCCCCTCAGCCATTCGTGACCACGAGTCGTGTAAAATAATGCACTCATGCTGATTTCAGTTGGCACGACTCGTGTTATAGGGCACGAGTCGTGCCCTGCCCTGTTTTGCTGAGTCCGTCTTGAAGCAAGTTTTCCCTCACTACCTAATGTACATTTTACCCAATTGAACACCCTAATCAAAGTGTAACATATGAACTACAAAATGAGGTCTTAACCTATCAATTGTGATATCGGGAAGGTTGTTAAATACTTGGTTAAAATAGGTTGAAACACTTTATTTCCATGAAACCCAAAGTGCTTTAAACCTTATATGGTTGATCATAGGTCCTTGGAATACTATATTGATTTGTGTAGAACTTATGTATTGTTCAATATGGACTTGTTTGATCATCTTTAAATGGTGTTGCTAGGGTTCCCTACTTTGGAATCCCAAGTTAAATGGAATTGTTTCAAGGATGTTTAGCCGTTGAGCTACTTATGAACAATACATGTTTATCATATTGTTATGATATATTTGGTATGGTTCCCTACTTTGGAATCATATATTGGTTGTTTAAGCAAGTATTTATTACTGTGCTTTTATTTAAAGTATAACTGGTACTTGATTGTTCGGACAGTGGTATGAGATTATAATGGCACCCGAGTCGAGTTCATTATAATACCATTCATTAGATCCCATTTTCCCCCTTCCATTGGACATGGTTGGGTTGTTAGCTAGCTCTCTTTGAGTCAGTTTTAGCTACTGTTTTGGGATATGACTTTGTGTCATTTATCCCTGTTGTTGTGTTGTTACTTGGTTTCGAAACCGCTTCTTCAGCTGTTGATTCTGCTCAGACTGCTATATCCATTTTGATTAAACCTTGGCTCAGTATCATTCTAAGTGTTACATTATTGCATTTACGTATTATCTTATACATCCTTCTATGTGTTTACATGATTGTGATGTATATGATGAATGTGTTGATATATGTTTTCCTAATGTGATTGCATATCATCTTGTTGCATATATAATAGCTTACTGAGATTTATCTCACCCCGTCCTTTTATTGTTTTCCTTAGATAGGGGTGAGCCAAGGAATAGGCCACGTTGAGCACTGGGAGGGCGCCGAGTTGGGTTGTAATTTGGGAAAGGTATTTTGTAGTGGTTTACATTATGTAAATGTATAACCAAGGGGGTAGTATACCCAAGACTTAAACTTATGGCACTATTTTGGAAAACTTTGGTGATTGTAAATATTGTAAGTTTTGGAACTATGTTTCATGGTTTGTAAAGTGTGGAGTTTGGATTTGAAGTTAAGTGTGTTTACCTTTAGTGGAATATTTATGAATGTTTCTTTAAGTTAAACAGGTTTTATATATGAATAATTTGAGAAAGGACATTTCGAAAGTTTTTTTTAAATGAAGGAGTCTTCCGAGCGTGTCCCGGACGTGGGGCCAAGTAGGACCACGTATCGGGGCACGTCAATAACCGCATATATTATTCATTTGAGCTATTTCCTTCACAAAAACTCTTCCTTTTCATATTTTCTTAGTTTGTATTCAACCATGTTTAATCATACTGATGCGCCTGCATGTCCCACTCTCCAACCTAAGGAGGTGATACTGCTCGAGGACACTTTCACGGATTGGATGCCATGCATGTCAGTGCTCTTCAAAGCACAATTTGTATCCAAGTAAGGGTTTTACTGCATATGGGATTAAGCCAGATCAAGGTGGATTGGCACTTGCTTAAAGCAACAACTCACTTTTGGGATGAGAATACCCACGTTTTCAACTTCTCCTATAGTGAGATCACTCCTACTTTTTGGAAGTTTAATGCTTTAATTGGTAATAAAATAAAACTTTATCTCTTTATTTACAAAGGGATACTTTATTTTTATACATGCTTTATTTATTTATAATGAATAGACCAGAGGCTGCTTACGTTACTCTTTCACAAAGAAGAATTAAGGGATCAGGTCATCGTAGTTCACGCAATTGCGTGAAGAAAAGATGATTTTTTGGCACACCCTATTTTTTGCCTATGCCACCCTTTTGGGTTTTCAACCTATCGGGATTCTTTTTTGTGCTTTTGCTCTAACTTTTTCCTAGGCCGCCCTTTTCAGGTTTTTAACCTATCGAGCTTTTTTTTAATGGATGAAAAATAATAGCGCGAGGGGACATTGCCCTTTACACATAGTAGCGACGGAGCTTGTCGAGGTTGACTGGTTGTTGGAACTGGTTGCCATCCAAATATGCCAGTCTTGCTGCACCTCATGGCTGTATGGATTTAACAGCGTACGGGCCATTCCAGTTGGCTTCCCACTTACCGAGTGGAGTACTGAAGTTGGGGGGCCGAACTTTCAAGACTAGGTCACCGACTTTGATGTTTCTCGGCTTTACCTCCTTGTTGAATGATCTAGTTGTTCTTCTCTGATAGGCACGGGTATATTCCATGGCCTTAGTCTGCGCTTGTCAAGCATAGCTTATTCTTTATACCGACTGCAGATCCAATCTACCCAACCACCTGATTCTCCAACATGATTCTCAGGGAAGGTATTTCTATCTCAAGTAGGAGGAAGACCTCCATTCCAAAGACCAGAGCATAAGGAGTTTAACACGTTGGGATTCGTATTAAGGTGCGATATCCCTAAAGTACCAGTAGCAACTTCTCGGGCTCAATGATTCTCTTTAATGTCTTATTGGTGGCCCCTATGGCCCAATTTATCTCAGGTCTATAGGGGAGGATTTTTGGCGAGTGATGCCATATTTTGCCATAACTGTATTGGCTTCCCCTTTAAAGTATGTCCCGGTGTCAGAGATGAATTCGTAAGGAACTCCATAGCATCATATGATATTTTCTTTGATAAACTAGGTGACCTTTTTGGCGGTCGAGACTTTATACGAAGTAGCCTCGACCCATTTAGTGAAGTAGTTGACGACGACTAGCACGAACTCGTGGCCGTTAGACCCGACAGGGGTAATATTTCCAATGACATTAATGCCCTAAGTGGTAAAAGGCCAAGGTTTCGTCATAGTCACTAGCTCGTGAGGAGGCAAGTGGTCAAGATTGGCAAACCTTTGATATTAATCGCAAGTGTGAACCCAGTGCATGTTGTCTGCTATCTTTGGGCCTTCATACTGATCGACACATATGAGGTGAGTGCCTTGCGGGTGACGCTTGTAGAGGCGATCTCCCAAAATGATACACTGGTTGGCCAGTCTTTTTAATGCGACTTTGTCGTTCTTTGTACTGTCTAGGGGGTAAGACCCGTCTTTCAGATAATTGAGTACTTCTGTATAATATGGACCTACTAATTGTATTGCTTCTTATTCTATAGTATAGCAGTTGGAAGGGTGCTCCCTTTTCCCAATCCGGAAAGGTCTAACAGGTTTCCTAACAGGGATCTCAACCGGGGATGCCAGGGTAGCTAAAGCATCTACAAATTTGTTCCTCTCTCGAGGGGTTAGTGACCTCTTTGAAGAATTTCACCATCTCTCTAAGGCAAGCATGGTGATTCCATACTGCTGGATCTAAGGTTTTCCAATTTTTGGAGACTTGATTTATGATCAAGGCAGAATCCCCGAAGACTTCCAACTTCTTGATATTTCTGTCGAATGAGCCCTCGAGGTCGGCAATGCAACCTTCGTACTTGACTGCATTCTTCGTGGCAGTGAAATCTAAATTGATGGAAATAGGAGTGCGCTCGTCTTTCATGACAACCAACAACATTCCTACCCCATATCCTCTTTTGTTGGATGCATCATCGAAGAACAATTGCCAATTATTTTCTTCTTTTATTTCCAACAGGAAAATGCCTTCATCTGGGAACTTGGGTTTCTCTCACCTATCCTCAGAGTTGGGTAATTCTGCCAACTGATCGGTGACTACTCTTCCCTTTACCTACTAACGGGCTACATATGTGATGTCGTATTCTGCCACGAAAAAGGACCATTTTGCGAATCGTGAAGAAAGCATGGGATTTTCCGGTATGTAAATGATTGGATCCATTCTCGAGACTAGTAGAATATTGTGAGTCTGAACATAGTGTTTGAGCTTCTGAATTACCCATATCAATGATGTACATGCCTTCTCGGGTGGGGAATAATTTAGTTCACCCCCTGCAACTTTCTACTTACGAAGAAGATAGCATTCTCGACCTTGGAATCATTATTCTCTTGTGCCAACATTGCTCATGTCGTTGTGTATATGACTGTTAGGTAAAGCAAGAGTGGCTTTTCTTTATGCGATGGAAGCAACACAGGAGGCTTTAAGAGGTAAGCCTTAATTCTTTCAAACGCATGTTGGCATTCCTCATTACATTCAATACTGACATTCTTCTTCATGAGCTTGAAGATAGGTTCACACATTGAAGTCAATTGGTTGTCAAACCGGCTGATGTACTGGACACGTCCCATGAAGCTGCGAACATGTTCTAGAGTTCGTGGTGGGGGCATTTACATGATGGAATTTATCTTGCGTGGACCGACCTCTATGCCTATTTCTGTAACCATGTACCCTAAGACCTTTCCTCTGACTATCCCGAAGGTGATTTTGGCTAGGTTGAGCCTCATGGAGCGCTGTCGAAGTCTGATGAAGAACTTCCTCAAATCTCTTAGATGTTGGCCATCCGACCCTTTGGAGTGGATTATCATGTTATCTACATATAATTCAATCTCATTATGAATCATGTCATGTAACAGTGCTGCCACAGCCCTCTGATAAGTAGTCCCAGCGTTCTATAAGCTACGACCCTCTGATAGGTAGTCCCGGTAGTTCATATACCAAGTTTTCTGCTACTGTAGACAAACCTGTCTCCAGTGGAATGGTGGCTCCCTCCACTATCATCGTATTGGCAGATATCCTAGTTCCAAATATTGATTTTTTTGTTGAAAAATTATTTTATAAGTTAATTATTAGAGACGAAAAAGTCTTATAAGTTCGCTATAAGAGATGAAATAGTTTTATAAGTCATTTATAACAAAGATATAAGAGTTTAATGTACTCCCTCCGTCCCATTAGTATTAGCACAAACACTGTTTGCGCGGGAATTAAGGAATATGATATTTTAATAAAATGTTGTGAGTGTAAAAGAATGAGTGGAGAGAGAATGAGTGGAGGATGTAATAAATTATAATGGTGTTGTGAGTATTAAAATAATGTAGGAGAGAGAATGAGTGGGGTTGGGTGAATATTTTATTAATATAAAGTTTCCTTTTTGGGAGTGTGCGGATATTAGCGGGACGCCCAAAAAGAAAAGTGTGCTAATATTAGCGGGACGGAGGGAGTATAAATTATGAGATTAATTTGTTGTTACTATTGAAATTTTTGATTTTTTTTTGTTGAACAATTATTTTATAAGTCAATTAAAAATAAACGAAAAAGACTTATAAGTTACTTATAAAAGATGAAATAGTTTTATAAGTCAATTATAATTAAGCTATAAGAGTTGTAATGCATAAATTATGAGATTAAAACGTCATTGTTATTGAAATTTTTGATTTTTTTTGAAAAAAAATTGTCTTATAAAATCAATTATAAGAGACAAAGTAGATATAAAAGGCAAGTTGGTCTTATAATTTAGCTATAGGAGTTTTAATGTGTAAATTATGAGATTAATTCGTTGTTATTATTGAAAATTTTGATTTTTTTGGCTGAAAAAATGTATTATAAAAGTCAATTATAAGAGACGAAGTAGTCTTATAAGTCATTTATAAAAGTTGTAATGTGTAAATTATGAGACCAATTAGTTATTATTAAAATTTTGAATTTTTTTATTGAAAAAATTGTCTCATAATTGAATTATAAGAGATGAACTAGTTTTATTAGTCAGTTATAAATAAGACAATTTTATGAGACAAATTAGTTATAAGAGGCAAGTTGGTCTTATAATTCAGCTATAAGAGTTTTAATGTGTAAATTATGAGATTAATTCATTGTTATAATTGAAAATTTTGAATTTTTTTGTTGTAAAAATTGTCTTATAAGTCAATATAAGAGACAAATTAGTCTTATTATAAGTCACTTATAATAGATGAATTAGTCTTATAAGTCAGTTATAAGAGGGCGAGAGGTGTAAATGAAATTTTAGATCTAATGTGTCATGCATTGGGTTTGAATCTCGACATAGGGGGATTAGAGTAAGTGGCCCAATATTAATATGGTACAATTTCATCACCAAATATTTTTCACCATATTCAACAGCTCGCTTCAAATCTTGAACCAAATAAGAATATACTCAAAATATTCCTTGTTATTCGTTTAATTAAAATGTTTTCTATTAATTGTATATTATTATTGATAATATGATTCAAATTTTATTATATTAAATATTATAGTGTAATTTGAATAATATTATCAAATGTTAAATTAAAAAATATATACTACAAAATTTATAATTAGCAATACAATTAAAAATAAACTGAATATTTTTTCTTAAATAAAAATGAAAATTCAATAATATAAATAACAAATATTAATTTAAACATATATATTATAAAATTTATTCAAAATTAATATTTAAAAAAATTGATTATTCATTTTGGGATGGAGGAAGTAGTAATTTCAATTTCATAAAACAAAA
Organism: Adenophora triphylla var. japonica; assembly: GCA_022495995.1. Taxonomy (NCBI): domain Eukaryota; kingdom Viridiplantae; phylum Streptophyta; class Magnoliopsida; order Asterales; family Campanulaceae; genus Adenophora; species Adenophora triphylla. The sequence goes on from JAFEMH010002752.1 coordinate 114,474, forward strand.
AATAAAAGAAAAAATACGAAAAAGTATGGATAGAGGAGGGATAGCGGAGAGAACTTTGTTACGCCAGACTTTTTGCATCCTTTGCTCACCACCAAAATAGCGTCGAGTTTGACGCACCTATATTGAAGAGCGGTTTTGCGGTTTAGTGATGACTGGGCGTTTGGCGCAAGATGGCCTAATCACTAGATTTAAATTTTGGCCAAACTTCTAGGCCAAAATGTCATATGATGTCCAAAATCTTCATGACAATCCCACTTAGTCCTAAATTATCACGTGTCTCCCACTTAGTCCTAAATTATCACGTGTCTCACATAAAATTCACAACTAATATTTTGGCTTAAATAAGGTCTCATATCTAAAAAAATCATTTAAATCTAACGGAACTCGACGTGTAACTTATATCCATAATCGAAGAGAAAATGTCTTTTATCACGGCTAAAATTAGTTGTACATCATATACCTTATCCTCATCCCCATAATTTTGGACATGTGAGTGACACATGTTATATGTTGATCTCAAATCATTTTGAAAGTTTTGTTGTTATTGTTGTTGGTGTTAGGACCTTATTTGAGCCAAATATAGTTGTAGACTTTATGGGATATGGTAATTTAGAGCTCTTAAGTGAAATTGTAATGAATATTTTGATTATCAAAATGTATTTAGATAACTTCTACGGAGGATAACTTCTATGTTAGAACATGAATTGTATAACATGTATTATTAGTGAATGTACTTAATAAAATAGTGATCAATATTATAATGTTTAATATAAAGTATAGGATATAATATAATGTGTAGAATTCCATAATATAAGACTATCATTAAATGATTGACATAATGGTAATATCTTATACATCAATAGGTGTAGTCCCTAAATGAAGTGCCCCTTGGATTCCTTTATAAAAGCCTTTTCATCAGCCTATGAAACCAATAGTTTTTACATTCTCATTTATTCCAAAATCTTCCTAAGTACTTGAAGACTAAAGAGAATAAGGGCACTCATCATTTAGAAGATCTACTCTTCCCTACTTTGAAGACTATCTTCATACTTCCTCCTTCTACTCAAGAACAAGACTAAGAACATAATCATGGAATCACAAGGTACACGCTTCCGTCTTCTTCTTCTTCTTCTCTACTTAAATCTAGTTGTGAGACGGTTCATGGTTTAATGGATAATTTTCCAACAATTGGTATCAGAGCCTACTCATATTCTAGATCAAGTTTGAGTATTATGAAAAACCTTTATGTTTTATTATGCTTTTGATTCTTCAAATTTCATGTTTATCATGTGTTCTTGAATCATTATCATACTCTAATTCAGATTCTAGAGTATTGTATTAAATTCTAAATTCTAAATTTTGATTTTACTCAAAAGGCTTTCAATTCTTAATGTAAGATTATCCCATTTTTGAACATAGCCACCATCCTTGGATGCGTTGTGAGTTTGTTCATATGTATAGCCACGCATTTAAAAATGTGATGTGAGTATGCGGATCTACTTGCTTTGGTTGAATATTGATTCACCATTAAGTTAAGAATTGATAGTCTAAATTTGGAAAATTTGATGTTCAGAGGCTGCTAAGCCGAGCACATTCCTTGACTCGGCCGAGCACCCCATTTGTATCAGCACAACGTTTGAAAAATTTTGCAAAAGGCGCCATCCAGCGGTCATGTTGCTCGGCCGAGTCAAGGATAGTGCTCGGCCGAGCACCCATAAGGACTCGGCCGAGCACTCTAAGGACTCGGCCGAGCGTGAGGGATCAGAAAGGGGCGTTCTCTGGAGTGTTTTGCTCAGCCGAGCACCTTCTTTGACTCGGCCGAGCACCACTTGATTTTGGCCAGATTTTCAAAATTTTCAATTTTTTGCTATTTTGATCAATTTTCATTCATTTTTTTAGTAAAGTACACATTAATTTGTGCCCAGAATTTGTGATAATTTGTTAGTAAATTATAGTATCTGGACACCAGTCGCGCTTCGGCGGTTCTTATAAGTTATCAAACTTTAAAGAATGGAAGGGTAGAACAAAATGATTACTATCTTTTATTAATAAATTTCATTAATTACCTAAAGGCCTTTTGTTTCCGATTAATTATATCCTTAACATTTTGGACAAAATTAACATGCTTGTTTCCCAAAGGAGACCTTGTTAATTAAATTCAAACTTGTTAAAAGATGAATATAAATATTGATATGTGATAACATGCTTGTTTTCCAAAGGAGACCTTATTGTTGACTAAGTATTTATATTCATGGGGTAATAATTGAACTAAACTTTTGGTCATTTTAAATGCTGTGAACCATCCCAAAGGAAGGCGGGTGTTTAAAGTGAATTGTTTATATTCTTTATTACCGGGGAACAAGTACCTTAAACTTTAGAACACTTTTTATACTTGATCCGACCCAAAGGAAGGCAAGTATTTAAAGTGTGTTGTTTAAGCTATTTGTTTACCCTAAGATAAATCAAATTGTGAGTCAATTCGCAATCCAAAGATTAGTCTTGATGTCATATTGATTATCTTTTATTTTGATGGAATTCATTTTGATATAATTAATCAAGGTTCTAAAAAGCGCTAGGCGGATGCTAGGCGGCGGAGCCGGGCCTAGCGCCTAGGCGGGAACTAGTCGGGGACTAATCGGGATTAGTCGGGATTAGTCAGGACCTAGGCGGGGCTTAGAACTAGGCGTTGGAGAGGGGCCTAGCGCCTAGGCGGGGCCTAGGCGCCCTTAGGCGGGGTCTTTTAGAACAGAGTAATTAATCATTGTGTAGTGAAATTACCCGGGATTTCGCGCGGACGCGGAACGCTGTTGTCTTTCGCGGAGGGTTGGTGTCTGAGACCTCGCTTCATGGGAAGGAAAAAATGAGGAGTCGCCACGCGGTTTTTGTATTTTGAGACCAAACGTTGAGAAACGGCTTTTGTGAAAATGGTGTCGTTTTTATTGGTAGCAAAAACTTAGGAAAAGGCTTTGAAAACGGGGGTCATTTTTATTGGTAGCAAAAACGAGTAAAAAGCTTTTTAGTACCAGAGATTGTTAGGTTCGGAGGTCACGTTACGTTTCGGGAAGAGTATTACGAGATCACCCGAAACGCCTCGCATGACGAGTCTTTCTACCTTTCTCGAAATCGTGTGTGTGTGTATGTGTTTTTTGAAAAGGGGGCTTGGACGACAAGCTTAATCTTGGTTTGAATGTCAAACGTTGATTAGGTGACTTTTTTGAAAAATCGATCGTTTGAATGACAAACGTCGGTTTTGAGAAGGAAATGAGCGTTTGCGTGGCAAACGTCGATTTCAGTTAGAAAAGGAGTTCGAATGATGAACTTTTGGTTTTGAACCGGGCGAGTCATTGTTAACGATTTTTACGGGAAAAAACGTATTAAATGATTTTGAATGTCAAATAGCGGCTTTTAGTTTGAAAGATGAGCGTTCGGATGCCAAATGTCATTTCGCGCGTTTTGAAAGAGAGTTCGAAGGACGAAATCCGATTTTGAACCGGGCATTACATTGTTAACGATTTTTACGGGAAAAAAGCGTTTTAAATGATATGCAATCAACGAATCGGATTGCGACTCGAACTTTGAAAGATAAATACTATCACGATCCAAACGGGTCGGACTTTGTAAATGACAGTATTTAAAGCAGTATCAATGGAATCAAACGATCCAGAATCGTAAATGACGATCGACGAACCAAAACGGCTCGGAAGAGTAAATGACAATCAACGAGCCAAAACGGCTCGGAATTGTAAATGACAGAAAATAAATGACGATCAACGGATCGATCGATCATGAATGGTAAATGACAGAAAAAGTAAACGGAACGGGGTCGGAACGCCGTTTTAACCCGTGATTACTTCTCTTACGGAAAGAGAAGAGGATCGAGGGGCTAAAACGTATCGGATCCCGTTAGACGGAGGCGTCTACATTTCAGTAACGGTGTTCGGAACGGTTATAGCGACTGGCGCGTAAACCGAGACGAAACGAGAGATCAGAGAGAGGGAGTTATACCTATGGCTAGGGTCGACTCCTTTGGCTCGAAAGGTGTGTACGGGACACGGAAAGAGGTTTGAAACGGTGTTTCGTAGCGATGAGGGACGTATTTGATCGAAATACGGAAGTTTCACGTGAATCGAGGCAAAACAGGAGCTCGGGAGGGGTGAAATCAGTTTGGGCCGTGAGGTAGAGTGATTTTTGGGTAAAATTCTTCCTTCTTTTGGCTTTGACAGCCACTTCTATTTATAGGGTGAAAATTGCAGTAAGAGTCCGGCCGGACTTAGACTGTTTTTCAGGGTTTTTTTGGTATTTTGGAATTTTGAGGGGCTTGCTGGCAATTTCAGAAAATGTGCACAGGGAGTCCGGCCGGACTTTGACTGTATACCAGGGGTATTTTAGTCTTTTTCCCTTTGATTTCTGATTGAAGGGTGATAGGTGGGCTGTGGCATGGCTGCCACGTGTCCCATGACTCACCAAATGCGTGGGAGTTCGTTCCCCGATCCCGGTTTTGTCCGTTTTTTAAAATAACAGTCCGGAAAATGTCCGAAATGCCCCCGGAAAGTGCCGGAAAGTGCTTTTTTCAGGGAAAGCCGTACTTTTACGTGAGATGACACGTGTCAAGTACGTTTCGACGTCGGGATACACGGGGCAGTCCCGGGACGTCTCGTTCGCTTGGCAACAGGGAGTTTAACGAGTTCCGATTAACCTGGAGCGGGCCAGTTAACGGATTTCGGTTAACTTTCTGACGGATTTTGACGATCCGGATTTGGGTACTTACAGTTAACCCCTCAGCGACGTCTCCTTCGAAGGAGGTAGGGTCGTTGAAAAAGATAAGGATCCAAATCGGGATGCCTTACTTTGAAAGACCTGGGCGGTCAGCTGGCTGGACCCTTGGCAAAAGGATTCCTACGTATCCCGAGCGGGAATCAAGCCGATCGTAGTTCGTAGGTGCAAAGGCCGCGCGTGGGGATCTTGACCTGAGCGAGACCGCGAGGCGTCCCGAACACAGGACTTCTGTAACCTTCGAGGGCGTGTGGCGCCTCAAACCGGAGTCGATGATGCTGACGAGGGCGTATGGCGCCTCAAACCGGAGTTGCGAGGGTACGCTTATCCTGGGATGAAGGCGTTCATGCCTTGAGTACTGGGCTTATTCCGGCTGCCAGTTTTATCCTGCTAGGGATAGGACGGCAATGATGAGAACGGTTGTGTTAAACTGGCGTTATTAAAAACTTGGAAGGATAGACGTTTCTTCTTTAGAATCCTGCTGGGGATGAGCATTCGGGCTTACCTTGATGGCCGAAGAGGGATTGTTGTGCGGGCTTACCTTGATGGCCGCTGAGGTGGAACGGTCGGGCTTACGACTGGCGGCCGGGGAGATGAATGTTCACTTGCTGAAGTGACATGGTGTTCGGGCTTACGAGGATGGCCGAAGAGGGATTGTTGCAAGGCGTTCGTGCCTTGGGGTTCGGGCTTATTGCAGCCGGGGATATATGATGGTGAAAACCATTAGAAAATTTAACGTCGGGAGACGGAATCATAACCTGGAATGTCCGAGACATGATTGAGCGTTTGAACGTCAAACGTCAACTGGGATTGAATTTAACGTCTGGAGACGGAATTGTAACTGGAATGTCCGAAGACATGATTGAGCGTTTGAATGTCAAACGTCAACTGGGAATCGAATTTAACGTCTGGAGACGGAATTGTAACTGGAATGTCCGGAGACATGATTGAGCGTTTGAACGTCAAACGTCAACTGAGAATCGAATTTAACGTCTGGAGACGGGCGTTAGTGAAAACTAACTGAGATTTTATCCTCGGGGGATGGGCGTTAGTGAAAACTAACTGGGAATTTAACGTCTGGAGACGGGCGTTAGTGAAAACTAACTGGGAATTTAACGTCTGGAGACGGGCGTTAGTGAAAACTAACTGGGAATTTAACGTCTGGAGACGGGCGTTGGTGAAAACTAACTGGGAATTTAACGTCTGGAGACTGGGTGTTAGAAATGTCTAACTGGGAATTTAACGTCTGGAGACGGGCGTTAGTGAAAACTAACTGGAAATTTAACGTCTGAAGACGGGCGTTAGTGAAAACTAACTGGGAATTTAACGTCTGGAGACGGGGTGTTAGTGAAAACTAACTGGGAATTTAACGTTTGGAGACGGGCGTTAGTGAAAATTAACTGGGAATTTAACGTCTAGAGACGGGCGTTAGTGAAAACTAACTGGGAATTTAACGTCTGGAGACGGGCGTTAGTGAAAACTAACTGAGATTTTATCCTCGGGGGATGGGGTGTTAGAAAGGTCTAACTGGGGGAAATTTTACACTTTTGGGGGCCAAAAGTGGTAAAATTGAAACTGCGAAAAACTGAGGGGCCAAAGTGGCAAAAAATTTTCTGGTGCAACAAGAGTCCGGCCGAACTTTGATTGAAATTGGCCATGTCCTTATCAGCGCCGAGGCCGAGGAAGGGGAAGTCATTTTTCCCCATTAATTCCGATGAGAGGGAGAGAGAGGAGGAGAGAAAATCCACCCCAAATTGCAAGATTTGCTCGGATTTGTGAAGGAAAATCGATATGAAAGGTGATTGGGAACCAATGGCTCGTCATGGAAGGACCGATGACGAAAGAACGCGGTTGGTTCGGACCATTCGAACCATCATTCATCCATTGAATCCGACGGAGTTCTACCCGGCTAGGGAGAGACACAACTCCAAAGGAGGGATCGAGAGACAAGTAAGCTTCCTACAAATTCCATTAATTTTAAGAATGTGCATTCTTTAAATGTTAGAAATTTGATTAGGAATGAACTTAGGGATTTTGGTGCTTGAATTGGGGCTTTTGACTTTGCCATGAACCTTTGTCGAAATTGACTAGGATGTAGTTCAATTGACACCATGGGTGGATGACATAAAAATTTTGGTTGCAAAATTCCATGTCTAGATGCATTTTCCAAAATTAAAGTAGCTTTAATTCGGGACGGAGTAAATTTTCGAAATGTTCGAAAGAATTTGAAAGTTCCGGTTTCGACGGAGTTTTTCGAAATGTTTTGAAAGTTCCGGATTTGACGGAGTTTTCGAAATGTTTTGAAAGTTCCGGATTCGACGGAGTTTTCGAAAGATTTTGAAAGTTCCGGATTCGAAGATTTTGAAAGTTCCGGATTCGACGGAGTTTTCGAAAGATTTTGAGAGTTTCGGATTCGACGGAGTTTTCGAAAGGTTTTGAAAGTTCCGGATTCGACGGAGTTTTCGAAAGGTTTTGAAAGTTCCGGATTCGACGGAACTTTCGAAAGATTTTGAAAGTTCCGGATTCGACGTTGACAATCAAAAAAGTCGGGGAGCCTTTGAGGCAGTGAGAGCATTGTGGGAGATTCTCCCGAACGTGGCTCGAGAGGGAGAGAGGAGTCCACGGCAGCTGGTGGTTGACTCCGGATTGGCTGGGTTCATCAGTGCGGTAGCTGCGATCGCTACGACGCCGAGGGCCAGGTCCATGTATGTTGCCCTGAGCGAGTACTGGTGGGATACGACCCACACTTTCCATTTCAGATGGGGGGAGGCGACGGTGACTCCCACGGATTTTGCCGCTATCACTGGGTTGCCGACCTATGGCAACACGCTGGTGTGGGTTGACGGTTATACCCCGGAGCAGTTGTCTGAGCTGCTGGGTTTTGATATCACTGATGCCAGGGGCTTGGGCATTCGGTACAGGCCGATGGAGAGGCATCTGCGGACGGGTATTGCAGATTTTTTGGCTGGATCTTTGAGGATGACCGCGGAGCGCCTGGCTCGAGGGTTCATTTGGTTTGCGCTGTCAGCGACTTTGTTCCCGACTTCTGACACATCCTGTCATTTCCCTTTGCTCGGGTCGCTGACAGATATGGATTCCGTGAGGGGGATCGCATGGGGGGGGAGGCTGGACTGGCCGAGCTCTATCATTCCCTGGACAGGTTCTTGCGGGGAGAGGAGAGTTCCTTGAGCTACTTCACACCTGTCTTGGATGTAAGTTCATGTCTTTTTCTCTTCCTTGCCTCTTTTATGTACTCGTATGTATCTGCTTTGTAGCTGACATAACTTTCCATTTGCTTGGCAGGTCTGGTGCTACGAGGTGTTCAGTCCGCAGGAGTGGGACATTAAGGATGCGTATCGACCCTTGTACCCCGCCCTGCTGGTTTGGCAGAAGAAGGCGAAGAAGCCGGTCTCGTCGAGAGTGGGTACGCGGCTGACGTACGAGGAGGTGTCCCAGGCCCTGAGCCGAGAGTTCTCCGAGAGGATCCAGTTGACCTGGTGGGGTAGGTTCAATGCTGTCACCGTTCAGATTGCTAGCGAGACTACACGGCGGCGGAAGCTCCTGGTGGGACTTCATTGCGACGCTATGTATCTGGGGGAGAGGGTGACTCGTCAGCATAGGCCGGGGTCCCTTCCATTGGTGCCGGTGGATCCTCCTATGCACATGCAGCATCCTCGGGAGATGCCGATGGAGGAGCTGGAGGGGTATAGACAGGGCGTGTACTATACCGAGTACGTCATAGCGGGAGCCGACTATGATACTTTCTTGAGGATGAGGCTGAGGAGCCCGCAGGTGCAGCATAGGGAGGGCGAGGTCCCTGGAGGTCCCCGAGATCTTCCGATCCCACGCGCTAGGCTGGCGTACGAGGGACTGGATGGCTCACGCAGACGACTGGTGATCCCACTCCCGGATGAGCCGAGACCACGATACAGGGCTGACCCCAATGCTTCGGTGAGCACTTTCTTGATTTTCTGCTTTTGATAGTAGTATTCTGCAAATGTTGCATCTGTACTTTCTGTTCGTCTTCTGATGACCTTCCTGGTTCGCAGGTGTCTGGCCGCACGTACAACGACGCTATGAGGCTGGTGGACGGGTGGGCCGCCTACGCTAGGAGGCTCGTGGAGTTCATGCGGTGCAGTTCCCGGAGGAGCGTGGATGTCCGTGAGCCGAGGCCGTCTAGGCCGAGAGGTTCGCCTGCTCCCACAGCTGGTGGGGAGGACTTTGCACAGGGATTTGGCCAGTTCGCGGGCGGAACGGCTGGGTTTGGAGCTCCTTCTTCTTCGCACTCGGGGCACGAGAGGGGAGAGTCCTCGAGTTCGCATACGCCGAGGAGGCCTTTTGCATATTCCCGCCTGGAGGAATTTGGCGACTTCTTGTTTGCGACGGATCCGGCAGCGGCGGAGCAGTGCGTCGAGTGCTCGGATGACGAGCAGGACTCGGAGTAGTCCTCTTTTTACTGCTTTCTTCCCCCCTTTTTTTTGTATGTATCGTCTGGAACGATTTGATTTGAACTGTATTCGAAAAAGGCGCCCGTGGGGCGGAACCTGTATTTCGCACTTCCATTTAGTGATTACCTTCTTTTATTTTCGACAAATAAGCAAGTAGGTTGATCAAAAAATAAATAAAATGAAACATGCATTAAAAATTGAACGGGTCAAAATTTAAGCCTAATATTTAATTAACTGCACTGTTACACAAGCCCGGGGCGGAAGGGATATTGATATTGATTGAATGAAACCAGGGGCAGCACGTTGGTTTCATAAAGGTGTGAATAGGGGATTGTTTGGAATTGCTTCCAATTTGGGAGCAGCTGGCTGCAGAGTTGACCGGGTCAACTGCAAGGAGAGTCCGGCCGGACTAGGATTGAATTTCCAGATTCCTTTAAATTGCAGTTTCAGCTTTGCAATTTGTAAAGACTACACCTTTGTTTCGATCATTTGGCTGAATTTCTTTCCAATTCTTAAGGCTTTTCTTCACTTTATGTCATGGCTCCCTTTCCTAAGCTATCGTCTCGAATGCAAGAGAGATACTTGGAAAACTTTCAGTCGTGGGTACGGAACCACACGAGGCAGAACAAGGGGTTTTTTGAAGGTTATTACGGGATGAAATCTGTTTGGGCTTTGAAGGAGCTCATGCCAGATTGGGATCTTTTGAGAGCAGCCTCTCGGTTCTGGGATGTACGGAGGAACGTGTACAGCTTTTCGTACAACGAAATCACTCCTACATTCGAAGATTTCTGGGCCATTCTGGGAGGACCTGAGACGGAACAGCTAGTTCTTACGTATCTTTGGTGGCATGGCCACTGTTGAGAAGCTAGTGTCTTTGCTTGGTATCTCATTTGAGAAGCATACGGGATGCGTGCGAATACCGATTATGTTGACATTTCGGGACTGCCCGAAAGATTTGCCGGAGGCGAGGAGCATCTTTGCGTGGGACGCGTTTGCTCTGTGCACGATTGCTACTCTGTTCACATTCACGTCTCAGGTGTGTGCCATCACAGTGTCTTGGACACAGTGGCTTGATGTCGGAGCGGGGAGACATCGTCTTTGTTGGTCTTGGCGAGACGTTCACAGGCATAGGTCGATGGCGGCCGTAGCCGGTACATGTGGGGAGGAGTCCCGCTATGCTTACCATGTGGTTAAGGGAGAGACTACGGATGATGCCCGAGATGCCAATGTCTTGTGACGCTTGGTCTTTCTCTCGGCGTCCTCTGGTGATAGAGGCGATCAGCCGAGCTGGAGCTCTGGATGGCCAGACTCCGCACGCATCACTTGCGATGGTGTGTTCCCCATTGGAAGTTCTGAGACTTGTCGGACCGCTCGGGAGGGTCTATTGGTTGTCGGAAGTGCCGGGGCCGTCTCGGACATCTTTCTACATTCCATCGTTGGTTACTGCGACGATGCGAGTGGAAGCGAGGTGCCTTGACGGGTTTGAGTTATCTTTGCTACCTTTGAGGTGGGATCTTTCGATGGAAGATCCTTCGACGCTATTCTTTGCTCACGCGGTGGTGGCAATACACGTCCTTTCCTGCCGGGGTTCTCTTTCACTGAAGAGAGGGCACTGTTCTGTCGACGCATATCATGTGATACGAAGAGTGTATAGGGAGACACAGATGGCTATCTTGTGGAGACAGAGTTAGCTGTTGGGTGCTGATCACCTGGACAGCTCGACCTTGAGGAGGACCGAAGCAAGGGCTAACCTTAGGAATCGTACTGGCGATGCCATGGCTGATTATGAGACCAATGCTGATCGGGAGGCCAATCTGTAGACACCCCATTCTGAACACATCGGATCATACTTATACCACTCTAAGTCTCGCTTTGAGTCAAGAAGTAGAAATCCACCATTTCGTTATGTTTCGTTAAAGTTTTGACTAACTACCGTTAGTTTGGGACTAAACTGCATACGAGATAATGAGGAAAGGACAAAACTATCCACAGGAGCAATATCTCGCCGCGAGATGGCGTGTCTCGCGCGAGATATCTCCCTCTGCAGATTGCAGACGACAGTTCCCTCGTCGATTTCAACCTCTTTCCGGGATAAAACTTTATCTCTCCGGCCAACCAATGGGAGAGGAGGTCTAGAACCATCTGATAGGGTTTTAACTCTCCACTTCTTCATATCCAACCTCTATAAATACTTGGTGACTTCCAAGGCTCAGGGGGTCGGAGGTCGAAAATCCCAAAACCGCGAATTCACACAACACACACACATTTTGTCGTTTTCTTTCCCTGAAAGAATCCCTCAAAATCACCCTAAAACTCACCTCATAGTTTGTTTGTCAACCTTGTTGATAAACAAGCATCAACCTCCAAATCAAGGACCAAGGCGAAGCTCTGTCCGTGTGAAGGGTTGACTCTAAACTTGAGTCGAAACTCTGCCCAAATCACCTCACGCAAGGTAATTCCTAATCTTCCTTCTAATTGATTGTTAGAGTGGTATAAGTCCATAGAATCTAGGATCGGCCTAGAGCCTCTCCAAATCATGGAGACGGTCTCGAAGCAATCGATTCTACATTCCGTTTGACCTCGTCAAACGAACCTTTATTTGTAGTATTTGAATTCGTTTTTTACTTCTTCTTTTGAAAAACCTCTCTTTTCTTTAGCAAGACCGATCTCCGGATTGGGTGAAATGGATGCCTTCTAAACCTACCCATTTCATAACCTAAGCCCCGAACTCAAATCTCTTTCAAATGGTTTTTCTATGTTTCCAATCAAATAATATAGGTGGCGACTCATAAAAATAAAAAGAATCAGAATTTCTTTCTCACAACGCTACAGTGGCGACTCCGCTGGGGACTGAAAATTAAGAGGCTTTGTGAGAGCCCGCGCTCGAAACGAATCCCGACGTCGCGTAAGACGGCGAGTTTCCCTCGTGCTAATGTGCGTTGAATGCACTCGGTTTCTCATAATGGTTACCCTTTTGAGTTTTAAAAATCAGAAGAGTCGCCACCCCATTTTATTTTAGGAAAAATGAAGATAAAACCTTTATTTTGAAAAGAAGTGGGTTCGGGGGCTAAGTTACGAGAAGGGAAGGTGTTAGGCACCCTCCTCGCCCTTTCGGTCTCTAGCATGCACGCCGCCTACGCTTGATTTTAATTTGCCTTTTCGAAATGCCTTTTATGCCCTAACTTTGGAAAACATATGTGTTTATGTACACGGGAGTCTCCTAATCTAGGTATGTTCATTTGATCGCAACCGGGAATCAGTTTGGGTGGATTCCCGATTGGTTTTGAAAATAGTTTGAATCACATTGAGAAAAAGAAAACAGGTAAAGGGGAGAGGGGGTTATGTACAAACTATACAAATTATACACAAAAGATGGGAGACAAATCCCATGAATAAATGAATGTCCAAGCCAAGACATGTTGTGGTTCAAGGACTGCTGCATATTCTCATGTTAATGTACCTGTCCAAAACTAAACCAAATCCAGAAACAAAACTTGGGATTGACTCCCAACATGTTAGAGAACACATATGAATATTTGTAGGATTTATGGATTAATTCATGAATCTGAAATCATGCCATGAACACAGAAGTCAAATCTGCCCAGAACAGGAAAACAGAGCACATCTCATTTTGATTCGAACTTTACATTATGAAGACATGCAAATCCTGGAAAACTCAAAACATGAAAGTTGAAGAACACACATCAAATATGAATTCTGGGAAGTTTGAAGTCTAGAAAACAAGTTTAAAGGTTTCAAAACACCTCTGACATCTAATGTCAGAAACAGGACAGCTTCAATTCTGAGAGCATGCACTAGAATAAAAAAATGGAAAAAGGTCTTTCCTGAGGTCAAATAATTATTTAAAAGGCATGAGTATTTTCCTTATCATGTTAAGAACAAATTTCGTTCTATAACTCAAACCCAGATATCAAGTGTAGTTCATGTTTATTGCATGGAAAGACAAAGTGGTCAGCAACCGAATCTACTGGACAGCAGACATAGATCATGGAAACAAGCTTCAAAACATGATTTAAACATGGATTTAGGCCTTGAAACTGAGTATGCAAGTACTCTAACATGTTATGAACATTATCAAGTGTTTATTTATGAACAAATGTGGACCAAAACTCAGGTAATCATGAGAGAGCATGAAGTGGACAGATTGTGAGCACTTTGGAAGAAATTCCATTTGCATGATTAAAACCTTTATTTAAAGCTTGGAGATGAACATGAAATGAACATGCAACATATATATACAAGATGGATCAGAAGTTCGAGCATTTACAACATATTTACATGGAGATTACAAGCCTTAAACATGAACTACATCAAGAGAAAATGGGGATCTAGCCATCTAATGACTAGATCCCAAACTAAACCATGCAAAGACTTACATTTCTTACTATTTACATAGAGGATTCTTACCTAGTTTAGGTGGGTGAGGGTGTGCTTCCTTTGCTTCCAAGGGAAGGCTTTTTGATTTGATTTTGAGAATGTTTTGAATGAGTGTTTGAAGAATGCTTGAGTTTGTGTTTGAAGTGTTTTGAGGTAGTGTTTGAGTAGTGTTTGAAGTAGTGTTTGTGGTGGTTTAATGGTGGTGTAGGGGCTGAGATTGAGAGTGTTTAGAGAGAGAGTGGAGGGTGTTTTGTTTGGAGTGTAAGAGTGAATTGGTGGAGAGAGAGTGGAGAGTTTGCTTGAATGCTTGAGTTGTTGTAGGATTGTAGAGAAAGGAGTATCTATGAAATGGTTGTCAAAAGTCTTCTTAAAATGAGTAGGAAGGAGATAGTAATAGAGAGAGATTTGTGAAGTAACGTGGGAAGCTTCCCTTCAACCAAGGCTGACCATAAAGTGGTATTGGAAGTCAAACAAGAAAAGATAGCACAAATGTGGCAATATTGGGAAGCCAAATGGGAAAAATCCCATGTTTACTCCATTTGAAATGAAAAAAGTCACATGCTGGCCCTCTTCTCCTAGTAGGTGCTCGTTTTGTATGGGCTTCCGGATTGGTGCTTTGATTTGTGCCTTGTTTGCCCATCTTTGATTCGACAGCAAATCATTCATTATTTGGTTCCGCAACTGCTCCGGTGCACGCACTTCGATGTCTCGGTTGTCCGCGAGCTAAACGTCAAAGTTGTTTGATATAATTTTGCGGTCGCAACAGTATATCTGAAATATGTTAGTGAGCAAGGAATATCATAAAATGATTTTTAATACACAAAATGGTCGGTAAAGGACTGTTTTGACGTTTCGGGCCTCGGTCCGAGGTTCCGAGGTCCGTATTTTTGTAAATATGTCTGTTTACTCGATTTTTCGTCCTGATTAAGAATTTGGACTCCATTTTTCCATATCATGCACCAATAAGGCGAACGGACTTCCCGCTGGCCAAATCGAGGTTCTAGGTCAATTGCAAGGGTTTAGACCAATTAACAAGGTCCTTCGGGGGGTGCGAGATCGGGGTGTCTACAGAGCCCCTCGGCGAATCTCCTTGTAAAGTAAAGGGGATTCGACGATCACTAAGAGACAACGATCTCGGCTAGGTTAGTGGCTGGGCCCAAAGTAGGGCTTCCTACGTATCCCTTGCGGGAATCAAGCCTCCGTAGTTCTACTCAAGCAAACTTTCAAACACAAGTATGGTCGAACTTGGGCGCCCAAGTTTCCTACGTATCCCGCACGGGAATCAGACCAGACGTAGTTCGGCTTACTGTTGGAGAGGAAAAGACTTCTAGGCGTCTCAGTGTCCTATGGGTCAAGTCTCAGGATGCATTGAGATCATGATCTCTTTGCTGGGGATTTCAAGTGATAAGCTTTTAGACGGAAGGGGTGGTCGTGCCTGAGGTGACAGGCTGCCTACGTATCTCGCATGAGAATCAGACCAGTCGCGTAGTTCAACAAAGTAATCAAGGTAATCATTAGAGAGGTCAAATTCGGGGTGACCGAGCAGACCAGTGATGACATGAGAGAGGTCAAATTCAGGGTGACCGAACAGACCAAAAGTAACATGAGAGGGGTCAAATTCGTGGTGACCGAATGAGATGTGCCAGAGTAACCAAAGTGACAAGCTTTTAGACAAAAATGGCGACCGAGCTCGAGTTCTCAAGCTGCCTACGTATCCCGCATGGGAATCAGGTCAAAACGTAGTTCGAAGGGGGTCCATCCCAATTGCTCGAGAGGACCCAAGGGTAACTAAGATAAACATTAGAGGGATCAAATTCGGGGTGACCGAATAGACCAAGAGTAGCACGAGAGGGGTCGAATTCGGGGTGACCGAACGGACCAAGAGCAACATGATAAGGGTCAAATTCAGGGTGACTGAACAGACAAAAAGTAACATGATAGGGGTCAAATTCGGGGTGACCGAATAGACCAAGAGTAACATGAGAGGATGATTGAAATTATGATTTATGATGATGATTATGATATGGCGGAAGTTGTAGCATGAAGAGATGACAAAGTAATTGTATCCAAGTGTTTCTCAAAGTAAACAGACTACATGCATGTAACCTTACTAAAAACAAATTCGAGGATACGCTGCAAGTCATTGTTGATGATGAATGGCGATTGATTTGCCATGAATGCCGTGTGATGAGATTTTTGATTCCTATGCTTCAATCGCAGGGAACAAGCTTCTTGCAGGTCGAGACATGATTTGTTGTTCGGGTTCCAGCTTTGTACCTAGGGTGACAGGCTGATGTGACAGGTTGCCTACGTATCCCGCATGGGAATCAGACCAAACATAGTTCGATCCACTTAAGACTCGAGAAGGAACTTAATTGATTGAGATTTTGAAAAAGGTGTGGTCGTACCTGATGTGACAGGCTGCCTACGTATCCCGCATGGGAATCAGACCAAACGTAGTTCGAACCACTTAAGACTCGAGAAGGAACTTGATTGATTGAGATTTTGAAAAAGGTGTGGTCGTACCTGATGTGACAGGTTGCCTACGTATCCTGCATGGGAATCAGACCAAACGTAGTTCGAATCACTTAAGACTCGAGAAGGAAATTGATTGATTGAGATTTTGAAAAAGGTGTGGTCGTACCTGATTTGATAGGCTGCCTACGTATCCCGCATGGGAATCAGACCAAACGTAGTTCAGGTCACTTAACATGAAAACATTTTTCAGAAACAGGGGCGTCGGGGATTCGAATTCCCTAAGCAAAGCTTGTAATTGATTTTTTTTCTTTTTGAAACAAGGAGAGACCTTTTGGGCATCGAGAATTCGAATTCTCTAAGCCAAAGCATGTAACAAATATTTTTTGATAAAGGGAAAGATTTTTGGGCGTCGGGAATTCGAACTCCCTAAGCCAAAGCATATAATTGATTTTTTGAAACAAGGAAAGACTTTTTGGGCATCGAGAATTCGAACTCTCTAAGCCAAAGCATGTAACAAATATTTTTTGAAAAGAGAAAGATTTTTGGGCGTCGGGAATTCGAAATCCCTAAGCCAAAGCATTGGAAGGAAAAGTATTTTGAGACAGTCGAAGGCAATGGTTGGGCCTAATGAAAGGCTAGGCACAGCAGAATGTTGTTGGAGATGTACCTGCAGAAAGCTTTTTACAAGTATGCAAGATATATATTGTGGCATTCATGTCTTTTGAAAATATAATACATGTGCGGTGATGTGCAATGATCAAAAGTAGTGACATACATGTGCAATGCTAGGATTTGGGATTTCTTACATGCGCGGTGCTTGGAGATCATGGAATAGGAGCGATGGAGAGACTTAACTCGATGATGGACAAAACACATCTTTTGTGATAATTGTTTTTGCAAAAAAAAAAAAAAATTGATTTGATTTTGTTTATTTGTTTTTTTTTTTTTGACACACTTGTGCATTGCTTGCATTTCAAACTTCATTTACGAGGAATGAGTGAATGTACTATGAATGTATGTGTAAAGAGGGAGAATGCGCCATGAAATGAATTGTGAATCTCTGGTGAGTTTCTTTTTGTGGCCAGACTGTAAAATGGGAAAAATGGCAAGGTGTAAAGTGGAGCGGGGTTGAAGGCCCAGGATAAACACTCAAAGGTCGATTCCCTACTCCTATTTGATCAAGTCTACTCGACGGTGTCTCTCGAAGGGAATGCTCAAAATTGCTTCGGGTGACAGCGATGGAAGCCCGGTGTTAGCCCGAATATTACTTGTTGAGGACACATCTGTCTATGAGAGATGTCATGTATCTTGATGTTGAATCATATGAAGCCTCTGGTATTGTCGAAGAGTGAGCCTTACGCTTCTTGATGTGAACTAATGATTCAAAGCAGCCCCACATTTTGATGATTTGAGTATTGGGGACCTAACTGTCTCTGAGAGTTGTCTCGATATTTTGCTGTTGGGATTTGAGGAATTCCCAGTGTTGACCAACGGTCGCTGCCACATTTGATGATCCCTTTGATGAGGATGCAGCTGTCCTCGAGAGTTGTCTCGATGATTTGATGTCTTGTTGCTGAAATCATTTATGATTTACAAATATTGTTCCCGCATTCGATGTTTCCTCGTTAATGACCGGACTGTCTTTGAGAGTGGTCTCGCATCTTATCCTTGAGCTGTATGGAGTTCGATGTAATCTGAAGATCGTTTCCATGAATAAAGGTTCACCTCTGAGGGACTGAATTGTCTTCCTGAGTGCAACCCCTATTTTTGGTTTAATGTTTCGATACTGATTGGAATCTTGACCTTTTGATTCGAGGCTTTGTTGAGGACCCATATTATTATCTTCGAATAGCCCCAGTTTTGGTGCTCGGTCATGTGGAGCCTCAGTTCATTTCATCAGGGTCATGTCCATTTATCATGAGATTGTACGTCAATATGGGATTTTAGAGACCAAATGAATTGCGTCTCTGACTCTTTTGCTGTGATGTCACGAGGAGTTGGCAAGGGAAGGCAACGGGGCCAGTATTCTTGGAAGCAAAAGAAAATCCCGTGGGATCCTCGACATGGTGTTTGCGCAGAAACAGAATGATGAAAAGACGAGCGTAGGGGAAAGCCCCTAGACTCGAGAAAAGTATGCTCACACATTGAAATCAAAGACTCAAGACTTGAACAAGCGTTAATGGTTAAGTGCCTCAAAATCAAATGGACCCTTCTTGAATCAGATTAGTATTTTAGTTTTGATTAGAGCTTCACAAATCATTTGAACACAAATTAGACCGTGACAAATCGACATGAGAACATTGTTGGGCAAGAGTTATGATTCGCGCCACCGTCTGACCTCATTTGATGAGAGGCCCTCATCTTCGTTGTCTCCTTTTCTTGATATTGATCACACCATTGGAGGCTGCACGATTTTTTGGTTCTTGGGCTCCCTCAGTGTAAGGAGTTGGTAGAGCACGTTGGTCTCCAACAAAAGTCACCAGTTGTCGTCGTTGATGGTGTTTTTCCCAAAGTTGAAAGATCGAGGTCTTCTTTAGTGCAGATTGGCCTCGCATGCGCGGTGCTCCTTGAAATTGATGATGTCACATGAGATTGTTAGACCCTTGGTCCACGTCTTGTCTTTGTGCAACAAGTGATGAAGTCTTCAGAATGAAATGCCAATTGCCGCCGTTGAAGGCACACACGTGAATTTGTAGTGTCGCGATATCCTTTCTAAAACAATTGAATTAAACAATACATGGAATATGTACCAAAATAAATGAATAATGCTTCTTCTTTTTCTTTTTCATTTTTTTTGACCTCCCCTTTTTTGCTCTCTTTCGATTTTTTTTTTTTTTTTTTTGCACTCAAAAAGATACATCATAGCGTGCCGTGTGGAATACAACAATTTTTACAAAACATAAACATACAACATGTGAGAATTTACAATGCATCATACATTAAAGGAAAATCGTTGACACTTGCGTTGGCATGGCTGTGATAATCTTTGGCCTTCCCTATTTGATTAGCCTTTCCCAAAATGCCTTTTGATTGCACCCTGAAATCTTCGTTCATCGGGTGACTTTGTCGATCGCCTTTGTGAACTTCGTTGATTGCCTTCGGCCCTAGTTCCCATCTCAATTAATCACAGTCTAACTTTTGTTCAAATTTCATTGATTGCTTTTAATTAAGTGAGATTAATTGTTTGCAGATTCAGATTAAGAAGGCACTTGGTTATAAGGCAAGTTCATTGACTGAAAACACATATTACATGACAAGTAATAAAATAAAAGCACGAAGATAAAGACACACTCTAGACTTAGAAGACAAAGAAGATGTGTGAGCACATTACCAAGAGATACGCAAAAAGGGACAGGATTAGGAGTAGGGGCGGTGAAGCCAGTCACAAGGAAAAAGAGATCTAAACACTGGAAGCTAGAAATCCCCAAAAGTGAACAAAAGTGTTGCAGCCTTGCAGGCTAGCAAACCAAAAGTCTGTCAGTTTATTACTTACACCGTCGGGGTGAAAAGCAGAGGCCTTGGGAGTCAAGTGAGCCCCATGGATCAAATATCTGGCTCGGGCTTCCGAGCCCCCATGAGATTACGGACTTTATCCTTGAGAGTGTAACATTCATTAGTAGTATGTGAGGCTTTTCCATGATATTCACAATACTTGCTACGGTACGGTGCCGAATGTGACGGGCAAAGGATCTTGCATTCTTGCATAGGCCACAGGACCCCATTAGGACCCATTCTAAAAAGTGGCACCGTTAGCCTTTGGGACGACATGCCATATGGAACATCTACATGGCTTGAGTGTTGATCATTTCTCCCCCTTTTCATTCGTGAAATACCCGGGGCGTCTTTCAATCTGGAAAATACATCGGCAGTAGCCATTGGGCTGCCCTTAGTGGAAAATGATGAGCTATCGTCGACACAAATAGATTTACCCGATCGAGGGGAAGTAGGAACACGTCCAGTCATCTTGAGAGGTTTGCTGAGCCTCTGTTGTAACTCCTTGCTTATGGATGAACTACCCTTAAGGCTGATAATTCTTGTTCTTAGAACCACATGAGAACTTGCGGGAGGGTCATTGAGCTTTACATAATTTTCTTGAATATGAGGATCCACCCTTTCGCGATCGGATTCTTGATCAGGGGAAATGACTAAAACATTCTCATCCTTCTTCAATTCGACTACAGAGCAATCTGATAGGGGATCGATGAGCCCCTGCTGGCTTTTAAACTTGGGAGACGCATCATGCTTTGTCTCATCATCTTGATTGGGGAGTGTGACCGGAAGAAACTCATGTTTTGCAGATTCTTGCATGATGATCGGGCAGCGAATTGGCAAAGGGTCGTTGAGCCCTTGGTGGTTTTCTGGATCTGAAATTTGTTCTGGGAGGGCATCATGGCCAAAAGAAACCATTGTGGTACTGAGCTTTGATGCTTCTAGAATGGCTAGCGGGGAATGAGTCACCATGTGATTGTTAAGCATTGGTTGTATCTCCGAAAGAAGTGATTCATCATTCTTCACATCTTGATTAGGCATCTCAAACGAGGCTCCTTCCTTTGGTGCTTTCGGACCAAGACAAGTCTGCATAGCATTCTTAAGTTTCGGTTGGTCAGATAAAAGAGCCACAACACGGTCAACCATTTTCTTTTGACATTCTAGGAAAAACCTTAACATAAGATCTGTATGTGCCTCCAAATGCTCTTTCAACCACTGTTCCATTTGAGGATTGGGTTCAAAGTTAGTCATCCTTTCATTGAAATGGGTCTCCAGTCGTTGCCTCAACCATTTCTCCCTCATAGGGTCCGGAACAAAACGTTTGTTCCCTTTAGTCATAGCTGGAAGAGTACCCGGAGTAAGACTTGATCAAAGTGGCGCTTGAAATGGACCTTGAATGTCGCACTAGAGAACAAGAAGAATTCTCCCTCTACAATATGGATGAAAAAGGAAACCTATTTTAGATTTCCGGGGAATAAAGCTTTATGAACTAGAGAAGCAAATTTTTTTTGTTTTTTTTTTCTTTTTTTTCAAAATTTGAAGCGCAAGCAATGCACAAACTTATGAATGCCGGACAAGCACTTTGCTTTGTTTTGACATGTCTCGCATTAAATCCTGGAATAGTGGATACCGTCTCCAAAGTATAGGACCAACGTTTTTCACCTGTACTATTGGCCGTCCAAGCCCCTAGCGAAGGGCCTATACTCTTTCGGGGATCCACCATTCGGTTACGGTCTAAGTGAGGGTCTTGACAATTTCAAGTCAATCCAGGAATTCCACATGATATCCACAATTGAGGTCGATTATAACCTTTCTTTTGGGAATCCATAGGATTGAAGGGAAATTGCTAGACAAAAACCGGCATGAAGTCTGGGATGTGTCATTTTGAAAAACATTGGACTCGTGGCTTTCGGAGGTTGGCTCGCATGTGGCTTACACTCTTGGCTAACGACAATAGGCGCGCCTTGAGGCGGGAATGCCAACCGTGGATTGGGGAGCTAGTAGGTCCCGTCCTGTCGGGCTGCATTTCCCTAAGGTTTGAAGGGTAACAAACGAATATAAGTTTGGAAAATGTGCGCGTGTGTGCAGTATCTATATTTTGAAAATAATGTTTTTGAAAGAAAGTATTACAAATATTTACAAAGAACATTTTTCCACATATGTACACAAAATGGATAAACGTCCCCGCAAGAAGAGATGTTACGACATGTTAGGCATGTGAGGCAATAGAGCATGTAAAGCATGGCGTGCAAAAATTGAGTCTAGCCCACTTAGAAAAAATCCCCAGCAGAGTCGCCACTGTGAGAGCCCGCGCTCGAAACGAATCCCGACGTCGCGTAAGACGGCGAGTTTCCCTCGTGCTAATGTGCGTTGAATGCACTCGGTTTCTCATAATGGTTACCCTTTTGAGTTTTAAAAATCAGAAGAGTCGCCACCCCATTTTATTTTAGGAAAAATGAAGATAAAACCTTTATTTTGAAAAGAAGTGGGTTCGGGGGCTAAGTTACGAGAAGGGAAGGTGTTAGGCACCCTCCTCGCCCTTTCGGTCTCTAGCATGCACGCCGCCTACGCTTGATTTTAATTTGCCTTTTCGAAATGCCTTTTATGCCCTAACTTTGGAAAACATATGTGTTTATGTACACGGGAGTCTCCTAATCTAGGTATGTTCATTTGATCGCAACCGGGAATCAGTTTGGGTGGATTCCCGATTGGTTTTGAAAATAGTTTGAATCACATTGAGAAAAAGAAAACAGGTAAAGGGGAGAGGGGGTTATGTACAAACTATACAAATTATACACAAAAGATGGGAGACAAATCCCATGAATAAATGAATGTCCAAGCCAAGACATGTTGTGGTTCAAGGACTGCTGCATATTCTCATGTTAATGTACCTGTCCAAAACTAAACCAAATCCAGAAACAAAACTTGGGATTGACTCCCAACATGTTAGAGAACACATATGAATATTTGTAGGATTTATGGATTAATTCATGAATCTGAAATCATGCCATGAACACAAAAGTCAAATCTGCCCAGAACAGGAAAACAGAGCACATCTCATTTTGATTCGAACTTTACATTATGAAGACATGCAAATCCTGGAAAACTCAAAACATGAAAGTTGAAGAACACACATCAAATATGAATTCTGGGAAGTTTGAAGTCTAGAAAACAAGTTTAAAGGTTTCAAAACACCTCTGACATCTAATGTCAGAAACAGGACAGCTTCAATTCTGAGAGCATGCACTAGAATAAAAAAATGGAAAAAGGTCTTTCCTGAGGTCAAATAATTATTTAAAAGGCATGAGTATTTTCCTTATCATGTTAAGAACAAATTTCGTTCTATAACTCAAACCCAGATATCAAGTGTAGTTCATGTTTATTGCATGGAAAGACAAAGTGGTCAGCAACCGAATCTACTGGACAGCAGACATAGATCATGGAAACAAGCTTCAAAACATGATTTAAACATGGATTTAGGCCTTGAAACTGAGTATGCAAGTACTCTAACATGTTATGAACATTATCAAGTGTTTATTTATGAACAAATGTGGACCAAAACTCAGGTAATCATGAGAGAGCATGAAGTGGACAGATTGTGAGCACTTTGGAAGAAATTCCATTTGCATGATTAAAACCTTTATTTAAAGCTTGGAGATGAACATGAAAATGAACATGCAACATATATATACAAGATGGATCAGAAGTTCGAGCATTTACAACATATTTACATGGAGATTACAAGCCTTAAACATGAACTACATCAAGAGAAAATGGGGATCTAGCCATCTAATGACTAGATCCCAAACTAAACCATGCAAAGACTTACATTTCTTACTATTTACATAGAGGATTCTTACCTAGTTTAGGTGGGTGAGGGTGTGCTTCCTTTGCTTCCAAGGGAAGGCTTTTTGATTTGATTTTGAGAATGTTTTGAATGAGTGTTTGAAGAATGCTTGAGTTTGTGTTTGAAGTGTTTTGAGGTAGTGTTTGAGTAGTGTTTGAAGTAGTGTTTGTGGTGGTTTAATGGTGGTGTAGGGGCTGAGATTGAGAGTGTTTAGAGAGAGAGTGGAGGGTGTTTTGTTTGGAGTGTAAGAGTGAATTGGTGGAGAGAGAGTGGAGAGTTTGCTTGAATGCTTGAGTTGTTGTAGGATTGTAGAGAAAGGAGTATCTATGAAATGGTTGTCAAAAGTCTTCTTAAAATGAGTAGGAAGGAGATAGTAATAGAGAGAGATTTGTGAAGTAACGTGGGAAGCTTCCCTTCAACCAAGGCTGACCATAAAGTGGTATTGGAAGTCAAACAAGAAAAGATAGCACAAATGTGGCAATATTGGGAAGCCAAATGGGAAAAATCCCATGTTTACTCCATTTGAAATGAAAAAAGTCACATGCTGGCCCTCTTCTCCTAGGTGCTCGTTTTGTATGGGCTTCCGGATTGGTGCTTTGATTTGTGCCTTGTTTGCCCATCTTTGATTCGACAGCAAATCATTCATTATTTGGTTCCGCAACTGCTCCGGTGCACGCACTTCGATGTCTCGGTTGTCCGCGAGCTAAACGTCAAAGTTGTTTGATATAATTTTGCGGTCGCAACAGTATATCTGAAATATGTTAGTGAGCAAGGAATATCATAAAATGATTTTTAATACACAAAATGGTCGGTAAAGGACTGTTTTGACGTTTCGGGCCTCGGTCCGAGGTTCCGAGGTCCGTATTTTTGTAAATATGTCTGTTTACTCGATTTTTCGTCCTGATTAAGAATTTGGACTCCATTTTTCCATATCATGCACCAATAAGGCGAACGGACTTCCCGCTGGCCAAATCGAGGTTCTAGGTCAATTGCAAGGGTTTAGACCAATTAACAAGGTCCTTCGGGGGGTGCGAGATCGGGGTGTCTACAGGCTTAAACTTGCGTCAAAATTAAAAGAGAGGTTTTTCAATCTATTTTGTAAAATTCGAATTTTTCTGTTCTCAGATGGGAGATATCTCGCACGAGATATCATTATCTCGCGCGAGATAGGGCTTCCAGTCTGGTTGTTTTTTGGTTTCTCCTGTTTCGCTCGTAATCCAAGACGAGAGCCGAACATGCAAGGGGGATCCCAGGATTCATTATCTGCAGAGTTCCCACATCTTAAGGCCTCCCTTAAGGTGTAGAACTCGAACCTTTATTTTCCTTAAATAATTGATTATTATTTATGAACTGCGTGTGATTGGGTTTTATTTAATTAAAGTCCGGTCCAATGGGGATTCGGGAGTTGTAAATTAAATTATTTATCTCTCTTTATCTCTCTTTATGTGGAACTACGACGGCCTGAGTCTTCCTAGATTGGGAGAAACGTAGGCAACCACTTGGTGCGGCCACTATCTGTTTTCTCTTTTGACTTTCAAAAAAAAAAAAAAACTTCCTATTTTACTCTATCACATAGATTGACTATCACACACGCGCACATCATACTATAACTGTCATTGCACTGCATACCCTCTATAAACCCGGGACCCACACTAAGGACGGATGACGGTAACCACCTAGTCGCCGGTCTCTCCGAAGTTGGACAATCCCACTCCACGTATTCAATCCACTTAGATTGTCATATCGCGGGGAGCCTAGCCTTCCAGCCCTTGTAAGTACCCAAATCTGGCTCATGCCTTCCGGTTAAATTTCCCGGCAATTTCGGTAAGTTTTCCGGTAATTCCCCAGACCTTCCCAGCGTTCCGGAAACATTCCGGAACTGTTTTTAATTAAATAAAGGCTGAAGGGAATCCTTCCTAATTAAGAAACACGTTTTTTTAATTAGGAGGGAAGCTTCTAGAATAATGCCACCTTGCATGGTTCTAGAATGCTGAGTCATTGTGGATAAGCCCGCACGGCCTCATTTGCAAAGGGCCTGCAGCCGCACGGCTTCATTAGCCTTATCCAGACTGCCTATAAATAGAGCCCTCCTCTACCCATTTTGATCATCAACAAGAAGCATAATACTCTCATAATACGAAGAAGATCCCCCAAGGAGGAGGCTGGAAGTCCAAGAAGGTGAAGAAGAAGCTCAAGAAGCCATCTCCCTCCTCCTTGAAGACCCAAGAAGAACCTCTCCTCCTAGCTCCGTCCGAAGAAGCGAAGGAAACGATTGCAACCTCGCACGCCCTAACCTTGCATTGTAATTGATATACTTGCTCATTGCATTCATATATCTTGCTTGGGACTTGGCATTTATTCATAAAGATCATATCTTTATCACCCCCTTTCCCCTTTGCATGCATTAAGACCTCATTTGTCATAAAAATGTAGTCTTTTTTCATAAAGGTGCATCCTTTGCACCTAAAATCCCTATTTTCCAATAAAAATGTCATCTTTATGCATCATTTGCATATAAAGATCCAATCTTTTTCAATAAAAACGCATCCTTTGCATCAAAACCCCTTTTTCAATGCATCATTTGCATAAAAATCAAATCTTTATGCATCATTTGCATAAAGATCATTTCTTTAAATCAAAAAGCATCATTTGCAACCTAAAAATGTCATCTTTTCATTAAAGAGTCATTTTTTTATCATGCATTTCCCCTTTCCCCCAACCTTGGAACGGACCGGTGTAAAAGTTCTCATCTTTGCATCGTTCCTTCCATTAAAGGTTCATGATTTCTTTAGGAAAAGGATAACCTTGAACCCTATATCTCCGATTATCGCTTAAGAATGAGTATGAAGCCTCTATACGAGCTCGACCGTCTTAAAGCGTAGGATTGATGGGCTAAGGACATTCCTTCCTAAAGAACCTCATCTTTGACCCAAAAGAGAGTCATTCTCTCGATCACGCAAGTCCCGAGGGTCCCGAGGTTTAAAATGCGATGATCATAAGTCAT
The DNA here is from genome assembly GCA_022495995.1 of Adenophora triphylla var. japonica. Lineage (NCBI taxonomy): Eukaryota > Viridiplantae > Streptophyta > Magnoliopsida > Asterales > Campanulaceae > Adenophora > Adenophora triphylla. The sequence goes on from JAFEMH010002752.1 coordinate 140,911, forward strand.
AAGATGAGGACGGGATCATAATCCCAAATACATAAATTCCAAGGAATCCCGAGCGACAACCAACAAATGGTTTGTACGTCCGGAAGACAAACTTGGGACATTCCCCCCTTATTTTCAAACACATGCACACAAAGAAAGCACGCAAGCAAACACGATTAATGAAATCTAGGGAGACTTGCTCCGGCAAGGCACTTTGGGTGAACGCCAAACGTTCTTCCCAAGGGGTAACTTAACCTCCGAACCCATAAAACCTTTTTTTCAAAGTTTTGAGGTAATCAAAATGGCGTGGCGACTCCGTTTTTCAAATAACTCGGATGTCTTCAAACTCGCGTGAATTCCAATAAACAAAAATTTTGGGCACACATTCACAGTTTGGCGACTCCGCTGGGGACTATCCCAAAGGAGAAAAGCTTTATTTTCAAAACAAAAGTCGATACTTGGTATATAGGTGGACCCCACTTACCCTTCCTGTATCGCTCCCTAACCCGGGGCTTGGGATAACAAGGTGGTTTAACAATCCCACGTACCAGTATCCCCTTTTTGAAAAAAAAAATTTTTGAAATACAAAAAGCTTTTCCCTTTGAGCGGGTTAGACCCCCATCGCCGATTTCATTAATCGTGCTTGCTTTCTTTTACCATGCATTGCATCATTTGCATCTTGGAATCTGTGCATACTTCGAACGGGAAACAACCCGAAAAATAGCAAAAGGAGTGGAACCTGGAAAATTGATCCATGCAAGCCGTACCTGGCGGCTAATCCTCATAGGATTCTCGACCGTACGACCTCGCGGGCGAATTCCACCAGGGAAAATCGTGGTTAATTCAAGTGGGGCCCTAGCGTGCTTGGGGCTATTCGGCTACGAGCGCCCTGATGGGCTCCTTTAAAATTTACGTGCTTATGTGTTGCATTTTCCCCGTCCCGAAAATCATTCCTTTAAAATACATTTATGAAAATCTCTCGTTTTAACTCAAAAGGAACAATTTTAGGAGACCGCACACTACGCGCACTCCGATATATCCCGTACACTTTTGCACGCACGTCCTTCAAACCCGAGGGTGGTTCCACTGCACAGCCACGGACAGTTTTACGATGCTCCCTGCGCACGGAATCATCCCAACCTCCCCACGGGCAACAAGGCCGGCTGTCGACCAATGCACAAATTGTGTCACACGTTTCAAAAATCCGTGACTTTTGGTTGGTTTTTGGTCTAGTCCGTGTCATATAGCCCAGTTGCATACCCACGTAAAGGTCAAGCCTTAGCTCATAACGGAAGCCAAGATTTTCGCTCAAGCGAAATTCCGCCGAAATTCCGACAAGGAAAAATCGGTGGGATCTTGACTCCGACATTGACTATTGACCTTGACCCGCACCTTAATGCGTAAGAGTCAAGACCAAGTCTTTGCCAAAATAAAAGATCTTTCGCTCGAGCGGCTGCCATGCAGGGCCAAATTCCGACAAGGAAAAATTGGCAAGATCTTGACCGGCAGTGACTTCGATTGACTCGCGCGGCTAGCGTATGCAACGAAGTTCAATGATGACCGTGTCATCCGGCTTTTGCCGCCCGACCCATGCCTATTATATTCTCGGACATTACCGAAAGTCAAAAACTCCGTCATTCGCTCAAGCGAAACTCGTCAAAGATCCGTCGAGGCGAGAGACGAGACTTTCCCGGTATTGCCTTGACTATAATCCGCATCGCCGTGCGTTGAAAGGTCCTATGACCCGCTAGACCCGATAGGAACGTTCTTTACTCTCGATCGGTGGGATCCGCGTGCCCTATAGGACCTCGCCCGGGCCGTCCACCCCGGGAGGTCGAAATACGGGTGGAATACGAGGGGCTTATAGACGTAGTGACGGAACCCACTCGATCCAGATCTAGAGTAGTTGTGAAAAAGAAGGGCGTAACCCCTTTTCCAACCAAATAGAAATAAATAAAAGACACTGTTTTAAGTAAACTTGAAGATTCTAATTTGCATATCGCCTCGAGCCTTCACCTCAAACACCTACCCCGAGTCTAAACCTTTCCTATCCCTTTCCCGCAGCCGAGAAAGAAGTGGGTGAGAACACCGGGCCGCCGACTTGTTAGCGCAGAATCCCTCGGAACGTTCGCCAGAATCCTCGGTTTCACTCGGTTCGAGAGTCGAGAATGACCGATTTGACAGAAAATCTTTGGTTTGGGTAACCAGATGACTAGGGAAGAAGAGCTAGCCTATAACCAATGCCCTCCCCATCTTCATATAACCCATTACCAAAGACTCCCTTTCTCGCCTTATCCAATACTCCCAAGCCGTTAGGGTCCCGACACCTCGCTTCCTCTAAATACCTCCATGGGACCTTTTTCCTCCTTTCACCAGAGCCAAATTTCCCTACCTTGGAATCCCAAAGGCGCTTGACCTTTCCAATTTTGTCAACGCTCGTGAATTTGCCTACCTCTCGAGATAGCTACAAATAAGAGTCGGTCGGGAATGAGAATAGGAATGGGTGGATTTACAAAGATGATGATGACAGCTCGGTAGAAGGAATGGACTTGGAGCCTACGGAAGTGAAACCCGAAGGGCAAGATGAGGCGTAAGCCACGGACACTGAACAGGATGAAATCACTTCAAAGTGTGTCTCAGCCTCTATGCAGCGCTCCTGAGAAGGATGAGGTAGTGTATGAGTCCTATATCCTAGAGTTCAATACTCCGTACAAGGACTTGGTAGGTGAATGGAGAGACTTGATCGAAGCTTTAGCCAAAAGAGGGAAGTGGGCTCCTCCCACCGATCTAGAACATGTAAGTGTCGCCGAAGCCAAACTCTCATCAGAAGGGTAGACTCTATCACAGTTGTTAGTAGTCACTCCCGAAACTTGGTCCAAGAAGAATGTATGGATGCCTTGGAAAGAGTCCCGAGTTTAGAGGCGACCCCACCCCTTTATGTCCTACGATGATAATGATGTCTTCCCCGGTAATCCCTAAGCCCGAGGAAGAGTCCGAGATACCCTCATATGGCGTCAAGTATCCCGACACGCTTTTGCCCTCATTGGTCATAAGAGCCAAGACGAAAGTTCCCACGAGAGCTACCGTAGTGACACCGATGAAGACTGACGATTGCCTAAGTGTCATTTTAAGAGACACAGAGGAGTGGTTCGCCCGTAAGCTGGAGAAAGCTTCCGTAAAATATCTCTCGACGGTAAGGAAAAGGAACCCGCCATGAGGTTTGACCCCGCGTAAATCCTTATTGATGATGGAATTTCCCATTTCGCAAAGTGTTTAGCCAATGTCCAAAATGCCGTCAAAAGGTTGACCCCCGTGGAAAGAAAAGACATGCTTGATAGTTGATGAGGAATGTGATCCTACTACGTTAAAGAAGTTGCTAGGATCGGATGAGAAAGCCATTTGCCAAGCTCCAAAATCCGGAAGTGATAATTCTTGTTGCATGCCGACTTTGAAAAGTTTGAATGAGACTGTGAAAGCCTTAAACGGAGAATGTGAAAAGGTCAAAAAGCCTAGAACTCCGGGACTGCATTCTGGAAGCCGCCTATGCTTCCGACGCCACAATCGATCAATCAGCCAGAATTGGCCATACGCCGCAAGAATCCGCCCGACTTTGAAAGAATTGGATGTAATCCTCCAGTAGGAATGATGACCAAGGAAAATCCAATGTCTATGTGATGACTCGGTCACGGGATGCAGATGAGTATTGAGCGACCTAAGGGTGACAAAAGGAATGCCGTCTCTAACCAAAGACGTATAAAAGACCTTATAAGCTAGAAGCGTAAAAGCTCGACTCGATAAGGAGGATCCAAGCCCTAACTCGCTGAAGTGCACCCAAGCCAATATCTCCTTACGGTCCCCGTTAACCTCTTCATACCCTCATAAGTTGAAACTAGAAGAAAGTTTGGCCAAGACCACGGTGCCCATAGATGTCACCCCGATGAGGTCGTCCAAATGATTGGAAATATCCACTATGGAAACATCATTACCTTCACCGAATTGGACTCGCCAAAGTATGGGGCTAGTCACAACGAACCTCTTTACATCACAAGCCAGCTTAGAAGAGCGTCGATTGCCACGAGTACTAGTTGACGGGGTCCCGTAATGAATGTCTTGCCGCCTAAGATGATGGATTTATTGGATCAAGCCAACGGACTTAAAGCCTTCTAGTCGACTATTAAGGCCTATGACTCCACCGCACGATCGCTTTGGGGATCGCCACTCTCAAGATGTGGTTCGGAAAAAGGTCATGGATGTTGACTTTCAAGTTATTGACATTCCGATTTCATTTATCGCCTTGACTGGGACGGCCTTGGATCCACCGCATAAATGGGGTAGCCTCTACTTTGCATCACAAGGCCAAATTTCACCGAGTGATGGAACTATCACCACCATTTATGGGGACAAAGGTCACAAGAAGGAACCAAGCACCTGGGACATCCCGATATTGGAGATCAAGCATGATGATGAAGGGTTAGCATTGACCGGATTCTCCGTAGCTTCTTCCAAGGCACAAGTGTGTTGCACCGACCTCACCACTACTTCCGATAAAATCCCTCCCGCCATAGAGAATGATGCGAAAAATGAGCTATCTTCCGGACTTGGATTGGGTAGAAGACTTCAAGGTCGTAACACCATCATTGATGTGAAGGAGCAGACTACCAGATATGGCTTGGGGTACAAACCAAACTCTCGGGATGCCGGAAAAGCTGAAGGCAAGAAAGGTGAAGGGATCCAGCTCCATCCTTACATCTGTCTCGACCCATTACTTTATAAAAGGAGGGACACAATATGATGAAAGTGATCGCCCAGATCTCCTTGCAGAAAACCCTTCTAGAGAACCTTGAGAAAATTAGGGGAAAGCCACCAATCCCGTTCGAAGAATGTTCCTTGATTTGCCAGTATATCCTCGGGGCTACCACTACCGCTCGTAATGAGTACGTCTTCAAAGGAAATCCAGCCGTTGTCAAAGGTCAAGCATCCGGGACAATGGACTTCTCCGCCTTTGAGTTAGCTCTTCCAAAGATCGCCAGATAGAAGCCGCCACAAGAAAGGAAGACAAGGGGGTTTGCAAGAGTTGTTTGACGAAGAAGCACAAATCCCGCACTTGATCGACTTCGGGCCCGTATGATGAGATAGTTACCGTTATTGGAGACGATGGTGAAAGTCATTTTGATTCTCGCACTTTGGTGACTAAGACAGAAATGCCATTGAAGAATTGGGAGACATTCTCGTGGCCGATAGCTGGCCGACAAAGCAAATGATCACGGAGCTTGGATTGGTACCCCGTCCTCCTCAACCCGGTCGTGTCAAACACCCTGTCTATTCAGTTGAGTCAGGAATCTTCGAATTCCTGGGCCTCGAGTCATCCGAAGGCCTCACGCCCGAGGATTATGAAAATGTAATCGATGTCATCTTTCCCCTTATCTTGAATGAAATGACAAATCTTTCGATTATCCTCTTATCGCTAACTTAACAAATGATAAATTAACTCAAAACTTAACAACGGCTTAATGACGAATCATTTGAACAAGATGCAAACACACTAAACGAACAATACATTAAAGAAATCTTTAAGGTGTTTCAAAAAGAGGAAAACCGGGCCCAAGCCGCCGAGGAGGTTTTGATAAGTGTGAACTGGGTACTATCGAGGAACCTAAAGAGACACAGAGCTTCTTCCGAGTGGGCTTGAAAGTGGATGCATTGATTGAGCGCCGTCGGAAGAGAATACGTCGACGTGTTTTGCATGGTCATACAGATAAGCATATGCCTCTAAGCAGACGCCTCGATAGTGGGAGTTACGTAATCCCCAGCACCCGGCATGCCAAACGCCGCATGGCGTAAACCGAGAAAGATCAAGCCCGAATGGTCCCTACAGGTCAAAAGAAGAAATTGAGAAGCTACCGCGGGTAGGATTCATCGTATTGCTGAATACCCGACATGGTTGTCCAACCGTCGTGACCAGTAACCAAGTCCACCGGGAAGGCGCGCCACGCTGTGCCCAAGATTTCCGAGATCCGGGAACAAGGCCACCCCAAAGACGACTACCTCTCACAAACATAGACATCCCGGTAGACTCCACTTTTGCCCAACTACGAAGTCAAAATCAAGATTCGGTATTTGCATAGCAACTGACAAGATCAAAGATGGCCGAGGAAGACCAAAGAAAAAGACGGCCAAATTTCACCTGCCACCGCGGGGAACCTCTTTACCGTTATACAAGAATGCCATCTCGGGCTCAAGAATGCCGGGCTACTTACCAAAGTGGCAATGACCGCACTTTTCATGACATGATCCACAAGGAGATTGAGGTCTACGTAGACGACATGATAATCCACTCCAAAAGGAAGGTGGGTGAAGGGCGCACTGGCTGACCTCACGAAAATTCTTTCGAGAAGGTCGAAAGACAAGATTCCATGCAGACTAAACCCCGGCCAAATGCACCTTCTAAGTACAAGGGGGAAAAGTGCTCGGGTACATGGTCACGGAGCGAGGTATAGAAGTTGACCAAAGATCAAAGCTATCATGGATGGATGAGGCCGCACCTCAAACCTGGGATGTGTCAAAGCTTCATGGAGTAGAGATTGCAAGACATCAGCCGTTTGTCAATCGCTTGGCCAATCACTGACCACTATGCGAGCCCATCTTCAAGCTCATGAAGAAGAATGTGGACACGGGTAATGGACCCGAAGAATGCCAAGATGCCTTTGACCGAGATTTCTCAAGGCATACTTAGTACATCCTGGGCATTTATGCTCCCCACATGGAGACCAAGGAACTGTTTCCTTCTTCACCTTTCCCATCTCCTATGCTAACTGCTACGTACACGGCAATGGGCTATGCTTCGTCAGAAAGAGAAAAGAAAAAGAACCCTCCCCTCGGGTAGAAAAGGAAAATGCCATTTACTTTGTCAGCCGGAAGCTACAAGGAGTGAGCTCAATTACTTCGCCGTGTGAAAGAGACTCCGTGGCAGACTGTCCGGGGTAGTCGGCAAGTTCAAGCATTATAATGCAAGCTTCCACCCCGTGAACTTGGTCTCGAAAATGGACCCCATCAAGTACATCTTTGACAAGCCTTCCCCCTATCCCGATGCGCCTAGCGAAGTGGTCCATTCTTCTTGGCAGAATACGACATCAACTATGTGAATTCGTAAAAGGCCATCATGGTCAAGCATTGTCGGATCACCTAGCGAGAACTTCCCGCAATGAGAGCATGCAGGGCCCGAACCCCGACTTTTGCATTGAAGGGAATCTTGCGCCGAGCTCAAATAGATGGTAGCGAATTGTTCTTTTGACGGAGCCGCTAACAAAAGAGGAAATGGTGTAGGCAAAATGCTATTGGTCGATCCGAGAAAGATGAGCATACTCCCCATAGCCCTCAAGTTGAACTTCCTGCCTCACCCTGATACGAACAATGCCAATCTTGCCGAGTATGAAGCTCTGTTCATTGCTGGTTTGGAGGCCTGCCTTAGAAAGAAACATGTCAAGGGAGCTCGAAGTTTACTTCGAGGACTTAGCCCAGCCCCTAATCATCAACCAAGTCTCCAGACAAGTGGAAGACTGTCGTAGACCCCTAATACTCAGAACCCGTATCATGCCCATATGGAGGGAGCTTGACCGACGGAGCCCGAGAAGTAACTTTCAGTACTACTTCAAGCCGAGGGAAAAGAACAGAGTTAAACTGCAGATGCTCTAGCTACTCTAGCCTCCATATCCTTAGAGATCCCCGAGGGGAAAAAGCTCATAAAGCCCTTCAGAGCTGGGTAGAAGAGAGCCCCGGCCCCAGCTTTCTGTTGTCAGGAAGCTGACCTGGGACCCAAGCCTATAAAGGAACCTCCTTGTACAATCAACCGTATTTACCCGAATTCCTCAAGAAGACGGAGAGTCAGCTTTCAGAGACGAAGAAAGGTAGGCCAAAAGAAGGAGTCAGAGCCAAAAAGCTTGCAAGCCCCCGAAAAGGTTGGCTTCAAGCCGTATAAAAGAAATTCATTCTAGGAGGCAACCTATACAAGAAGCGGTATCAAGGACTCGCTCCTCTTGGCGCTGTCACTCCAAGAAAGAGCCAGAGAGTTGATGACCAGAAGTCCACAATGGTCCCTCGCGTGTCCTCACATGAGATGCCAGAAGGCCCTAATGCAAGTGATCCTCAGAATGGGTTACTACTGGATCTCCATGGAAACAGATCGCGACTGCGTTAGCCACGTCCCGAGCACTCCGCGACAAATGCCAGCGGTTCTGCCACACTCAACCATCTCCGCACCTCACGGCACACCTGTACCGCATGACGACTCCTTGGCCGTTTGGGTAACTTGGGGCATTGACGTGATAGGGAAAATATCCGGCCGGCGAGAAGCAATGGGGACACGAGCCCGTTCCTACTGGTGGCCATTGACTACTTCACCAAGGGTAGAGGGCCAAGTCCTACAAGGTCTCCTCACTTCCGGTAAAAGTGGCCCAGCCTGGCCCATCCAAAAGAAACATAATGTGCGCGTATATGGGGTGCCCAACTTGTGAGATCATTTCGGATAATGGGGTCACACTTCTCGAAGGAAAGATCGCTCACAGCAGACCGCCGTCGAATTCAGAGTTACTTCGCCACAAGTCGGTCCCCGTACATGTACGTACTCCTGCAAACCCAACCGGGAGCCGCGGAAGCCGCTTAATAAGACACTCGAGCGGATCATCCCCTAAGATGGCCAGCCCAGCGGTCGTGATTGCCCGAAAAGCCGCACCTAGCACTCGGGGGCTCTGGGCGTACCGCTCCGTCGAATGTAAATTTCCACAGAGAAACTCCTTTTCGCCCTAACTTACTTAGATAGGAAGCAAGTGGACAAGGAGTTGGAAACTCACACAGGTCCTCCCCTCCCGACAAATGTTGTCAATGAAGTGGAATGGTTGGTTGCGCTGTATGCAAAATGGCATGATGAATTAGCCCCGTTGACGAGAGAAGGCTAAAAGCCATAATGGAATACACACCGAGCCTACCAGAGGCGAATGGCCAAAGAGAAACGTTTGATAAAAAGGTCCAAGGCCGAGAGACATCAAAGAGGGTTACGAATTTGGTGCCGGTCAAAGTAAAGCCCCTACCGTGCAGACAATCCCCGGGAAAATGGGAAACCCGTCCGGATCGGCCCTTATGTGGTGCGTAAACATCTGTCGTGAGGAGCAACTGAAGCTTGCGTACTTGGATGTTCTGATCTATAACCTTTCGTCCACCCGGTCAACGGTGATAAACTCCGAAGATACTATGTCCTATAAAAAATAAAAAGAAAAAAGAAAAAAAGTGCAAAAAGAGTAATGCCTTGGCTAGGCCGAAGACCCCAAAAGGGGCAAGGCAAACTAGGCAAAAGACAGTGGCCGCACATGAAAAAATTTATTAGTTCACCTGCATGAACTACGTGAGACCCGAGCCCCTTAGCCTTTCTTGTAAAAGGGGAACGTATACCATATATGGTTCGGTCTAAACAATAAAAAAGACATTTGAATTTCCAAGGAAATGTGTCTTGATTAATTTTTAAAATAATATTTCTTGTTCATTACAAGTTAAAAACTTTTGATGGAGTTCAAAGCACGCACTGCCCACCTCTTAACTCGCTAACCTCCGCTAAAAAGATCTAAAATATAATAAAATGCCTAAATAAACTAATGTGTTTGCAAATTGGCAATAAGAGGATTCTTGAGAAAAGACTTCCTGGTCGGGCCGTCATTCGGCCGAGTCTTCTTCGCTCTTCTTCCCTTTTCCTCGCCCTCGCTCGAGTCTTCTTCCTTTCTTCTCAATAATGTCGGTGATCCCTCATCCCGACCTCTCGGCATCCTCACCGGAGCCTCTACCAACCCTTGTCAATGAGCTACTTTCTCTCTTATACTGAGCACGAGTCCGCACACTCCTCCCTCCGAGCCTCGGGCTCAAAGGAGCGACTCGTACAATCTCTGTACCGAGCCTCCATATCCCCGACCAAGTCACTCCGGATTGCCATGGCAACTCGCCTTAGCCTCGCCTCCCTCGTAGTCCTACTCGAGTCACAATTTCAGCCGCCTCCCAATAAAGCCTCGACGTCTATCCTCCAAGATAACCTCCGAGTCGCTCCCATCTCCTCTCATACCACCAAACGCAGACAAAGGGTCAAGATGGTGCTCTTCCCGGCCCTCAAGCCCCCGCGGGAAAGCCCCGGTGCAAAGTATGTGTCCAAGCCTCCTCGAGAAGAAAGAGAAGCCGGCCTGGATCTCTCAGTGTCCAAATGACACCACCTCCACATGGTCCCCGATGTCCTCCCAATCACTCAATGGCTCCCGTCAGAAGCCCCAAACCGCCCGGATACCACAGTGGCATGTGAGAGTGTTACCCGACGACCAAGCTGTAAACTCCCGGAACCCCTACAAGATAAGACTCCCGGGAATATCCTCCTGTCCGGTCTGCACCTCCAATGTGGTATCCACCAACCAAGGACGTCCGGAAGTGGATAGCCTAGCCATCACCTCCCGCCCTCCCAAACCTACCCCGTCTCGCCGCTCTAAGCACCTCTCCGGAAATCACCCAAGGGCACCGAAACGGCCTGAAAGCCTCTGTGCAAAGCCCCGAGCCTCCCGTCTCCCCGCACCTACAGTAGTCAACATAGCTTCGGACTCCCGACCTCATGAAAACGGTCTCCACCCCGAGCCATCCTTGCCGATCCCATGAAATGTCTCTCCCAAAACCAGCGGACAATATCCTTCCTGTAAACTCGCAGCCTCCGACCATGTCCAAGAGACCACTATGACAAAGATCCCCACTGGATCACAGCTGAAAGGAACAAAATAGAGAACACGCCAGAGAATGAAAGCATCCATAGCCACTGTGGGTCGTGAATGCAGCCTATATCTCGGGAGACCCGAACCTGCCCGGGATATCGGCGTAAAGGTCAATCCTATCCGGGGCTACCATCATCCTCTCAGCCTCTCCCAGCCTCTCCTAAAGGAATTGCAGAAAGATGCAAGCTTTACCGTCACTGCCACGGTGACGCTCTCCGATCAGCGGAATAGATAGCCTCACCAGACCCCAATCTCGGGACTCTAATCAAAGCTCAAGTCTTCGCATGCGTGGGACGATTTCATTGTAAGAAAGCTCAAGTCTTCGCGGCGTTGAATGATTTCATTGTAACAAGAAACATGTCTCCGGACATCCTGTCTCCCGACACTTTGTAATCCTTTGCTCTCAATGCCTCAGATCCCACCTAGCGGGAGATCCCTCAAATGCCATAAAGACTTGATCTTGAAGGAAGAATCAAGCAGCCTCTTGTGATTTTGGAAGTTATATTCGCCTAAGATTGAAGACCGGAGGGAAAAATGGTCTCTGCTTCTCCCCTTTGCAATCTAACGGGATTCTCCATCGCAAAATGATCAAAGATGGTGCCTTTAGTGTCCAAAATATGCCTGAAACAATTGGGACAAGTCTAGAGTGAAAATGAAATGAAATGGCCAAGCCTTGCTTTTATTCAGAAATAATCAAATTTCGCATGGGGAATCAAGTAGCCGCACGGCTACATTTGCCTCAAGGCCATGCCGCACGGCTACATTAGTTAGAAATTTCGCAAAGAACCAAAGAGTTGCCTGCCCAAGTGGAGTTTTCACCACTTTTTCAACCAAAACTCGTACAAAAACATGTCCAGGAAGCCATTCAAGCATTTATACACCATTATAAATCATAAATCATTGGCCCATTGCCCATTTTCAATCTAATCTAGCAAAAAGTCGCCCCAAGGCTCGCATAGGGGACATTACGCAAATTGAAAAAGCATGAATTAGAAAAGCATTTAAAACATAAATACTAATGTTTTCGCCCCATCTATGCCAAATAAAACAAAAAAATAAGCAAAGTGTGCATCAAATTGTAAATTGTTTGTTTTTGTTCCAAATCTACCTCTGTAGAGACCTCCTAGGCCTCCGATTCTTTCTTCATCTTCATCAGCCGCTCGCCCGTAGATGCTAGGGCCTCCCCTCATCAGTCCTCCCGGGTCGCTCACGTCGACAAATGGACATTATCGTGCCCATACTCACCCAACACTGCCCGTAATGTCGTAATGTCGCTGGGTCCCGCCCCGAGGCATAGCACCGGAAGAGTACTCCGAGGCCGGGCGAGGTGAGGTAGACGCCGTGCCCCCGACGTGCCGCCTCCGCGCCTGTGCTCCCCGTGCATCCGCGCATCCGCCGCTTCGAAGCGCAGCCGCCTTTCCTTGGGAAGAGACCGGCACATGTCCTCCAAATTCCCTATTCTCCCTATTCCGCCAACCACTCATCAGGTAAGATTTACGAGCCGGAACTCGAGAAAAAGAAGAGAAAAATCTCGTAGTAATCCCGTGAAAATTGCAAAAGCGTAAAATCAAAGCTAAAAAGGGAATAAGACTCCCTAAGAGTAATAATTCTAAGCACTTACAAGGCTATCAGCGGCAAGGTGTACCGGGGCTGGGCCCCTAAGCATCGGGGACAGTATCCCTCATCCTCCTCGGGCACTCCCTACGGACCACGCAGATGGTGAGGGAGCGCAGGAGGGATCGCGGGCCGCAGGGCCTCATCCTCCCCATATCCTCCGAGTGACCGCCAGCCTTCACTAAACTCGTGGCGTCCTCAGCGCCAAGCTCCACAAACACAAAGATAGATAGGTGTCCATGTCGGAGTACTCCTCCGCGCAGCCCACGCCCGCCCTCGGTACCTCGGCAATCTCATCCTCTCGGCCAATCCTCGGGCTGCAAAAGATCCGTGGCCGGAGGATCCCGAGGAGTAATGGCGTTGCTAGTGGGAACATGACCATGCTCGGCTCTCTAAGTACCCAAATCTGCCTGGCCCATGCCTTCCCAGCTGAAATTTCCCCACAAGAATTTCGGTAAAGTTTTCCGGTGCACTCCCTTCGCATCTTTCCCGCAAACTGCCCGGAGCATTCCGAACTGCTTTTAATTAAATAGTTAGGTCCGAAGGTGAATCCTTTCCCTAATTAATTAGTGAAACACTGTTTAAGAGGAAGCTTCTAGAATAATGCCACCTTGCATGGTTCTAGAATGCCGAGTCATCGCGGATAAGCCCGCACGGCCTCATTTGCAAAGAGCTCAGCCCGCACGGCCATTAGCCTTATCCGCATCGCCTATAAATAGAGCCCTCCTCTACCCATTTCAACACAACAACAATACACACAATCCATAGCAATACACTCTACCCCAAGACGTGAAGAATATTAGTGAAGGCTCAAGAAGGTGAAGAAGAAGGCCAAGAAGCTCCCTCCCTCCTCCCTTCAAGATCCAAGACCAATCTCTCCTCCTAGCTCCAACCGAAGAAGCGAAGGAAACGATTGCAACCTCGCACGCCCTAACCTTGCTTTTAATTGATATACTTGCTCATTGCATTCATATATCTTGCTTTGGGACTTGGCATTTATTCATAAAGATCATATCTTTATCACCCCTTTCCTTTGCATGCATTAAGACCTCATTTGTCATAAAAATGTAGTCTTTTTCATAAAGGTGCATCCTTTGCACCTAAAATCCCTATTTTCCAATAAAAATGTCATCTTTTATGCATCATTTGCATATAAAGATCCAATCTTTTTAATGAAAACGCATCCTTTGCATCAAAACCCCTTTTTCAATGCATCATCTGCATAAAAATCAAATCTTTATGCATCATTTGCATAAAGATCATTTCTTTAAATCAAAAAGCATCATTTGCAACCTAAAAATGTCATCTTTTCATTAAAGAGTCATTTTTTTATCATGCATTTCCCCTTTTCCCCAACCTTGGAACGGACCGGTGTAAAAGTTCTCATCTTTGCATCGTTCCTTCCATTAAAGGTTCATGATTTCTTTAGAAAAGGATAACCTTGAACCCTATATCTCCGATTATCGCTTAAGAATGAGTATGAAGCCTCTATACGAGCTCGGACCGTCTTAAAGCGTAGGATTGATGGGCTAAGGACATTCCTTCCTAAAGAACCTCATCTTTGACCCAAAAGAGAGTCATTCTCTCGATCACGCAAGTCCCGAGGGTCCCGAGGTTTAAAAAATGCGATGATCATAAGTCATAAGATGAGGACGGATCATAATCCCAAATACATAAATTTCAAGGAATCCCGAGCGACAACCAACAAATGGTTTGTACGTCAGGAAGATAATCTTGGGACATTCCCCCTTATTTTCAAACACATGCACACAAAGAAAGCACGCAAGCAAACACGATTAATGAAATCTAGGAGACTTGCTCCGCAAGGCACTTTGGGTGAACGCCAAACGTTCTTCCCAAGGGGTAACTTAACCTCCGAACCCATAAAACCTTTTTTTCAAAGTTTTGAGGTAATCAAAATGGCGTGGCGACTCCGTTTTTCAAATAACTCGGATGTCTTCAAACTCGCGTGAATTCCAATAAACAAAATTTTGGGCACACATTTCATGCCTCGAGAAGCGGTCCCCGGATAAATGACATCACATGTCGCCCCGTGAGCCACCTCCTCTCGCCTCGTCACCTCTATAGCATCTCCCAAAGAAGATCTCTCGGATACCCGCCCTGTGGGTAGAAGTCCACTCCGTCGTGCCCATCCCCGTTGATGACCGGCCTCACCATTTTGTAGTCGAAGGTAATCCGGGTCTTCCCCGTGAATTTATCTCTCGCATCTCCCTCGGCGAACCATAGCGGGGAAGATGGTGACATCACTCTGTTTGGTTCCAAGGGAAAAACCCGATCACCTCGCAAAACCAGGCCCGCATGTTCAAAACATCAAAAGGTCATTTTCTCTCATAAAAGTCTCAAGACAGAGAAAAGAAAAAAAAAAAGAGGAGACTACCTCAAGGGCAAAAGAAAAGCAATCCGTCGAAGCAGCCTTGTTCCTACTGTACATGTCCAATGAGAAGTAGAGCTCCGCCAATCCGGCCTCTCCCCAAGAGACTGTCCCTATCCCGTCAACATCCTCCAGAGAGTCGAGGAGGCAAGTCATAGCTATCGTCCCTGCACTGGCAAAGATGGTGACCGATAGCATCAACCATATGAATGCTCTAGCCAGTGCTGATTGGCCACATCATTAGCAAGAAAATTACGCATGCTAGTACGAATCGCCACCTCGACATTCCGTGTCTCCATCCCCACCCCTTCGGAATCAGCTCAAACCCGACCAAAGCCTGGAAACTCCTCGGCGGTGATATGGTCCTCTCCAAGTCACGGCCTCCCTATGAATCGTAAGCCCGTAATAGCGGTGAAATCGGGCAGAGTCACCGTCGGCCTCTCCCGGCTCAGGTGAAAGCTATGTGTACCGTCCCACCGTAACTCGAAGGGCCCTGGACCAAGCCCTTGCTCTTCGAGGTGATGTGGACACCCCTACCAATGGCCTCTACAAATGCATCCAGGCCAGTAGCCCTCACCAGCTGCTTGGGATTCATCCCATCCTTCTCAAAGTCCGGCATCCTCTGCCAAAGCTTGACCGCTATCTCCGACGGTCCTCTAGACTTGTTCTCCTGTAGACAAGCACATCAAAAGAAGCGTCAGTCCTTCATATCATTTCAAAAGCATGCATATATTCAAAAGTGCACATATTTTCAAAAGAAAAGCATTCATAAAAGTTTTTCTAGCATAACTTTTGCATAAAAAACGTGTCTTTCATCACTTGAAACGCGTCATTGCTTTCCTAAAGCACAAAATCACAATTCTTTGCACATAAGCATTATTTTTCAAAAAATGGCATGCATGAATCATTTTCATCTTCCAAAATCATGTTTTCTCATTGAAAATCAGAATTTTGACCTAGTTCTAGCACAAGGCAAGAACTCCGTCTCATATTTTGAAAAATTCTCATTCTTACTTCATTTTGCGAGAAAAAAGTGAGTCATTCTCATATTTTTCATCAAATAAAATTGCACATTGCATATTCTTAGCCTCATAGGTTGTTCATGCATCTCAAAATCATTCAAAAAAATCATTCAAAAATCCTAAAATTCGGGTCAAGCCCTAAAATCATTCAAAATTCAAGCAAAATCATCTGGATTTGAGCAAAATGAGAATGCTTACCCCAACCGATCGCGGGTTCGTTGATTTATGCTCCCTTCTCCCGGGTAAAGCTCCGATGGAGGCGTAAGGAAGTCATACTTCCTCTCCGTCCTCACGAGCTCCTTCCCTCCTCCTTCTCGCGGCCGCCGAGATGTTTCTCCTTGCTTGCCTTGGTATGGGATTGCCCTCCTGATCCATCTCAAATCAAAGGGAAGCAAAAGGGTTGAAGAATTTCGAAATTCTCCCTCTCTTCTCTCTCTCTCTGAAGTGGGCGGCAACAAGTGCCCAATGCCCGTTCAAAACCCGTTTTAAATAACTGGAAAACGTGTCTCTAGCCGTACGGCTTCTTTTTCTCCATCTCATGCCGGCGGCTTCATTCGCTCCGAGCATAAATTACAATCCCCGCCCACTGGACCTTCCACTGGCGTGCAATTTCCGTTATCTTTAACCAAGATAACATCTTTTCAGAAAATATCCCTTATCTCTTTAGCAATCAAGCTTTATTCCCAGTCGCCTCCGTTAATTCCGTTATAACGGGATAACACTAGGTGACAACCTCCGAATTGTCAGAACTCTAAACTTGTGCTACCTCTATCCGCGAATAGTGACGTATGCCCAAGTCACTCTAAACTTGTGCTACCTCTATCCGCGAATAGTGACGTATGCCCAAGTCATTCCAACTTGTGCTACCTCTATCCGCGAATAGTGACGTATGCCCAAGTCATTCCAACTTGTGCTACCTCTATCCGCGAATAGTGACGTATGCCCAAGTCATTCCAACTTGTGCTACCTCTATCCACGAATAGTGACGTATGCCCAAGTCATTCCAACTTGTGCTACCTCTATCCGTGAATAGTGACGTATGCCCAAGTCATTTCAACTTGTGATACCTCTATCCGCGAATAGTGACGTACGCTCAAGTTTCCCAACTTAAGTTACCTCTATCCCCGTCATAAAGAGATAGTGCCGTAAGCTCTAGCTTCCTCAGGTGACAGCCTCCGAATTGTCAAAATCTCAAGGATCCTAGACATCGTTCCTAACTATCTAGTGATGCTTGAACTACGATCAAGGCTTGATTCCTCCGGGATACGTAGGTAGCCTTTTATAAAAGGTCCAGCCATTCGACCACTTTGGTCACCCTGTTCCTTTGTCACTCCTCAGTGATAAAGCGCCCCCTCATAAAAGTTCAAATATTCGACCACCCGGGTCACTCCTAGCATGTCCCCGGTAGGATCAATTGCTTGACCTCCTAGGTCATTTTCTCTTCTATGTCCCCAAAGAAGAGACCCGCTTCTCTTCTTCCTCCCCCAACGGATCCTAATTCCGAACTACGGCCCGGCTTGATTCCTCCGGATACGTAGGTAGCCTTCCAAAAGGTTCACCACTCGACCACCTTGGTCACCTAATCCGTCTCGGCATTCGCCGTATCGGATCCTTTTCTATCGACAACCCCACTCGCCTTGCAAGTGACGTTGCCGAGGGGCTTCGTAAGTACCCAAATCTGGCTCATGCCTTCCGGTTAATTTTTCCGGGCATTTCGGTAAGTTTTCCGGTAATTCCCCGTACCTTCCCGGCGTTAAACATTCCGGAACTGTTTTTAATTAAATAAAGGTCAAGGGAATCCTTCCTAATTAAGAAACACGTTTTTAATTAGGAGGGAAGCTTCTAGAATAATGCCACCTTGCATGGTTCTAGAATGCCGAGTCATTGTGGATAAGCCCGCACGGCCTCATTTGCAAAGGGCCTGCACCGCACGGCTTCATTAGCCTTATCCAGATCGCCTATAAATAGAGCCCTCCTCTACCCATTTTAATCATCAACAAGAAGCATAATACTCTCATAATACGAAGAAGATCCCCAAGGAGCCGCTCGGAAGTCCAAGAAGGTGAAGAAGAAGCTCAAGAAGCCATCTCCCTCCTCCTTGAAGACCCAAGAAGAACCTCTCCTCCTAGCTCCGTCCGAAGAAGCGAAGGAAACGATTGGTAACCTCGCACGCCCTAACCTTGCATTTTAATTGATATACTTGCTCATTGCATTCATATATCTTGCTTGGGACTTGGCATTTATTCATAAAGATCATATCTTTATCACCCCCTTTCCCCTTTGCATGCATTAAGACCTCATTTGTCATAAAAATGTAGTCTTTTTCATAAAGGTGCATCCTTTGCACCTAAAATCCCTATTTTCCAATAAAAATGTCATCTTTATGCATCATTTGCACATAAAGATCAAATCTTTTTTCAATAAAAACGCATCCTTTGCATCAAAACCCCTTTTTCAATGCATCATTTGCATAAAAATCAAATCTTTATGCATCATTTGCATAAAGATCATTTCTTTAAATCAAAAAGCATCATTTGCAACCTAAAAATGTCATCTTTTCATTAAAGAGTCATTTTTTTATCATGCATTTCCCCTTTCCCCCAACCTTGGAACGGACCGATGTAAAAGTTCTCATCTTTGCATCGTTCCTTCCATTAAAGGTTCATGATTTCTTTAGGAAAAGGATAACCTTGAACCCTATATCTCCGATTATCGCTTAAGAATGAGTATGAAGCCTCTATACGAGCTCGACCGTCTTAAAGCGTAGGATTGATGGGCTAAGGACATTCCTTCCTAAAGAACCTCATCTTTGACCCAAAAGAGAGTCATTCTCTCGATCACGCAAGTCCCGAGGGTCCCAAGGCTTAAAAATGCGATGATCATAAGTCATAAGATGAGGACGGGATCATAATCCCAAATACATAAATTCCAAGGAATCCCGAGCAACAACCAACAAATGGTTTGTATGTCCGGAAGATAACTTGGGACATTCTCCCCCTTATTTTCAAACACATGCACACAAAGAAAGCACGCAAGCAAACACGATTAATGAAATCTAGGGAGACTTGCTCCGGCAAGGCACTTTGGGTGAACGCCAAACGTTCTTCCCAAGGGGTAACTTAACCTCCGAACCCAATAAAACCTTTTTTTCAAAGTTTTGAGGTAATCAAAATGGCGTGGCGACTCCGTTTTTCAAATAACTCGGATGTCTTCAAACTCGCGTGAATTCCAATAAACAAAAATTTTGGGCACACATTCACAGCGTGCAGCGAGTTTGACTCGTCACGCTCAAACTCGCTACACCGTGTTAGGGGTGTTCATGGTCTGGATTGGTCTGAATTTTATCAAAATTTTAAAAAAATAGGATCGGACCAATTGTTCGGTTCTGCCTAAATTCAGGACCAGGATCAGACCATTACATTACAGGACCGTTCACATTGGTCCGGTTCCAATGGTTCGGTCCATGTCCGGTTCCATCGGTTTCACAAGTTACACTACTATATAATTTTTCTAAAGATAAAACATGCAACAACTATTTTTTTCATGAAACCAAAATATAGGATGATTACATAAACAAAGTTCAAATAAAAATATTCAGACATACAGCAAATTAACTTAAATAGAGGAACAAAGTTCAAATAAAAAATATAGGACGATTACATTACATAAACAAAGTTGAAAACCGAAAACTAAAAGTTTCATGCTTAATAACGAAGGCAAGGTAGTTTGAAAATAAACATGATTCAGACCCTAATAACTAAATTCAGATGCAAAATTGTAAGAAAATTGAAAATACGAGTAGATTGGAGGTATAGATCGAGAAAATAACATCAAAATCTCGTTAAATCATTACCTTTTATTGGAGATTTGAGAGGCAAAATAACTTAGTAATGATGTTCTGCAATCTCGCACGAAAAAACAGATCTGTGTCATAGATTAATTACTTCATTGCACACATGTTTGCGGTAGATCGATGGTGGTGCCGTGGTTGGGACAAATGAGTCAAAATCGTGGCGCCGCCTAGGAAAATCAATTTGATTTCTAGGGTTGAGAATTGAGATGAGAGAAAGACGAGAGAGGGGAAAAGCGTAGAGAGAGAGGGATAGAAAATCAAACGGCGGAAATGAAAGAGATATAATAGGGTTAGGATTTTTGTAAACTTGTAATGTCGCTGGATGGATAAGGTCACATCAATTTTATTTTTTTTTGAAAATTAGGAATTTGAAATTATGAATAAATATATATATATATATATATATATATATATATATATATATATATATATATATATATTATATATATATATATATATATACATATATATATACATATATATATACATGTATATATACATGTATATATACATATATATATACATGTATATATACATATATATATACATGTATATATATATATATATATATATATATATATATTATACATAATATATACATAATCGGTCCGATCCGGGTTCGGTCCAGGACCATATATATTTTTTCAAAAATCAGGACCAACCCAAATAATCGGTTCCATATAAATTTGGGACCAGAACCAAACCAATTCTATTGGATTGGTTCGGTTTTCATTGGTCTGGTCCAGTCCGATCCATCGGTTTTTTTGTTCAGCCCTACACCGTATAGCGAGTTTCCCTTTTTTTAGTAGATAAGGTTTTCCAGATTCATTTATCCTCCTCTCCCTCATTCATTCATTCTCATTTCCTCCTCGCAACCCTCAATCTTCTCAATCCAAATTCGATTAAACACAAAAAATGGATCCAAGAGAGCTCCGTTTTTTTTACCGCCGTACCAATTCCTCCGTTGAATCCTCCACCCCTCAATCTTCTCAATCCTCCTCTTCATCGCGTGTTATTCCTGGTTTGACCGGTGCCGTAGAGTCCGCCATGCGCCAGAAAATTCTCGACCGTCAGAGCTTATTTTCGCAAGAAACCCCGATCGCAACCCAAGAGTATATACGGAGAGCGATTGAAGATCCGGTGAAGGATGAAGCTTTCCAATACGGTCCTTGGCTCTCTGCAATGGAATTTCTCACTGAAGCCGGTACATATTATCCGTTGAGCTCTATCAAGAAGAAATGCCATAATATTGACAGGGTGGATCATGTATAATATCAAGATTAATTATAGTTAAATGTGTGTATAAAGATAATTGATTTTTTACATTTATGTTTATTATATTAGGTTGTTGCCGTTATCAAGTCTTGCACACCAAATGGTCTTGGTGATATCTGGGTGACTTTAAAGGTTAGGATATGAGCTTAGTATGCTTTCTATCATAGGTGAAATGTGTTTTTGAGTTACTAATCGGGATAAAATTATTAGGATCCTACGGATACCATAGATGCTTCCATTCATCGGAAAGTGTTAACTGAGAGTGAATTTGCAAATGATATATATGTCGGTTCTGTTCTAATACTTCAGAAGGTATGATATATTAAATACTGGAAGTCAGTACACTTTGAAATCATCATTAATACTTCCATCTAATTGTTTGTTTTGAAATATTTAGGTTGTTGTTTTTGCCCCCAACGCATCACGATCAGCACGTTATCTTAACATCACACTCACTAATGTCTTCAAGGTAAATATTTTCTTATTTTTGCTGAATTGTTGAAATCATATAGTAAATGATGTTAATCTCATTTGTTTTGCAGGTATTTCCTAAGAATAATGAAGTTAAGTGAAAGCTAAGCTCATTTGGTTACTTGAATTTCCTAAATGTTTGAATTAATTAATGTAAGATTTTCTATGTGACCAGGATGTGGTCACTAACTTGATTATATTTATTTTGATGTTATTTTAGTTTTTTAAAATTATTTGGTACAATTTGTGTTTGATTTCGTTGCAATTTTTCCTTTCATCATTTTTTTAACACATGTAAAAAAAAGTTTTTAAACAAAAAATAATTCAGCAACACATGTAAATCAAAAAAAAAAAAATTATAAACAAAAACATAATAATTCATGAAGAAGAGTTGACGTTGAAAATATTACTACCTCCGTCCCACTTCAAGGGTCCTATCTTTTTTTTATGTTAGCACGAAAGTATTTTGAGCAATAATTTGAAGTTAATTTAATTATCCAAATGAAAATTTAAAACTTGTTATTGATACACCATTATATGTACTACAAATAACAGTTTTTAGATATTCATTAGGATAACTAAATTAACCTATATTTATTGCTCAAAATACCTTCGTGGGTAACATAAAAAAATGAAAATAAGAAACTTGAATTGAATGAATTGAATAAAGTGGACTGGACAAACTCTACCTAAAATCGCTACACCATGTAGCGATTTCACCTTTAATGAAACTCTCTACATGGTGTAGCGAGTTTTAGCTGGCATTTCCTCTTTCCAGCAGATGAGCTTCAGTTTCCAGTAGCATAAAGGTTCAGTTTACAGCCACCATATTCATTATCTTCCTCTCTCTTATCTCTTCCCATCGTATCTCTCTATCATTCAAACTCTCTCACAAAAAAAACCTAAATCTTCTTGATATCATTGAAATTACCCGGATTCGGCTCACGTGCGGGCCCCGACATCTCGCATCGTCGGTAGGTGTCTCGCTGCGTTTTCGTTCGTAGAGTCGCCATGCCGTTTTGATTTAGCTCAAAACATTGAAAAAATGCTTAGTTTAAAAAACTGTTGTTGTGTGATGAGATTTTGAGTTCAGAGGTCAGGTTACGCCTCGGGAAGAGAATAGAAGAGCTCACCCAAGTCGCCTCGTAAAAATGAGTCTTTCGGTACCCCTCTTTCTTTAAAAGTTATGTGTGTGTATGTGCTTTTTAAAAATGCATGCTGTATATGATGTCTAGATTGTATACTATGTATTAAAATGTATTGAAATAGTAATGAAAGGAAACCTTACCAATGTTGGTTCGTGTCTGTCTTTCGCTTGGGAATAGTGTTTGAGTGTGAATAGTGCTCCGGGACGGATCGAGATTGCTTCGGAAATGTGCCGGTGTCTACGGACAGAGTTTCGGCGTGCCTCGGGAGTGTCATGTGTGTTCTCGGGCAGAGGTTCAGCGTGCCTCGGGAGTGTTGTATGTACTCGGGCAGAGATTCAGCGTGCCTCGGGATCGTCGGTTGTGCTTGGGCGTAGTTCCTACAAGTGCGTCAGAATGGACCGGGATGCCTCGGAATGGCTCGGGATACCTCGAGATGGGCTGGAATTCCTCGGGATGGACCGGAAAGGCTTTGGGATGGACCGGCAGGGCTTCGAAATGCCTCGGGAGTGCCTCGGGGCAGCTCGGAAGCGTCTCGGGAGCGCTCGGCAGGGCTTCGGAGTACCACGAGGGGCCTCGGAATGCCCTAGAGGGAACTTGTAGGTTGATGATGGCTCGTGTTCTGAAGCCGAGGCGGGTGCCTCACCTGGGTCGAGGCGGACGCCTGAGTGGCAGCAGCTGGGGTCGTATGGTGGGAGCCTTGAGGCGGCCGCATGGCGATACTAGGGCGAGCGCCTGGGTGGCCGAAGCTGGGGGTCTTGGATGGTTGCTTTGAGGCGGCCGCATGGCCTGGCTGAGGCGGGCGCATCATGGGCAGAAGGTTGGCCGTGGCTTGGCGACATCCCAGGCAGGCGCCTGGTTTTCCTTGAGGCGGGCGCCTCGCGGCGTCAGGAAGGGTTTTGGGCTGACGGGTTCTCTGTATTATTTGGTCTTAGTAGGCTAGTGTTTGTAGCTATATATATAGTTTGTAATCCTATGTAACTGGAGTAAGACATAACACATAATAATACAGAGGCAAAGTTCAAAAACCCAATTACATCTCTTTCTCTTTCGATTTCTCAATTGCTTGTTTGTGTGTGTTCTTAGTTATTGTTCATAGTTTCCGCTGCGATTGCACAACAACTGGTATCAGAGCACGGCTACGATGGCTGGGGTTAATTCTATCATCGTGAAGTCCGATGTTCAGAAATTCGATAGGCATGGAAACTTTGCATTGTGGCAAAGGAGGGTGAAGGATTTTCTGGTTCAATCAGGCTTGGGAAAGGTTCTTCGACATTCAACTAAACCCGCTGATATCGAAGAAGGTCCATGGAAGGAGTTGCAAGAACGGGCCGTATCCTCAATACGGCAGTGCCTTGCGGATGAGGTGGTGTATCATGTGATTGATGAAGAATCACCGACGAAGGTTTGGGAGATTTTGGAGGCTAGGTATATGTCGAAATCATTGTCGGACAAGTTGCATCTTAAGCAACGGCTGTATGGGCTTAAGATGGCAGAGGGTTCAGACCTTGAATCTCATATCCACACGTTTAATCAAATTCTCAACGATTTGGTTAGGGTGGAGGTAATGTTCGAGGAGGAGGACAAGGCATTGATGTTGTTGAATTCGTTGCCGACTTCTTCGACGTACGAAAACCTTATTACTACGTTGACTTGGGGGAAGGATACTGTGGCATTGCAACCGGTCACAGAAGCTCTTCTAGCTTTTCATAAACGAAAGAAGTTCGTTGATGAACCTGCGGGTGAGGGGTTATTTGTGAAGGAGAATCAGGAACATGGGAGAGCCCAGTTCCGGGATAATTTGCAGAGGCAGAATTCTCGTTCACAGTCAAGGAAGAAGTATAAGGCGAATTGTTTCAAGTGTGGGCAGAAGGGGCACAAGAGGCAGAATTGTCCGGAGAAGGGGAACGGTAAAGGCAGTAGGTAGGAATTTCCTTTCTTCCTACTTTGAATGGCTTGATTGCCTTCCCTTCGGGGATTTCCACGAGTGAAGCCAAGGTGGCTAGGGTGTCAGCAAATCGGTTCCGGTCTCTTGGCAAGTAGTGGAAGGTAACCTCTTTGAATTGCGTGATGAGGTTTTCCATGCAGACCCGTCCCTTGATTGACTTTTGGTTCACGGACTGTGCTGGTGAAGAGGCTTCCGATTTGCGTCTCTTAGGCTCTTCAGCAGTTCCCAAATTCACTGTGATTAAAACCTTAAGGGAAGCTTGGGCCAGGTTTTTCTCTCGTTTGACAACATGTTTAAAGATGTGTTTAATGCATTGTTCAATTAGTGTGTATGCTTCTTTATTAGATGAATTGTTATTAACTGTTTGTGATTTAGTTAACTCAATATTTGTTAAAGATGCAATGAAAGGATATTTTAGAAAGGTCAGACCTTTTATTGAAAGCGTAGAGAAGATACATTGCTGATTATGGACTCACAATCTTCTAGCATAGAGCCAACAGATGACTCGAAAGACTTGAATTCACAAACAACATGACTCGAAGCTAGACTCTAGGCGACAAGGGATTGGACCAGGCTTTATTGGTCTTTGCGGGCTATAGGTCTAGGGAGGGTGGCGATGGCTTTGGTGGCCATTCTTCAGTTGATGCCATTCCTGGAGGATGGCTTGCTTTTGGTTCGACTTCAAACCAGATCGCGGAGGTTTTAGACTGCTCCTTTGACGGTGTCCCTATATTGGTGTTGTTACCAGATCTCGGGGGCTCTTGACAATAGCATGGAGAGCTTCTTCCAAGAGGGCGAAGCATTCGCTGATTCGGAGTTGATTCTTGCTGATGTTGATTATCTTCATAGAATCTGCTTCCTTATCTGAGATCTTTGCTTGGATGACATTCACAATATCTGAATCGAGGGGGTATGCTATCTCTCCTTCTCTGATTAGGCTTTGAAGGAGATTGCGCCATTGTTCTTCCAGGTCAGATATCGGGATGTTGAATTGGACTATGCTATGGTGGCTGTCCTCGTGAGATCCGAGTGTGTCGGCATGAGGGTTGTCCTGCTCCACCGTGTTGGTGATGGGCCAGCTTCCTTCAGGAGGATTTTTGGTGAAGTATGAGTCTACTTCTCGATCAAGTTCCATCTGGGCGTCCATCTCTTGATCTTCTTTCATGCATACTTCGCAGTCGCATATTTCAGAGTTGTCGTCTTGGCCCATGAGTTCTTCGATCTCTAGCTCGTCACGGCTTAGTGCGTGGATGTAGGGATCTCTTTCGTAACGAATCATGACAGAGATTCGTCTGCAGAGGAATATTCGGTCATGTTGGGACCTTCTTCTGGGTCATAGCTTGCTGGCCAAGCGCTCTCCATCGTGCTGCTTTCGCGGATCACTTCGAGGCTTCCGTTGGCGTTGATGAACTTCACACATTGGTGGAGAGTAGATGTTACTGCTTTCATCTAGTGCAGCCAAGGTCGTCCCAGTAGGGTGGAGAAGGTTGAGTTGATTTCCACAACTTGGAATTCTACCGACTCCATTTGTTCGTTGAATTGGATCCTTAGGTCGATTACTCCTACGACAGGGCGCGGAGTGGAGTCGTAAGCTCGGATTATCCGAGGCGAAGGTCTCATCAGGGAGCGATCAACACGGAGTCGTTTTATTGTGCGCAAGGCAATGATGTTGACGACTGAGCCATTATTGACCAAGACGTTTGGGAGGTAGAACCTCTATATCTTTATGAGGATGAGGAGGGCCTCGTTCTGTCTGTTTTCACATATCGGTAAGTCTGCATTTGTGAAGGTTAGACCGCTTCCGGTGCTGCTGTTTGATTCAGTCTCCACCGGGGAGTGTTCAATCCATCCATGGGTGTGCCTCAATCGTGGCAGGGATCGTAGGGAGACAGTCATTCTCGGATGTTCTTGTCTGGATTCCCGGTCACGGGAGCGTTTGACTCTGGTTTCGCATTCCCAGTCATAGCGGGATAGCATGTTGACAGTCTCGAAGATTGCAGGGGACCTGCTATTGCATGGAGTCTCGCTGAAGGATATCATGCTCACCCTGTCGTTTTGGGGGAATGGATTTCCGATTGTGTTGGGGGCACGGGGGCGTTCCAACTTTCCTTCTTCGATTAGCCCCTGGACCACATATTTCAGCACGAAGCAATTGTCGGTGGTATGACCAGGGTAGTTGTGGAAGGCGCAGTGCTTGCTCATATCCATGTTAGGTTTGAGAGTCTTTGGCTGGAAATTCTCGAGAGGTTTGAGGAGATTTCGCTTCACCAACGCTTCAAGCACTTGGCTTAAAGGCATTTCGAGGTTGTCGAAATGCTAAAACTGTTGGAGGCGAGGAGGATTGTTGTTCCTCGGGGGTGCTTGATTGCGGTTTACTTGAGCTCCATTATGGATGTAGTGGACTGTTTCGGCTGCTTCCTTTCCTTTGTTTGGGACAGGTGCTGTATTCGACAGGTTTTCCCAATAATGGTAGGACGAAGCAGGAGTTGATGTTGTCTTCTGAAGGCTCAAGGTCTTTTCAAACTTGGTTCCGGCGTTGACCATGGCACGGAGGTCTGGATAGAAGTGATGGCTGATCAAGGTCCTCAGAGATGGTTTGAGGCAGGAATGGAAGATGTCCATTTGCTCTTCTTTAGAAAGCAGATCCATTATCTCGCTTAGCTTCCAGTTCCATCTTTTGTAGAACTCGCCTACTGGTTTATCATCCTTTTGTTTGGTGGCTTACAGATCATGGCGGTTTGTTTCCCATTCAAGGTTGGCGCGGTATTTCTCCAGGAAGATTTCGCTGATTTGGTCCCATGTGGAGCGATTTTCTACCTTTACATTGAGGAACCACCTTAAGGCTGTGGATTTGAGGGAATGTTGGAAGTGATCCGCCATTTGTTGAGGGGTTGCCCCTTTGGCTCTCATGCCCAAGACATAGGTGTCGATGTGGGTCTTCGGGCATTCGGTCCCGTTGAATTTTTCCATTTCTGGCGTCCTGAATTTCGGAGTAAGAGGAACCACCTTGTTCGGATCTGTGGGCATGAGGGATTCCTTCCGAGAGTTGGCCAGTTTGCCTTGCATGTCCTTTATATGTTCGATAAACCAAGCCATGTGAGGGTCAGTAGGTTGAGACAGGTGGCCATTTTCGAGGATGGAAATCGAAGACGGAGGTGGGTTAGCTGATGGGATCGCCATTCGGGAGTCTTGGGGAGGTAGTTGAGTGTATACCATCCCGTACCCTTGGTTGTTGAAATTAAGGGCGTGATTTCCCGGACCTCTAAGGGTTGTGTTTAGGAATTGGGGAAATGTTTCATTAGCCCCAAGTGGCAGACCAGCGGGTGGTAGGTTTGAAATTTCGGGATATCCGCTTGGGATGTTTGTCCCTGGTAAACTTTGGGATTTTAGGTTGTGGTTGTGAGGCTCGTATAGAGGCAAATGATTGAATCATGGGGGATACCAAGATACATTGGGATCTAGCGGAGCAGGCCCGTATGTGTGCTGGTGATATTGAGTTTGTGGCGCAGGGCCGGAAAACTGACTGTGCTGAGGCGGGCAGGTCGGAGCTGCTTGACTGATGCCTGAGTGAAGCTTTGAGCGGGAGCTGCTTTGCGTTGCTTGGTTCTCGTAGCCGGTATTTCTTCGTCTTCTATGAGAACGAAAGTCCCATCAGTTTGGGGAACGGCGACGGTTCCGCGATGGCGCATGGTGTCTACGATCCAGGCTTGCTGTTCTTCTTGGCGCTTCTTGAGAGTTTCGAAGGCTCGCAGCACCTCCTCCATTGTCTGGAGGTGTCTTAGTGGCGGGGTTCTGTTTCCCTCACTGTTATCTGTTGATCCCGCCATGGGGGAGTAGCGGACTGTTCGGACCGCTGAACCGGAAGGGTTTCGGACCTTGTAACTTCGATACTGAAAAGGCGGCTCCCGGATACTCTCAACCACTCTCGATTAGCTGGAGGGGGTGACGGGTAAGGTTTAGACATGGGAAGGCCTTTTTGGATAAAGGGGGAAAGCTCATGCGACATGCAATTTTCCTTTTTTTATTTATGTTTTTTTTGTTGTTTTAATTTACTTAAAACGTGTTTTTATCAGAATCCTAAGTTGGTTGGAAAAGATTGCTCTTCTTTTTCGCAACTATGCTAGATCCTGTGTCAGTGGAGACCATCTGTGCGGCTATAAGCCCCTCGTTTTGTACCTGTATTTCGATATACCGGGGTGGACAGCCCCGGGCGAGAGTCCTATAGGCAAGCGGTTTCCACCGGCCTAAAAAAAAATCCGAACCTAAGGACCGAGTCTGTCATGTTCGTTTTAATGCGTCGGCCATGTGAATAATGAGCAGAGCCGGCACCTGAGTCAAGATCGAGTCGAGAGTTCGTCATGGCCTCTCTTTACCTTGCATGCGTAAGGGATCTGTGACGTTAGGCATTGACTAGGTCATATTGTCATGGCTGACGTATTAAAGGCTTGATGACATGGTGTCATGTGGCATGGATGTATATCCGGGACGGAGCATTGTCCGGGTGTAGCTTTGAAAATCAAGATCGGGTCAAGATTTTAGCATGACCTTTCATCACCTTGCTTGCGCAAGGGATCTTGAGTTCCGAGCTATGACTCAGAAAATGGTCGGCATGGGATATGTATCCAGGCTGTATGACACGGACTGGGTAAAAACCAACCGAGTCTGGACAGAGTATGACGCAAGCGTGCATGGTTGATACTTGCTAGGATGGGATGTTTGGAATGATCCCGTGCGCATCCGAGAGGCGTAGGAAGGCCAACCGAACTGCAACTGAGACTACTCCGGGTTGAGGGTTGTAGTGTGCAGTGTACCGAGGCAGCAAGTGCGCGTAGCGTGCGGTGTACCGAGGAAGCAGTGCAAGTAGTGTGCGGTCACTAAATTCTTTTTCTGAGTAAAACAGAAATTTTTGCAGAATTTTTATATGTATGTACACAGATGTATTATGATGCATTTTTTTGTATTTTTATTTTTTTTTTTGAATAAAAATTTAAAGCACATGCACACACACACAACAATTAAAATATGGGTAAAATGAAAGTTTGACCCTCATCATTATTTTAAAAAATATTTTTTTTTGTTTAAAAGTTTTTAAAACAAAATATCCCCAACAGAGTCGCCAACTGAAATTATCCGGATCCAGCTCGCGCGCGGGCCCTAGCATCTCGCATGGTCGGGAGGTGTCTCGCTGCGTTTTCGTTTGTAGAGTCACCACGCCGTTTTGATTTAGCCCAATTGAAAAAAGGCTTAGTTTAAAAACTGTTGTTGTGTGATGAGATTTTGAGTTCGGAGGTCAGGTTACGCCTCGGAAAGAGAATAGCAGAGCTCACCCGAGTCACCTCGTAAAAATGAGTCTTTCGGTACCCCTCTTTCTTTAAAAGTTATGTGTGTGTATATGTGCTTTTTAAAAATGCATGATGTATATGATGTCTACATTGTATACTATGCATTGAAATGTATTGAAATAGTAATGGAAGGAAGCCTTACCAATATTGATTCGTGTCTGTCTTTTGCTTGGGAATAGTGTTTGAGTGTGAATAGTGCTCCGGGACGAACCGGGATTGCTTCGTGAATGTGCCGGTGTCTGCGGACAGTGTTTCGGCGTGCCTCAAAAGTGTCAGGCGTGTCCTCAGGCAGAGGTTCGGCGTGCCTCGGGAGTGTTGGATGTACTCGGGCAGAGGTTCGGTGTGCCTCGGGATCGTCGGTTGCGCTCGGACAGAGTTCTGGCGTGCGTCGGGATGGCTCGGGATGCCTCGGGATGGGCTGGAATGCCTCGAGATGGACCGACAAGGCTTCGGGATGGACCGGCAGGGCTTCGGGATGCCTCGAGGCAGCTCAGGAGCGTCTCGGGAGCGCTCGATAGGGCTTCAGAGTACCACGAGGGGCCTCGGAATACCCCGGAGGGAATCGAAAGGGACCGGAAATGCCCGAAGGGTCTTAGAAGGGGGCCTGAAGGCTGGGGGGAGAGAGAGAAAAAAGGAGGTGTGTGAAAAATGAGAGGGGGAGCCCTCTATTTATAGGGTTCAGATTCTGGCAAAGTGTGTCGCGGGACACCACCTGCCATTACCAATTTTTTTTGTTTTTCTGAATTTAGGGGAATATTGTGGACATTAAGAGGATTTTGTAATTATGATATCTGGAAGCAAAGTGGTCCGCACAGACTAGTATTGCTTGTCCATATTTTTCAAAATTTCTAAAAAGTCCTTTTGTACTTTTTTATCCCAGAAAGGCCCCCCTTGGTTTGTTGGTGGTTTTTTTGGGGTTTTTGAAGGCTACGGGTGTTTGAGATCACGTCTGTGTGAGTCTGCGGTGCTTCCCGTGCGTTGAAAGGGAGTGATCCAGATTGGGGTACTTACAATCATTTTATTTCATCAGAATTGTTGCTCGACAAGAACAAGGTAAATTAACATCATCTTAATCATTGTTTTCACTTATGTTTAGATATAAAATTTAAGTATTTAACTGTGTTCTAGTATATTGTAGATATAAATGTTAGAGTTTTGTTATATAGTTTTTAACACTTTGATTTCGTAATGTAGGGTTAAAGATGAACAGGGGTCCAATCATTTTCATGTGTTATTGGGTAGGTGATGATGAACAACCGTTTGATGGTCCTCATTTCAAAAATTGGCCAAAATGTGCAATTAGGGCTAATTGCCGATGGAGATACAACGAGTTGATTGATGAATTATATAAAAGGCGAACTTAGATCGGTCTCAATTTGATTTGGAAGGCATTTACAGATGTCCTCATTCTTTTGATAGCGGGATTGGTGAGTACTTTTCTTTTCGTATTGAAGATGATGCGTGTATGGATGTAATGTTCGATCATTTAGCTAAATTTGGGGGGATGGGAAATTTGCAGCTGTATGTGGTTGTAAAATTGATTGAAAATCGACCCAATCCAGAGTTTGAAACACGGGACACAGAGACCATTTATGGGTATTCACCAAGTGGTAACCGTGATGCAGGGGTTGGTCTAAGTTCCCAAACACTTGTATCAACCCAAACACCAAATTATGATGATGGGGCATTTGGGCATAATGATCCTGTTAATGAAGATAATTCTGAAGATGATGTAGATTATGAAGAAGAAGAAGTACACACTGATGTAGATGCAATGCTAGACGATGTTGATGATGAATATGAGGAGGGTAGTAGTGATTCTGATGTCGATTTGGGAGGCGGTGATAATGAGCCGATTGGTGATGACGTGGACACACCTCTTGTTCATTATGAAGTGCCGGAAAATTGAAGATATGAGAGAGCGGATTATCCCTTTTACAGTGATATTGGTACTTCTGCTCGACAAGAACAAGGCTTCATTGATTACGATAATGCACACACTTTTCCAGTTTGGGATCCGGATAACCAGGCGATTGCTAAAGGGATAGCTTTTCTGGCAAGAATGAGGCACAATTTGATATAAAAAGGTACCATATTCGCACCAATCGCCGGTTCAGGGTAAGAAATAGCACACCTCACACATGGGTAATTGAGTGTCTATCGAAAAATTATCCATGGAATTTTTATGTTCGTGTGAGTATGAGGAAGTTTGGATATTGGGAACTGACCAAGTATAAGGATCCTCATTGCTGCTTATATTCTGGAGAAAGTCGAGATCACCCCAACCTAGATGCCAAGTTTATCGGTCGGAAAGTTGTTGGTCTTATTAAGACCGATTCAGATGTCAAGGTTTGAGTCATTATTGCACACATCTTTAGTAACTTTGGAAAGGAAAATGCCTACAAGAAGGCATGGTGTGGAAAGCAGAAGGGCATTGCAGAGGTTTTTAAACATTGGGAGGAATCTTATATAAGGTTCCCCGCGTCCTAGCAGCCATTCAAAAATATACAAGCACACAATTGTTGAGTATTCTCATCCTCCTCCTGTCGATGAGTTACACATGTTTCGACATGTATTCTGGGCATTTG
This sequence comes from Adenophora triphylla var. japonica, assembly GCA_022495995.1. Taxonomy (NCBI): domain Eukaryota; kingdom Viridiplantae; phylum Streptophyta; class Magnoliopsida; order Asterales; family Campanulaceae; genus Adenophora; species Adenophora triphylla. The sequence goes on from JAFEMH010002752.1 coordinate 173,324, forward strand.
GGCCTTGCATTGAAGTTTTCTCACATTGTCGACCTGTCATTTCTGCTGATGGAACATTCATGCATGGTAGATATAAAGGGGCAATGCTGATTGCCATGAGTGTTGACTCCCAGGACAGTATACTTCCTCTTTCATTTGTCGTTGTTGAAAAGGAGAACTGGACGAACTGGCGTTGCTTCTTATATCTGCTTTGCAAGCATATTATCAAGAGTCGTGAAGTATGTTTGATATCTGACCATCATCACGGCATTCTTAAGACTATAGCTGAAGATACGTAGTGGCCAAATGTGCATCATCGATTTTGCTTGAGACATATGCGAGCAAATTTCTTGGATAAGCATAGAGGGGAAGGGTTGAAGTATCTGTTTTGGAGAGCGGGTAGAGAAACTTAAGATAGAAATTTGAAATCTATCTTAGAGAGTATCCGTAGAATTAAACCTGAGGCAATTGCATAGTTTCAGAATTTGGATGCCAGAAAATGGACATTAGCACACGATGGTGTTACAGATATGGCATCATGACTACCACTAAAGCCGCACTCGGCTAGTCTGGACAATATCCTAGGAGCTAATAGTCCGGCAAGGAGGCACCACGACGAAATGACAGGGGACTAGCAACCTCCACATCGGCCCAAATATACTGAGCTCTATGGTTCTCATGCTCGGTCAGAACAGAGTTATCGATAGGCCCGGGATCAACGAAAGAATCTATCTGTTTATTTCAATATCAAGGTTGTTAATTAATAATCATTTTTTGTAAACTGTGTTTCTTCTATATTTATTATTTCCTACATAGGAAGTCTAGATATTATGTTTATAAATGTTTTCAACAGGTTTACAACAGGTTTTTATAAACTGTGTTTCTTCTATATTCATTTCATCTGTTTCTATATCATATAGCTTATTCTTAAATTGTAAACAACATTCTATTGGAAGTGGTCAAAAGCACATAGTTCCATTTTTTCTACTTTTTCAATATTAGCTATCCATTCATAAGTTTTTAGTGTAGGCAAAACTTTGTTTTCATCCATTATTTTTTTAAGTGTGTTTTACTTTTATCATTATATTTTTTTCTTTAAAAAATATCACTGTTGCTTGAAAAATGTATCATTTTAATCATCTTCTATCTTTGTACATGTCATTAGAATTGAGGTCTATGTCTTCTATGTATGTATATGTCATTGAAAAATATATCATTTTACTCACAATTTTGGATTGGGACACAAATTAATCACAGATTTGAGACTAAACTAAGATATTTTTACAAAGTCATCAAAGAAATAAAAAAAAAAAATCCTAAATTGCAAGTAAACAAATAATCAAATAAAAGCTAAATCAACACAAAATGAAGTAAAATACAGGGATGTACTTATAATTACGAAATTTTGATGATAGAAACTTGAATTTGAAGGGCAAAATGTCTCCTTCTTCTTGGTTTCTTCTCTTCCTGACGGCTGTGAGATAGGTTTTTTTTGTTGGTTTGAAATGAAGACTGTTAGTCAGAAGGGGAAAAGGGTTTTTTTTAACTCGCTACACGGTGTAGCGAGTTTGACTGTGACAGGTCAAACTCGCTACACGGTGTAGCGAGTTTGTCTTCACTTAATTACCCAGATTAATTACAAACTGGCAAACCTAATTACTTGGAACTCGCTACACCATGTAGCGAGTTTGACATGTCCCAGTCAAACTCGCTACACGGTGTAGCGAGTTTCAAAAAGTGGGACATTTTGGGAAAAAGTTTGAACAGTAAGTCACTTTTGAAAATAAAATTTTAAAAGTGAATTAATTGAGAAAAAAATCCCATTCCACACTCTAGAATAAATAGAAATTAATAAAAAGGTAAATGGAGTTATACAATAGTAATATAAATAGAGCTAATTCAATTTCCCCTTTATAAGTCATGGATGGAGAGATTTTTTTCTCAAATAATTATATTTTAAAAATATAAATCCCAAAATAACTCACATTTGAAACTATTTTTCAAAATAACCAACTTTTTAAACTCGCTACATGGTGTAGCGAGTTCAACATGTTATCGTTGAAGCTAGATACACCATTTAACGAATTTAATTAAATTAGGGTTTAGGCGTTTGAATTAATCAGTTGTAATTAACAAAGAATAACTCGCTACAGCATGTAGCGAGTTTAGGCATACACAAAACTCGCTACATGGTGTAGCGAGTTTATAAGTGCATTTTTCCAGTATATAAGATTTTCACATCCAGATTCATTCTCATATCCTCACATACTTACTATAAAAAAACTCAAATTTTTACATCATTTAATTTCGTTAGAATCGTTGAATACCAAGAATCAAGATAAATTAACATCATTTTAATCATTGTTTTCACTTGTATTTAGATATAAAATTTAAGTTTTTAACCATCAGGCTTTGGCCTGGTGGCCAGAGCTCATGGCTTCCAATCTGGAGGTCATGGGTTTGATCCCCCCTCAGAAGTTAGAGGGAAGGCTTTCTCTCCCTAGGATTTCCTAGGCGCTTCTGTGTGTGAGTAGTGAAAAATTTTTTTAAAAAAAATTTAAGTTTTTAAATGTGTTTTAGTATATTATAGATATACATGTTAAGGTTTTGTTATATAGATTTTAACACTATGATTTCGTAATATAGGGTTAAAGATGAACGGGTGTTTAATCATTTTCATGTGCTATTGGAGAGGTGATGATAAACAACCATTTGACGGTCCTCATTTTCAAAAAGGGCCAAAATGTGCAATTATGACTAATTTTCGATTGAGATACAATGAGTTGATTGATGAATTATATAAAATGATGGGTTTAGATCGGTCACAATATGATTTGGAAGTCATTTATATATATCCTCATATTTTAACAGCGGGATTGGTGGTACTTTCCTTTTCATATCGAAGATGAGGCGTGTATGAATATAATGTTCGATGTTTTAGCCAAATTTGGAGGGATGGGTAATTTGCAGCTGTATGTGATTGTAAAATTGATTGAAAATCGATGTTATTCAGAGTTTGAAACACTGTACATAGAGACCATTTGTTGTGGGTATTTTTCAGCATGGTGACATCTTCAGTTGCTCCTGCATGTCAAGATGTTATTCCACTATAAGTATTACTTAATACTCCCTCCGTCCCATGATAATATGTAAAATTTCCTTTTTGGGTGTCCCACAATAATATATAACTTTCCTAAAATGGAAAGGAATCTTTACTATTCCCTCCACTCATTCTCTCTCCTACATTATTTTAATACTCACATCACCATTATAATTTACTATTCTCTCCACTCATTCTCTCTCCTATTTTATTTCCACACTCACAACACTTTCAATATAATATTTCCTCCTTAATTTTTCTCGAAAATCCAAAAGTCCATAAATCTATGGGACGGAGGGAGTATTTACTAATTTATTTTCTATTATTTCTATTATTATTTTACAGTAAATGAGAGAGATAAACACGGGATACTTTCAAGCACGTTCAACCTCTCTTCAAACGGCAAAGTGGACTCGGTCTTATGGACGTTGAAGGGATAAGCTTAGATGCCGAGATTTTAGGAACTACTTCTTACCCGTTAATAGTTGATCTTATTTAAGGGGAGATGGAGATGGAAAATGACACGTTCTTTTACACACACTACGCACACATCATTTGTAATCCTCTCCATCATCTTCCGCAGTTGTAATCTCAATTATCATAGTGAAACTTTTAAGGTTGGAGACCTAACTCCCGGGGTTTTTTCCGAAGAGGTTATTATCTCTAAGGTTTTCCTCGTTAACAACTCTTGGTGTCACTTTTTCATTTCATGTATTTATTCCATTTAATCGAATTCCATAGTTCCCTCCTAGTTGTTTAAATCCATACACTTGTCAAAGTTAAGATTCTACATTATTGTTTTTTCTACCAAAACAATTTGGCGCCCACCGAGGGGCCGCTTGGTTTATCAATTATTTGGGTCATTTCCTAAAAGAGTTCGTCATGTCAACCCCTCCCAATGTGTCCGCCGTCGGCAAGGGTACCGCCGTCACTCCAACGTCAGGAGTTAGAATTGCCTCATTACCGCCACCTCCTCAGTCAGGACCTCAGCAGACCCAACCTAATAAGGCTCCACAAAAGGAAGCGACCTCTTCCAATGTGGATGCTAACATCCGGAGTATCCTGACAAGGTTGAATCAGAGATTGGATCAACAAGATAACAATTCGAAGGTGCTGGCCAATTCCATGATTAAGATGCAAAGGGATCAACAGCTCATCGCTTCTCGGCTTGAAAACATCTCACCATTGCGTACGAGGAACCTCAACTTCGACAACACCGAAGGATCTACGCTCCAGAGTGAATTTATCCCAATGGGTGCTCCACCTCAGACTCATCAGTCGACACCCTTAATGACGTCGACATCCTTATCTGGGGACACCCTAATGATGCCACCTTCAGCAGGATTCTCCCCCTTCATTCCCTTTATTGACAACACCACTGTCACAACTACCACGGACAACTCTGGTTTGCTAAATAATCTTTTCAATAATAATAATTTCAATCATATTCCTATGGCTGACCCTTTTGCAGGAAACCCACTAGCCAAGCAGATGCAGGATCTTAGGGAGCTGATAATGAACGTGCCAGGCATAACTCCTCCAATCCAACCAGTGACTCAGAACTGCTACAATCAGTCCCGATTTGTCCCAGCAATTGCAAATGTCGACATCCCAAAGCGTTTCAATGTTCCATCCATGAAGTTGTATGACGGCAGCACAAATCCAGAGGAGCATGTCGCCCACTATCAAGAAAAGATGGACATAGTTCATATCCCGCTTCAATTCAGGGAGGCTTGCTTGTGCAGAGGCTTTGGATCGACCTTGGTTGGACCAGCTCTCAAGTGGTTGATTAGGCAACCCCTAGGCTCATTTGGTTCATACGCCCAGCTTATCATCATGTTCTATAATCAGTTTTCATGCAGTCGACAATTTGAGAAGCTGACAAGTGACCTCTACAATGTGACCCAGTAGCCTAATGAGACTCTGAAAGAGTATGTTCACCGGTTCAATAAAGAAGTGTTAGAAATCCCCAATCTTGACATGTCAACAGCCACAGAAGCATTCAAAATGGGGCTGAAGAAGGATTCACAATACTATCAAGATCTGGTGATGACTCCTTGTAAACGGTTAGAAGAAGTCAGGAGCAGGGCCCTAAGATTCATAAGATTTGAGGAAGATGAGCTGCGAAGATCGAAGTCCTCATCCAAGTTGTCGACATATGACAATCCTGACAGGAAGACCGAATCATCCCACCGCAAGAACAACCGTTCCAATCCTTATCCGAGAATTGATAACAACAAAATTAATTCAATAGAGGGTGAGGATGAATATAGTGATAATGTGCCTAACATTTCTGATTATTGTTTTTCTATTGACATTTCAGGTGTACTCTGTGCAATGGGCAACCTGGGAGACAAAGCCAGATGGCCAAAAAAGACAGATAAGACCACGGGATAGCGTGACAAGTCGAAATTGTGTGCTTACCATGAGGACTTTGGGCATGTTATAGAAGATTGCATCGCACTAAGAAAGGAGATCAGTTACTTGCTCTCAAAGGGACTTCTTAAGGAGTTACTGAGATCCAGAAAAAAGAAGGCTGAAAACGCAGAAGCTCCACATGAAGTCGAAAGACCAGTTTCTCCCCCAGCATCAACAAAAGTGATCAATTTCATTAGTGGAGGTTCAGAAATTTGTGGCACATCCTATTCTGCCACAAAGAGACATGGTAAGGAGTCAAAAGAGGAGAAGCCAGAAAGATAACCCAGGATGTCGACACCTTGCCAGGAGCCAATCACCTTTGATGAGAGTGATCGAGATAGTTTGCTGGAACCCCATCATGATGGCCTAGTTATTTCCTTGCAGATCGCCAATTGTACCATCACGCGTATCCTGGTCGATGGGGGCAGCTCTGTCAATCTCATTATGTTGAGCACCCTTAAGGAAATGAACATCCCAGAATCGGAGATTGTCAAGAAATCCTCAGTGTTGGTAGGCTTCAGTGGTGAAGTCAAAGAAACAGTAGGAGAGATAAAACTTCCAATCTACTCAAAAGGCCTCAACACCATGGAGCGATTTTGCGTAATTGATTGTGCAACATCCTACAATGTCATTCTTGGGAGACCGTGAATTCTTGGGATGAAGGCTGTACCATCCACTTACCATCAGAGTGTGAAGTTCCCAACACCTTGGGGTGTCACCAAAGTATATAGTGACCAGCAGGTGGCCAAGGAGTGTTATAAGACTTCAATAAAGGCGTCGACATCTCCCAAACAAGTATAGCAATTACAGAGGAAAGTACGTGAAGTCCTGGAAGCTAGGGAGAACGATGTGAAAGAAGTATTACTAGATCCTTCCAATCCAAAAATCAAGGTACTTATTAGCAGTGATATCCCACCAGATATAGAAGAAAAGCTTGTGGAACTGTTAAGAAGCAGAGCAAAGAGTTTTGTTTGGAGACATGATGACATGACCGGCATCAGCAAAGATGTCATCACCCACAAACTTAACATTGATCCTAGTTTCAAGCCAGTGCACCAGAAACGTAGGAAGTTTGCAGAAACAAGAAACCAGATCATCAAGGAAGAAGTGGAGCGCTTACTCAAAGCCAACATGATCCGAGAGGTAGATTATCCAAGATGGTTAGCAAACGTGGTTGTGGTTGAGAAGAAGAATGGGAAATGGCGAGTCTGTGTTGACTTCACCGACTTGAATAAAGCCTGTCCAAAAGATCCTTTCTCTTTGCCTCACATAGATTCGTTGGTTGATGCCACCTCTGGACACGAGCTCCTCACCTTCATGGACGCATCCTCAGGATTCCAACAAATCCAGATGGAGCCATCTGATCAGGAGGACACCGCCTTCTTAACGCCCACAGGTATCTATTGTTATATTGCTATGCCTTTTGGACTAAAAAATGCAGGTGCAACATATCAGAGGCTCGTCAACAAAATGTTCAAAGACCAGATTGGGCACACAATGGAAGTATATATTGACGACATGGTAGTAAAATCCAAGAAAGCCGAAGATCACATAAGCAACCTATTTCAAGCCTTTGACATCTTGGATTGTTTCAATATGAAACTTAATCCAGCAAAATGCAACTTTGGAATGAAGGCAGGGAAGTTTTTGGGTTATATGGTAACTAAAAGAGGCATAGAAGCTGCCCCAGAAAAGATTCGTGCCATTATCAACTTGTCGTCACCTCAATCTGTCAAAGACGTCCAGAGATTGACAAGGAAGATTGCTGCACTCACCAGATTCATTTCAAAGTCTTCTGATCGATGCAAGCCTTTCTATGACATCCTAAGAAAAAACAAGAAATTCCAGTGGGAAGATCAGCATGAACAAGCCTTTCAGGAGCTCAAAAGTTACCTGTCGACACCTCCATTATTGGCCAAACCTCAGGAGGAAGAACATCTTTACATCTACCTAGCAGTATCAGAAAGCGCTGTAAGTGCAGTCTTGGTGACAGAACGAGATGGTATTCAGCAACCCATCTACTATATAAGTAAGACACTTTTAGATGCGAAGACTAGGTATTCTCATTTACAGAAATTAATTTTGGCTTTGATAACTGCTTCTATTAAATTAAGACATTATTTTGAAACGCATACTATAATTATGCGTACTAACTATCCTATTAAGAATGTTATGAGAAAACCAGAGATGTCAGGTCGAATGGCTAAGTGGTCCATACAATTAAGCACTTACGACATCAAATATGAGCCCAGAACAGCAATAAAATCTCAAGCTCTTGCCGATTTTGTGGCTGACTTTAGTCCAACAATGCAACAAGAAGTGGAGTTGGAGGTTCAGCAACTTCAAGATGATGACATCCTGAAAATATGGACACTTTACACAAATGGTGCTTCCAACATGAGAGGCACAGGCCTTGGAGTTGTACTAAAATCGCCACAAGGGGACATAATACCACAATTAATCAGTTGCAGTTTTAAGGCCACTAATAATGAAGCAGAATACGAGGCATTAATTGCAGGCTTAGCAGCAGCCCAGGACCTAGATGTCAAGCACATCCGGGTGTTTATGGATTCTTTGCTAATTGTTAACCATTACAACGGATCATACATAGCAAAAAATGCAAAGATGATGACATATTTGGAAATTGTTAAAATTCTGGCGCCCAAATTCAAAACATATACTTTGGAGCAGATTCCACGTGAGGAAAATTCTCAAGAGATGCTCTGGCAAACTTAGGTTCAGCCTTCAAAAGCATTTCACAGACGAGTATCCCAATTGTGCATGTTGACATCCCAACAATTGATCGTCTTGAGCTGTTCGTTCTAGATGTCTACATCCCTGCCCCTCCAGCAGTAACTTCCTGGACAGCTCCTATTATCAAGTATCTCTTATATGATACGATCCCAGCTGAGGAGAAAAATGCTAGAGCCTTCAGGGTAAGAGTATCTAAATATTTACTTATTGATAACCTTTTGTTTAGAAAATTTGATGCAGGTCACTACTTAAGATGTCTAGAAGCAGACCGAGCCAACCAGTTCTAAAGGAGCTGCATGAAGGGCAGTGTGGAAATCATACCGGGGGCAGAAGTCTGTATACCAAGGCTCTGAGGATGGGCTATTTTTTGCCCACAATGCGAAGAGACGCCGCAGAATATGCAAAGAAGTGTGACTCCTATCAACGACATGGTGACATCCTACATCAGCCAGCCTAATTGTTACATCCTATCCTGTCGCCATGGCCGTTTATGATTTGGGGAATGGACATCGTAGGAAAATTACCCAAGGCCCCAGGAGGGAGAGTATTTCTACTAGCCATGACAGACTATTTTTCTAAATGGGTAGAAGCTGAGGCATACGTGCAAGTCCGCGACAAAGAAGTTATCTCTTTCATCAAAAGAAATATATTCAGCAGGTTTGGGATACCTTCAGAGATAATTTGTGATAATGGCTCCCAGTTCATTAGTAGGAAAATTTAGAATTTCTTGAATAGTTGGGGAGTCAAGATGGTAACATCTTCACCTGTTCACCCTCAAGCGAATGGACAGGCAGAGTCCAGCAACAAGATTATCATAAGAAACTTAAAAAAGAGACTGGACCAGAAGAAAGGAAGATGGGCAGAAGAGTTACCAATGGTTTTATGGGCTGACAGGACGACATCTAAGAATGCTATTGGCCAGACTCCCTATTCACTTGTATTTGGGACAGACCGCCATTCCACAGGTTCTCATACCTACCGCGTATACATACGCTTTGTTGACGTCTGAGCATAATAAAGACATCTTGACATATGAATTGGATACCGTAGACGAACTAAGGGACATGGACAAAGTTCGAATGGCAACATATCAACAAAGGGTAGCCAGGTCTTACAACAAAAATGTAAGGGTTAGAAGGTTTCAAGTAGGAGACTTGGTCCTACGAAAGCCATTCCAAAATACAAAGGAACTCAATGCAGGCAAGCTTGCTCCAAAGTGGGAAGGACCCTACCTAATTGTTTTGGTAGAAAAAACAATAAAGTAGAATCTTAACTATGTTTAGTGTGTGGATTGAACAATAAGGAGGGAACTATGGAATTCGATTATATGGAACAAAAGAATGAAAAAGAGATAATGACACGACGATTTGTTAACGAGGAAAACCTTGGAGGTGATAACCTCTTTGGAAAAAACCCCGGGAGTTAGGTCTCTAACCTTAAAGGTTTCACTATAATGATCACAAATACAACTTTGAAAGATAATGGAGAGGATTACAAGAGCTTTTTGTGTAGAGTGTGTGCGTATGAGCATGAATGTGTTTTTCCGTCTCCATTTCCCCTTAAATACAAGTAGATATGAAAGAGTCAATATGGTTCCTATAATCTCGGCATTTTGGTTTATCACTTCAACCTCCGTGAGACCAAGTCGCCCTAGCCGTTTGAAGGTCTGTTGAACGTGCTTGGAGATTGTTCCGCATTCCTCTCTTAATTACTGAAAAATAAGAATAAGAATATTAGGAAATATTGAACAAGTAAATATTAAAACAATACTTACAGTGTAATGACATCTCGATATGCAGGATCAATTGAAGATGTCGCCATGTTGAAAAATGCCCACAACAATTTGTCCCCAAAAACATTTGACTATGTTGGCAATCGAAGAGGCAAAATGTTTTTCTTTTGAATTAATGGTCCAACCGTCCGCTCCGCTGATGGGACGTTTTGGAAGACGTGGCGTTGAAATGGACGGTTGGGGAGAAGAGTTATTTTTGAAAAGGAATTCTTTTTCTTTTTATTAACCGCTTGAGAGGATAAATTAATCTTCTCAAAGCTTCTTTTCACCTCCGTTGGCCCACGGCGCCGTTCATCTCCAAGGTAAAATTCCTCCGTCTCTCACCTTCTTCCTTTGTTTATTTTTCTCTTTTGCTTTGTCAACCATGGGTAAAACTAGGTTGTCTCGCGTCCAAACCCAAGAAAGCGTCATCCCCACAAGGTCCCGTAGAGATTAATCTCGACGATTTTGTTTGCGGAAATCTTCTCACTAAACCAAATTGAAGAAACTTGTTTGTTCAACGATTCTCAAATAGAGTCCATAAAACAACAATGTTGCTTCCCAAGTGGTGCAATTTTTCATCCCTTTTCCATAAAACTTAGGTCCGACCATATTTCCCTCAAATGGATCTGTTTCTTCGAATATCCCTTCCTTCTAGGGTTTAGTTACCCTTTTCCTCTGTTGGTTACTGAGTTCTTTCGAAAAACTCAACTGGCTTATGCTGAACTTATGCCAATGGCCTGGCGAGTTTTTGCTTTTGTCCTCAAAGTAAACCGAGAAAACGGACTGAACCTAGGGCTTCCCGAAATTGCCTACTCCTATGATCTTCAACTTTTTGGTTCCAAAAGGTACCTTTTTAGAAAGAAATCAGGTAGAAATCCTTTGATGAGCACCACATCCTCCAGTGATAGGGATGGAAGAATAGATTTTTCTTTGTTGATAGGACGTCGATTGGAGAAAAGGATGAGATATCGAAGCAATGGAACAAGGGAGGTACTTAAATTCTTACTCTTGTGACTTCCTCGTTCTTGAGACAAATTGTTCTTGCTTTTATGTAGATATTGATTGGGAGAATTGTTTCCACCGCCAAAGACACTCTAGCCAAGATCGAAGAGTTTTTCGCCTCCCTCTCGATAAGAGGTCTCCCAAAGGTTTGTTGGAAGCTTCGTCGACTATTCCAGAGGATATAAAGGCTTCTACTTCGTAATTATGTCCACCGGTAAGCTTGGTATCTTGTTACCTTTGATAACCGTCATCAATTTGATGTGTTATTCGTTATTGACAATATCTCTATGTCCATGCAGCCTCCAAACCGGTAGTTTCGTGGTCCGACTTTGACCTGGATGATATTGAGGCCTCGCTCTCTCGAACCCGTTGTCAAGATTGAAAAGAAACCTCCACCTCGCTCCTAAGAAGAGTCCTGTTCCTCGATGAAAGCATTGGTATTGGCTCTAGGGTGAGGAAGAGAAAAGCTAGCCAAGAGGAAGTGATCGAGGTTGGAGACTCCTTTGATGGAATGTCACGGAGATTTCAAGAAGAAATTCATGAGCTTGCGACTGGGTAAGACACCATTAATTGGATATTGAATAGTTTCAAAGGTTGTTATAACATTTAGTAATATCAAGATGTCATCTTTCAGATCGTAGGGTACGTGGAGGAATTGGCAAAAGAAGTTGAAATGGTAAAGAAGAAGTCCAAAGCCGACATCGCTTTGGTCAGAAGCGAGAAGTTGGCATCGATAATAAGGTGAAGGAATATGAGAAGACTATAGATCAATTAAGCAAGTCAGCTGGGAGAACAAGAACAGACAAGAAGGACTTATTGAATAGTCCGCGAAAAGTGAGGATGACCACAACAAGGAGATAGCAGAAGTGAGGAATTCTTGCAAACTAGTCATAGCCAAGATCGTCTCTCAATGCAAGGTGAAGATGATGAAGGAATATCAGAAGGGAAGGTCGGTGCTTGGGATATCAATAGTGGAATGTGCCTATCTGCTCAAGTTGACAGTGAGGTGACGGACGAGGGCGAGGTGTCGTCAAGTCCGTATGAAACGATTGTCAAGGATGCACCAAGCTGGAGAAGTGACACTGCATGCAACACTGCGGCGTAAGCCACCTAAACAAAAAGAAGGTAAAACAACTTGGTTCTTGGTATTTTGTTGATGTTTACCGGGTGGAATCCCTCAAGACAATTTTTATTTTTATTTGGTTTGTAATGGGTCCATAAGGACTAAAGACAATCTTTTTTATGTGTTGGGTTGGTCCAACACTTGTGCATCGTTCTCGTTGGTAGTTCGGATACTTTATGGTTGCTTTAGTTTAGTTATGGTTTAATAGTTTTCAAGCACGTCAAGGCTTGTTTCTTTTGGATAATTTTTTGTATGTTTTGCACATATGGTGACATGATAGTATGTCGAAATGATAGGTACTTAGGATTACATGTATACGTCATAAACCGTAGATACTTAGATGACACGTATATGCCATAAACCGTAGATACTTAGATGACACGAATATGCCATAACCATAAGAATAATACTTAAGATCAATCATCTAACTGAGTGGGAATGGGTAAGCTATATGAGTTTACCCATATAGGCCCACCCCACACCTCAATTAGTGAGATAACTTGCGCTCCAGCGAAGGTGTGGTAACCTAACTTCTTAAGAAAGAGGTAATTAACTCTTTAAACCTTAGAAGGGATTGTGTACCTTTACTTGAGAAGAGATGGCCAGTCTCTAACGGAGGAGAAATCGTTGTTCCTTGCGTGCATTCGATATGTCCCCATATAAATGTGTCAATACCTCATAAGATAGAAACACGTTAAAAACGGACGCCAACTAAGGTTGACGTCTCTCCACAAAGTATATTAGCGACATCTTAACTTGTAAATAATAAAAAAGATGCATAGGAGAAAAGAAAGGTTGTAAAGAATTAAAAGACGATTCATACCGGGAAAGATGAGTTCATGGGAAATCATATTTAAATGTAATACCTTTTGAGATGAATGGCGTTCCAACTTCGCGGTATCATTTGGCCATCCAAGGTTGCAAGGCGATATGCTCCTTTTCCGGCTTGTGCATCTATTAAGTAGGGTCCCTCCCATTTTGGGGCGAGCTTGCCTGCATTGGGCTCCTTGGTATTTTGGAATGCCTTTCGTAGGACTAAGTCTCCTACTTGAAACCTTCTAACCCTTACGTTTTTATTGTAAGATCGGGCTACCCTTTGCTGATATGCTGCCATGCGAACTTTGGCTATGTCCCTTAGCTCGTCCACAGTATCCAGTGTCATGTATCAAGATGTCTTTATTATGTTCGATGTCGCAAGCCGTATCTTGCCGTTGGTACAAGGACTTCGCTGGAATAACAGATTCAGTTCCAAATACAAGTGAATAGGGGTTTGACCAAGAGCATTCTTAGATGTCGTCCTGTCACCCCATAGGACCATTGGTAACTCTTCCGCCCAACGTCCTTTCTTCCGGGTTTAGTCTCTTTTTAAGTTGCCGATTATTATTTTGTTGCTAGACTCGCCCGTCCATTGGCTTGAGGGTGAACAGCGAAGATGTCACCATCTTAACACCCCAAGATGTCAAGAAATCTTGGGTCCTCTTTGCCGATGAATTGAGAGCCGTTGTCACAAATTATCTCGATGGAATTCCGAATCGGCCGAATATGTTCCTTTTGATAAAAGATATCACTTCTTTGTCACGAACTTGCACATATGCCTCACTCTACCCATTTAGAAAAGTAGTCTCGTCATGGCCAAAAGAAATACTCGTCCCCCCGGTGCTATGGGAAGTTTTCCTACTATGTCCATTCCCCAAACCATAAAAGGCCATGGTGACAGGATAGGATGTAGCAGTCACTGGCCGGTGCAGATGTCCCCATGTCGTTGACAGAATCACATTTCTTTGCGTAGTCAACGGCATCTTTTCTCATTGTAGGCCGAAATAGCCCATTCTAAGAGCTTTAGTATGTAAACTTCTGCCCCCGGTATGATTTCCACAATCTCCTTCGTGCAGCCTCCGAGAACCCGATGGGCTCTATCCGCCTCTAGACATCTTAAGTAGTGACCTCGCGGCAGATTTTCTAAACAAGAGATTATCAATAAGTAAATATTTAGATACTCTTACCCCCGAAGGATCTTGCATTTTTCTCCTCGACGGGATCGTATCATCTAAGAGATATTTGATAATAGGAGTCTGTCCAAGAGGTTGCCGCAGAGAGGCAAGTATGTCAAGCATCCAGGCGAACATCTCAAGATGGTCAATTGGCCGGGATGTCAACATGTATGATTGGGATACTCGGTTTGTGAGAAGCTTTTGAAGGCCGAACCCAAGTTTGCCAGAGCATCTCGCTTGAGAATTTTCTTCCCGTGGATTTGTTCCAAGGAAAATGTTTTGAATTTGGTCGAAATAATTTTTACAATTTCCAAATATGTTGTCATCTTAGCGTTTTTCGCGACGTAGGACCCGTTGTACCGATTAACAATTAGTAATGAATCCATGAACACCCGGATATGCTTGACATCTAAGTCTTGGGCTGCAGCTTAAACCCGCAATTAGAGCCTCATACTCGCTTCATTGTTGGTAGCCTTGAAACCGCAATCGATAGATTGTGGTATTATGTCCCTCGTGGCGATTTTAGTACAACTCCAAGACCCGTACCTCTCATGTTGGAAGCACCGTCCGTGTAGAGAGTCCAAATTTTTAGGATGTCATCATCTTGAAGTTGCCGTACTTCCAATTCCACCTCTTGTTGTAGGGTTGGATCAAATCGCCCACAAAATCGCCCAGTGGCTTGGGATTTTATTGCATAGCTTCGGGCTCGTACTTGATGTCGTATGTGCTTAATTGTACAGACCATTTCGCCATTCGACCCGACATCTCTCGGTTTTCTCATGACATTCTTAATAGGATAGTTAGTGCGTACAATAATAGTATGTGTTTCAAAATAGTGCCTTAATTTAATAGAAGCAGCTTATCAAAGCTAAAATTAATTTTTGTAAATGAGAATACCTCGGTCTCAAAGATCTAAGAGTGTCTTACTTATATAGTAGATGGGTTGCCGATTACCATCTCGTTCGTCACCAAGATCGCGCTTACGCCGCCTTCTGACACTCGCTAGGTAGATGTAAAGATGTTCTTCCATCCGAGGGGCCAATAAGGGAGGTATCGATAGGTAAGTTTTGAGCTCCCGAAAAGCTTCTTCATGTTGTTCCTCCCATTGGAACTTCTTGTTCTTTCTTAAGATGTCGTAGAAAGGTTTGCATCGATCCGAGGATTTTGAAATGAATCTAGTGAGTGCGGCAATTTTTCCTGTCAATCTTTGGACGTCCTTGACAGATTGAGGTGATGACAGTTGAGAATAGCGCGTATTTGTTCGGGGCGGCTTCAATGCCTCTTTTAGTAACCATATAACCCTGTAAACTTGCCGGCCTTCATTCCGAAGTTGCATTTAGTCGATTAAGTTTCATATTGAAACAATCCAAGATGTCAAAAGCTTGAGAGAGGTTGCTTATGTGATCCTCGGCCTTCTTGGATTTTACTACCATGTCGTCGATGTATACCTCCATCAGGTCCCCAATCTGATCCTTAAACATCTTGTTGACGAGCCTTTGATACGTTGCACCCGCATTTTTAGTCCAAAAGGCATGGCAATATAACAATAAATACCTGGGGGTTATGAAGGCAAGTGTCCTCTTGGTCGATGGTTCCATCCGAATTTGTTGAAATCCCGAGGACGCGTCCATGAAAGTGAGGAGTTCGTGACCTCGAGGTGGCATCAACTAATGAATCTATGTGCGGCAAAGGGAAAGGATCTTTTGGGCAGTGCTTTATTTAAGTCGGTGAAGTCGACGCAAACTCGCCATTTCCCGTTTCTCTTCTCTACCACAACCACATTCGCCAACCATCTTGGATAATCGACCTCCCGTATCATGTTGGCTTTGAGTAAGCGCTCTACCTCCTCCTTGATGATCTCGATTTCGGTTTCGCAAACTTTCTACGTTTCTCGGTGCACCGGTTTAAAGCTAGGATCTACGTTAAGTTTGTGAGTGATGACATCTTTGCTAATGCCTCACATGTCATCATGTTTCCAAGCGAAACTCTTTATTCTCGCTTCTTAATAGGTTCACAAGCTTCTCTTCTATATCCGACGGGATGTCGCCAATAAGTACTTTGATGTCCTGGTTGGAAGGATCTAACAATACTTCTTTCACATCATCCTCCCTAGCTTCCAGTGACTTCACGTACTTTCCTCGGTAATTGCTATGCTTGTTTTGGAGATGTAGACGCCTTCATTGAAGTTTTGTAACATTCCTTGGCCACCGTGATCATCAGAATCTTAGCGACACCCCAAGGTGTTGGAAACTTCACACACCGATGGTAAGTGGAGGGTACGGCCTTCATTCCGTGAATCCAAGGTCTTCCAAGAATGACATTGTAAGATGTTGCGCAATCAATTACGCAGAACCGTTCCATGATGTCGAGGCCCTTTGAGTATATTGGAAGCTTTATCTCCCCACCGCTTTCTTTGACTTCACCACCGAAGCCTACCAAAGATCAAGACTTTTTGACAATCTCCGATTCTCGGGATGTTCATTTCCTTAAGGGTACCCAACATAATAAGATTGACTGAGTCCCCCCATCTACCGTAATACGTCAGTATTGCATGCTTGGCGATCTCGCAAGGAAATAACCAGACTGGCCATGATGGGGTTCCAAAGAAGTTATCACGATCACTTTCATCAAAGGTAATTGATCCGGCAAGGTGTCGACATCCCGGGCCGTCTCTCCGGCTTTTCCTCTTTTGACTCCTTAGCGTGTCGCTTTGCGGCGTAATAGGATGTTCCACATATTTCGAGCCTCCACCGATGAAGTTGATCACCTTTGTTGATGCCGGGGGAGAAACCGGCCTTTCAGCCTTCATGAGGAGCTTCGCATTTTCAGCCTTCTTCTTTCGGATCCCAACAACTCCTTAAGATGTCCTTTCGAGAGCAAGTAACTGATCTCCTTTCTTAACGCGATGCGCCTTTAGTAACGTGTCCAAAGTCTTCATGGTAAGCGCACCATTTTGATTTGTCACGCCATCCCGTGGTTTTGTCCGTTTTCTTTGGCCATCCGGCTTTGTCTCCTAGGTTGCCCATTGCACGTAGTACACCCGAAATGTCAACGTAAAACAATAATCGAAATGTTAGGCACATTATCACTATCTTCATCCTCACCGTCTACCGAATTAATTTTGCTAGTGTCAATTTCTGATAAGGATTGGGACGGTTGTTCCCGCGATGGGACGATTCACTCTTTCGTCTGACGGTCATATGTCGACATCTTGGATGACGACTTCGATCTTCGCAGCCTCATCTTCCTCCAGCCTTATGAACCTTAATGCCCCCGCTTCCCGACTTCTTCTAGCCGCTTACAAGGAGTCATTACCAAATCTTGATAATATCGTGAATCTTTCTTCAACCCCATTTTGAATGCTTCGTGGTCGACATGTCAAGATTGGGAATTTCTAACACCTCCTTATTGAACCGATGGACATAATCCTTCGTAGTCTCATTAGGCCGCTGGGTCACATTGTAGAGATCACTTGTCAACTTTTCAAATTGTCGATCGCATGAGAATTGGTTATAGAACATGTTGATGAGCCGGGCGTATGAACCAATTGAACCTAGGGGTTGCCTAATCACCATTTGAGAGCCGGTCCGCATAAGGTGGATCCAAATCCCCGCATAAGCAGCCTCCCGCATTGAAGCGGATATGGATTATGTCCATCTTTTCTTGATAGTGTGCAACATGCTCCTCCGGGTCCGTGGTGCCGTCGTACAACTTCATAGATGGTACGAAATGCTTCGGATGTCGACATTTGCAATTGCTGACAAACCGGGATTGATTGTAACAGCTTTGGGTCACCGGTTGAATTGGAGGAGTTACACTGCACGTTCATTATCGCCTCCGAGATCCCGCATCTGTTTAGCTAGCGGGTTTCCCGCAAAAGGGTCACCCATAGGAATACGATTGAAATTATTATTATTGAAAAGATTATTTAGCAAACCGTAATCGTCCGTAGTAGTCGTGATGTAGTGTTGTCTATAAATGGAATGAATGGGGTGAATCCCGCGGAAGATGGCGTCAATGGGGTGTCCCCTGGCAAAGATGTCGACATCATTAAAGATGTCACGGAGGAGGACCGCCCATTGGAATGAATTCATTCTCGAAATGTAGATCCTCCTGTTGTCAAAGTTGAGAATCCTCGCACGCAGCCGGTGATATATTCTCAAGCCGAGATGCGATGAGCCGTTGGTCTTTCTCGCATCTTAATCATGGAATTGGTCAACACCTTCGAATTGTTATCTTGCCGGGTCCAACCTTTGATTCAACTCCGGTCAAGATACTCCTGATGTCAAGATTCTGCATTGGAAGACGTTGCCCTTTTGTGGAGTCTTCGTAGGCCGAGCCGGGCCGAGACCCGGCCTCGAGGAGGTGGTGGTAACAAGCCGGTTCTACCTCCCGATGTGGGAACAACGGCGGGACCTTTGCCGGCGGTGGACACATTGGGGGGTGCAGACATAGTGAATTTGATTAGGAAATGTTTCAAATAATCGATAAACCACGAGGCCCCTCGGTGGGCGCCAAATTGTTTTGGTAGAAAAAACAATAAAGTAGAATCTTAACTATGTTTAGTGTGTGGATTGAACAATAAGGAGGAAACTATGGAATTCGATTATATGGAACAAAAGAATGAAAAAGAGATAATGAAACCACGATTTGTTAACGAGGAAAACCTTGGAGGTGATAACCTCTTTGGAAAAACCCCTGAGTTAGGTCTCCAACCTTAAAGGTTTCACTATAATGATCACAAATACAACTTTGAAAGATAATGGAGAGGATTACAAGAGCTTTTTGTGTAGAGTGTGTGCGTATGAGCATGAATGTGTTTTTCCGTCTCCATTTCCCCTTAAATACAAGTAGATATGAAAGAGTCAATATGGTTCCTATAATCTCGACATTTTGGTTTATCACTTCAACCTCCGTGAGACCAAGTCGCCCTAGCCGTTTGAAGGTCTGTTGAACGTGCTTGGAGATTGTTCCGCATTCCTCTCTTAATTACTGAAAAATAAGAATAAGAATATTAGGAAATATTGAACAAGTAAATATTAAAACAATACTTACAGTGTAATGACATCTCGATATGCAGGATCAATTGAAGATGTCGCCATGTTGAAAAATGCCCACAACACTAATTGATGCACAGGCCGAGAAAGGAGCGTATCGCCTGTCAACCTTGGATGGCCAAATAATCCCACGGAGTTGGAACGCTATTCACCTTAAAAGGTATTACATCTAAACAATGCCTTCCTTAAACTCACCTCATCCCAGGTATGGACAATCCTTTATTTATTAGGTGTAACCTTTCATTTCCCTTTTTACTGTTTTTTCATTTTACTTCTCTGCAAATTAAGATGTCACTAACACAACTTGTGGAAGGGCGTCAACATAGTTGACGTCCATCTTTAACATGTCTCTGTCTTGCGAGATGTTGACATACGAGAATGGGGACATGTCGAAAGTACTCGAAATCAAAAGGACAACGAATTCTCCTCCGTCAGAGACTGGCCATCTCTTCTCAAGTAAAGGTACACAATCCCTTCTAAGGTTTAAAGAGTTAATTACCTCTTTCTTTAGATGTTAGGTTACCACACCTTCGCCTGAAGCGCAAGTTATCTCTTTAATTGAGGTGTGGGGTGGGCCTATATGGGTAAACTCATATAGCTTACCCATTCTCACTCAGTTAAATGATTGATCTTATGTTTTATTCTTGTGGTTATGACATGTACGTGTCATCTTAAGTATCTACTGCTTTGACATACTATCATGTCACCTTACGAACTTAACACGTGATCATCCAAAGAAAATTTCATCAAAAGTAAACCAAGTCTTGACATGCTTGAAAATTACCAAATCATAATTTTCCTAAAAAAGCTACCATAAAGTTAAGGCAGTAATCCAACATCCAAACTACTAAAGCTAAAACGCAAAAGTGTTGGACCAACCCAACACTTAAAAGAAATTGTCTTCGGTCCTTATGGACCTATTACATAACCAACAAAATTAAAATTGTCTTTGGGATTCCACCCCAGTAATACCAGCAAAAAACAAAACAAACTTGTTTTACCTTTTTCAGATGGCATCCGCCTCAGATGTTGCTTTAGGAGTAACCTCTCCGACCTCTGCTGCTTCCTTCACAACTGCTTCATGTGGACTTGATGACACCTCTCCCTCATCCACTGGTTCACCTGTCAGCTTGGATAAGTGGGCATATTCCTTGTTGATATCCCAATTCTGAGCCTTCCCGTCTTGGAACTCCTTTATCATTTTGATCCTACACTGAAAAACAGTTTTTGCAGCAGCTACTTTGCAAGAATCTTTTACTTCAGCAATCTCCTTAAGATGGTCTTCTTCACTTTTTGCCAAACTGTCCAATAAATCCTTCACAGTCTTCTCCTGCTCCTCCAACGTCTTAGCTTGTTGTTCCAAAGACTTTTCATGCCCCTTCACCTTGTTCTCTAGCATAATCTTCTCCTTCTTGACCAAAGCAACATCAGCCTTAGACTTCTTCTTCAGCATCTCCATTTCCTTTACCAAATCTTCCAAATACCCTACTGCCTGTAACATAGAAGCTTGACATCAAAAGGTGTTATAGAAACTTTTGAATCAGTCAAAATCTAGTTAGTAACATCTTACCCCAGCTGCAAAACTCATACACTTCTTCTTGAACTCTCCAACTGGCATTCCTTCAAAAGTATCTCCAACTTCAATTACTTCCTCTTGAATAGCCTTTCTCTTTTTCACCCTAGAGCCAATACCCGCGCTCTCATCTAAAACAGGGATCTTCTTAGGAACCGGTGGTGGTTTCATATCTATCTTAAGAGAGGAGTCTCCGAACATGACATCAATGTCATCAAGATAAAAATATGACCCTGAGACAACTGGTTTGGAAACTGCATCAACATATGAAAAATATCAAAAAATATTACGCATCAGATTGATGAAACCAAATAAAGAGACGGTATGCTTACCTGTAGACATTATGACAGAGGATGATGCTTTGTGGTCTTCCTGAGCAACCAAAGGTGATTCTATCAGACCTCTAGGAGATCTCTTGTCCAAAGGTAGTTTGAAAAATTCTTCGATTTTTGCCAATGTATCTTCTGCCGGTGGAAAAAGTTCTCCCCAATCAATATCTGAAAAAAGGTAAGAGCAATTACGATTTCAGTTTGTCTCAAAAACAGAAAATCACAAAGTTAGGAATTAAAGTACCTCCCTTATTCCACTCGCTTGGTACCTCATTCCCTCCTTCAATGGATGCCCTATCAACAAAGAAAAACCTATTTTTCCATCCCCTATCACTCGAAGATGTAGTGCTCATTAGGAAATTTCTACCTGATCTCTTTTTAAAAAGATATCTTCTTGACCCAAAAGGTTGAAGATCATACGAATAGGCTATTTCTTGAAGACCTAGGTTTAGACCATTCTCCCTGTTTACTTTGATAACGAAGGCAAAGATTCTCCAAGCCATGGGCATCAGTTGAGGGTAAGCAAGTTGAGTCTTTTGAAAAAATTCAGAAACCAACGAAGGGAAGGGATAACTAAACCCTAGAAGAAAGGGGTATTCAAGAAAACAAATCCATTTGTTGGAAACCAAGTCGAACCTAAGATTTACAGAAAAAGGATGAAAGATTGCACCTTTAGGGAAGTAGCATTGTTGTTTTAGTGACTCGATTTGGGCGTCGCTAAACACGCACGTCTCCTCGTCTGGTTTAGCAAGGAGATTTTCACAAACGAAATCCTCAAGGCTAATTTCTATGGGACCTTGTGGAATCGGAGCACTCTTAGTTTTGGATGAACTCCACCTAGTCCTACCCATGGTTGACAAGCAAAAGAGAGAAGCAAACAATGGAGGAAAGTAAGAACGAAGAATTTTACCTTGCAGAGAACGGGCCAGAATAGTGAGGAGGGACGGAATGGAAGGTTTGAGAAACTTATTAAGGAACCATCCAAGCGGTTATCTAATTTGAAAAGGGCTCTATTTCCAAAAAACTACTTTTCCCTAAATTAACTCCCCAACCGTCCATTACTTCCACGTATCATTATACCCGTCCAATCATGCAAGCTGGCAGTTGAGTATTTATTGAGAAAAATATTTGCCTCTTCAGTTGCCAGGATAGACAAATATTTTTGGGGACAAATTGTTGTGGGTATTTTTCAGCATGGTGATATCTTCAGTTGCTCCTGCATGTCAAGATGTTATTCCACTGTAAGTATTACTTAATATTTACTAATTTATTTTCTATTATTTCTATTATTATTTTACAGTAAATGAGAGAGATAAATACGGGATACTTTCAAGCACGTTCAACCTCTCTTCAAACGGCAAAGTGGACTCGGTCTTATGGACGTTGAAGGGATAAGCTTAGATGCCGAGATTTTAGAAATTACTTCTTACCCGTTAATAGTTAATCTTATTTAAGGGGAGATGGAGATGGAAAATGACACGTTCTTTTACACACACTACGCACACATCATTTGTAATCCTCTCCATCATCTTCCGCAGTTGTAATCTCAATTACCATAGTGAAACTTTTAAGGTTGGAGACCTAACTCTCGGGATTTTTTTCGAAGAGGTTATTATCTCTAAGGTTTTCCTTGTTAACAACTCTTGGTGTCACTTTTTCATTTCATGTCTTTATTCCATTTAATTGAATTTCATAGTCCCCTCCTAGTTGTTTAAATTCATACACTTGTCAAAGTTAAGATTCTACATTATTGTTTTTTCTACCAAAACACCATTTATTGGTATTCATCAAGTTGTAACCTTGATGCAGGGGTTGATCCAATTATACAAACACTTGTATTAACTCAAATACTAAATTATGATGATGGGGCATGTCAAAATGATCCTGTTAATGACGATAATTCTAAAAATAATGTAGATTATAAAGAAAAAAAAAAAGACACTGATGTAGATGCAATGCTAGACAATGATGATAAATAATTAGAAGCTTCATAATGACACAAAACTTGTTTGTGTGTACATCCTTTAAATTATTTCGTCTTTAGATTCATTTCTCAATAATAGAAAGGTGGGTCACTCCTCATTATTATTTTCTTTTTAGGGAGATTGATTGAGAAGTTTTAAAATGTATCATAATATTCGATTTTTTTTTTCACATACATTATTTCTAATAAATTACTGCAAATGTATAATATTGCATAACTAAATTTAATATTGCATGAATGGTGGTAGGGCGGCGGTAGTCATGGCAATGGCACGCAGAGGTCGGCGGTGGCGATGCATTTTTAATGATGTTGTATCATAATTTTAAATTATTGTATAATTGCATACAATATTATACATTATTGAATAAAACTTCGGGATCATTTCGATTTAACCAGGAAGCTGAGAAAAAGTAATTTGTCAGAAAAAAAATTCAATCAAAATCTCTTTTATTTATATAACAAGTGCGCCTAATTTCAATTTCACTCCAATATCAAACTAATTAATATCCATTAAAACTTCATTACCAAATACCAAATGAGCCGACGTTGATCTTTTGGAGTAAGACTTTTTGCGAGAGTCAAAGCAAAGCAAATACACACGCAACACGCTTATGATTTTTTTATACTCCCTCCCTCCCAAGGTGAGTGTGAATTAATTTCCTTTTTGATCTGTTTCATATAGAAATGACAATGAGGACAGTTCGGAACAGTTATACATTGTACCACCCCCATTTCCCAATTCAATTTTGTGCCTCATAACCGCCCTATTCCTCAGCGGGTAATCAATTTTTCATACCATACCCATTCTCCACAGGTAGCAGTTAATCGGAAAATTTCCGCGCGAAATTAGTCAAACTAATATTTGGTTTTAAAGCACTTTAGCGATAAAAAAAACTCAAAAATTAACTTTGATAAAGGATAATTTTTCTACTTAAATTCATATAATCACATTCATAAGAGCTCAAAAAAAATTAAATAGTTGTGTATGACACAATTCACCAAACATAAGGAAAGATTCACTAGATTACAATAAGAAAACTTATATGAATAAGGGTAAAATTTTATTACTAAAATAAGCAGTTCGGGTAACATTCGGTTCAGGTAATGGAGCGGGTAATGGGGCGAGTAATGCTAATACCAAAATCAAACCATTCCCCACTTTTTTATTTCGGTTATTCCCCATTACCCGCCCCATATCCAGTCAAATCAGTTAATAACCGTCAACTTCGGTTCGGTTCAGTTCGGGTATCCACGGTTCGGTTCAAAATTGCCATTTCTAGTCCCACGTGAGTGTGGACTGTCAAAAATGGCAAATAATTTTTACTATTCCACCCACTCATTCTCTCTCTTACTTTACTTTTACACTTACAACACCAATCAACTTACTATTTCTCCCACTCATTCTTTCTCCTATTTAATTTTTCATACTCACAAACACCTCCTTTCACTATTTATTTCTCTTACTTTTTTTTTATTTGTGTGTCAAAATTTTTGTTCCACACTTCACCTGAAACGAAACGGAGGTAGTATATATTTAGAGTGACGTCTTCATCCCAAAATAAAGAAATAGGAAAACTAGAGAGAGGTGGGTAGGTGGGAACTTTAATAATGAAAGTAAATGCGCGTAATATTATTCACCACTTTATTCTTCATCAATTTGCCAACTTTCTTTATTTTTTTATTATTACTATATCCAAATAATATTATTACATTGATTTTTAAAATCAATTTAATTGAACTCTAACAAAAAAAAAAAAAAACTCCCTTTTGCATATATCTGGTTTTCTATTTAGATTCGTCTCACAATTTCGGAATAAGGCTCCGTTTGTTTCGATGTAAAACATTTTCTTAAAAACGTTTTCCAGAAAATATTTTCCTGTAAAATATTTTACGGAGGTAGGCGTAAAATGTTTTACGGAGGAAGGGTGTAAAATATTTTCGGCTGTTTGGTAAGGAAAATATTTTCCGGAAGGGCGTAAAATGTTTTAATTTTTTATTATTATTATTTTTTATATTATTATTATTGTTTTTTTATTATTATTATGTTTTTTATTTTTATTTTTATTATTATTATTATTATTATTATTTATTTTATTATTATTTTATTATTATATATTTTTTTTATTTTTTATATTTTTATTTTATTATTATTATTTTATTTTTATTTTATTATTATTATTTTATTATTTTATTATTTATTTTTTATTATTATTTTTATTTTATTATTATTATTATTATTATTTATTATTATTATTATTATTAATTTTTTTATTATTAATTATTATTATTATTTTATTATTATTATTATATTATTATTATTTATTATTTTTTTATAATTATTATTATTATATTATTATTACTTTTTATTTATTTATTTATTTTTATTTTTATTTTTATTTTTATTTTTATTTTTATTTTTATTTTTATTATTTTATTATTATTTTTTTATTATTTTATTATTATTATTTTATTATTGTTATTTTTATATATTATTATTATTTTATTATTATTATTATTATTATTATTATTATTATTATTATTATTATTTATTATTATTATTATTATTATTATTATTATTATTTATTATTTAGTTTTATTATTATTATTATTATTATTATTATTATTATTATTATTAGAATGAGGAAGAAGAATGTTGTACCTTGTGAAATATGAGTTGTACATAAAGGGCACAATTTTCCGAAAAATATTTTACTTAGGACAAGGTCAGTAAGACGTTTTACTTAGGAAGGGCGTAAAATGTTTTCCGAAAAACATTTTCTCCATTTTTCGGAAAACAACCAAACAGCGGAAAATGAGTTATTTTCCGAAAAATATTTTTCGGGGGCTCAACCAAACAATGGAAAACGAGTTATTTTATGAAAACGAGTTATTTTACGGTGAAACAAACGGGGCCTAAATGTCACATTTTAAAATAATAAGAGTGACTTAGGCTCTGTTTGTTTGCCGTAAAATGTTTTTCGAAAAAAGTTTTCCCCATTTTTCGGTGTTTGGTAGACACCGAAAAATAGGGAAAATGTTTTCCAAAAATATTTTATCCCCTTTTCGCCGTAAAGTGACTTACGGATTTTTCCTAAGTAAAACATTTTTCGAAAAATGGTAACACCCTCACACACCTAACTTTTCATACACCCCACGTTACCCACCCCACTCACCACCACCACCATCACCCCCACCCCACTCACCACCACCACCCACTACACCCCACCCCCACCCCCACCCCACCCACACCACCACCACCCCACCCCCGCCCCCTCGGGTCAAAAAAAAATTAATCATTTAAAATTTATTTTTAACAGCTCCCCACCCCACTCACTCACCACCACCACCCCTGCCCCTCACCCTACATCGGGTCAAAAAAAAATTAATCATTTAAATTTGATTTTTAACAACTCCCCACCCCACTCCACTCACCACCACCACCCCCCACCCCCACCCCCACCCCACCCCTCGTCTGATAAAAAAAATTAATCATTTAAAATTTATTTTTAATAACTCCCCACCTCACCTCACTCCACTCACCAACACCACCCCTCCCCCCAATCCCACTCAAATTATCTCAAATTGTGTTTTTATCGAAAAATATTTTCATTAAACACATGAATTTTTTTTCGGAAAATATTTTTCTTACCAAACAGCTGAAAACATTTTTATCTCATTTTTCGAAAAATATTTTACAGGAAATTCATTTTTCGAAAAATATTTTACAGAAAATCATTTTTCGCAAGTTATTTTACGCGAAACAAACGGAGTCTTAGTGCAATAATATTAGTGTACATGTATAGAAAAAGCTAGTGAAGCACTATAAATAAAAACATTAACAAGTCAATTGTGACATATATTCGGGAAGAAGTAATAAGTTTCAACTTGGAATCGCTTCAGAATATATTTGTTGCAGACCTCCAACGGTAAAATTCAGACAAGAAATGTAAAGAATCTACTATACAATGTAAAAAAATTGGGCACAAAAATTAAGAAAAAGTAGAAGAGAGAATTAGTGGGAGGAGGTGTTTGAGAATGACCAATTGACCAAAATATCCAACGTACTTTTGCGATTTGCATCAAATAATTAAACGTACTTTTTAGTGTTAAAAAAATGTAGCATACTTTCAAAATATATTTCAAATAATGCAATAATTTTTTTTCTTTCACTAACGGGGTTAGAAATTTTAACGAAATGCTAATGCGACAAACAAAGTGTTAAAATATAAACTGAATTTTAATGTGAAACTTGCTGATTAAAAGTTTAGGGGGACATAATATAAAAATGAAATTTATACCAAAAAAATAATTACCTACCCTGCTACACACATTTAATCCCCTCCTCTTTTCTATTTATCCCACCCCTCTATACCTTCCGCCTCTCCCCTTCGTCTCTTTTCTTCGGCACCGTCTCCGACCCATCTCCCACGCCTCCGATTATCTTCTCCAAATTCGCTCTCTCTCTCTCTCTCTCTCTCTCTCTCTCTCTCTCTCTCTCTCTCTCTCTCTCTCTCTCTCTCTCTCTCTCTGTAACTCTCTCTGTAACTGATCCCCTCTTCCCTCTTCCCTTGACGCTTACAATAATTTCCCATCAATTTATTCTCACATTTACCCCCTCCTCCTAACCCTAGATCTGAAACATATAAGATTTATCCTTCTTCTCCATGGCCGTCACTCCCTTTGCTTCTCCATTCCCTCTCTCGTTCGGCCGTCCCCAGCCCCACTCCCCTCCCACGCCACCCTCTGATGCTATCTCCCCTCAATCGACCCTGTTTCTAGCCCCGCGCTGGATTATCTTTGTTAGCAACCCAAATGACTGATTGAATTGGAATTTCATATTTTCCGCTCCTAAAAAAACCCAGAAAATTATTGACTTAAACTACCATATTTTCATGGTTTGATAAGGAAGTATGCACTTATATACTGCATACAATACTTCCGCATAAATGCAGGAGATTGGCTTTATCAAGTAACACTAATTGAGCTATGAGAGCCTGGCCATCGGAGAACAAGATTTTTCCCGTTTGTGAGCAGTAGCGGTTATTATGATTGCATTATGTTTTGGATTTAACTAAAATGCAAATGGATGTAATTGGAACAACAATGTTCTGTTGACTTTTATCAAATGTTGGATCGTAGCAATCACATAAAAAATTGTGTTTAGGAGGATGGTGGACAATGGTGATGGAAAAAGGCAAATGGAGGATGGGTGGAGCTGGACAATGGGCCGATGAAAATATGATTAACGGGTGTTATTTTATTTAACGAGTATTAACTCCGTCATCAAAATGTTAACTTTTGTTAGTGTCATTCATTTTTTATTTTGAAAATTGCACTATTTGAAAAAACTAGTAAAAGTGCGTTGTATTTTTTATACACTAAGAAGTACGTTGCATTATTTAATGCAAAGAGGTAAAGTACGTTACCTTTAACATTAATTTTCTCGTTTGTGAATATGAAAAATAAAATAGGAGAGAGAATAAGTGAGAATAGAAGTTGATTGGTGTTGTAATTATAAAAGCTAAGTAGGGGAGAAAAGGAGTGGAAGGAATAGTGTAAAAACTTTGTCATTTTTGACAGTCTTCAATCACGTAGGACGAACGAAAAAGGAAATAAGATTTCACTCACGTGGGATACAGGGAGTATATTTTACATTATATTTTTCAAAATGTTCTACATTTTGTAGTAGATTTTTTATATTTCTTACCCGAGTTTTACCGCTGTAGCACTGCAGTAAAGGAGTCACTTGAGCAAATTCAAATTCTTAAAATTTTAACTTAATTTTGTACTTTTATTAAAAAATAAATATAAAATAGATTAGATTCTATTGAATTGATGATATAATTGTTGAAATCATTATTCATTTTCAAAATAGATAAGCAATTATGTTTAGGGATTTAAAGCTAGCATACTTAATTAAACTAATTAGAATTCTTTTCTTTTATTTTTGACAATGGGGAGAATGGAATCAAACCATTTACGGCAAGGGTCTTTGTTTCCTGATATAATATAAGACTCATTAGCAATTAAAACTATTAGATGTACAAAATTGTCAAATTACTACTCACTATTGGATTGGAGATGGCCATTTTGGGCTTAAGCCCCTGGGAGGCCCGCATCGTGATCTGTGGCCTGTTGATCCCGTGCCCTTGGGCCCGTGGGCCGGCATTCCTCACGGGATGCATTGTACTTATATATTTGTGACAGATCGAGCTTTGTCCCGCGGATCAGAAGATCCGTTGGGTCCGTGACCCGTTTGGCCCTTTTTTTTTTGTAATTGTCTATAATGTCCTCAATTATATCCGTTAATAAATCAATTTGAGAGGTATTTTCGTCCAAATTTTTTATAACGTCTCCTTTATCATATTTTAATTTTTGGGACATAATATTTAGGGATAAATTTGGTCCAAAATGTATTTATAATTACTATAAATAGAAGAGGAAGTCTTACCATTTTTCTCACACAAAAAATTCAATCCATCATAGAATTCTCTCAAACCCAAACCATCAAATTATTTTCAATTTAATGTTTCTATTCGAATAAAAAAATACATGAAGATTTCCAATACGAAACTTTGTGATTAAATCGTAAGAGTTGAAAGTAATTTATTATTTTAAATATTTAATTGTTTACTCGCTATTTAAATATGGGTTAATTAGTTAAATTTTTAATCTTAATAAATTTTGAAAATTACAAAAAAAATTATATTTGCATGTCTTGCTAGTTAATTATTGCATTAAGTAATTAATCTTTGTGAATATATCTATCCTGAAAATTACAAAAAATTATAATTGTTTACTTTTATTGCAAATTATTGCCAAAAGTATTTATTTTTTATAAATTTTCAAAAATTCAAAAAATATTTTTTAAGTGCTGCATTTTTAATTTTAATTGCTAGGTAGTTTATATTGAAGTTGGCCTTACAAAAAACGTGTTTTTTTCTAAGCTTAGAAAAAACGTGTTTTACATTGGCACTTAATAACACTAACACTGACACTTTTTTACACTGGCACTTTGTTATACTAACGCTGACACTTTTATACACTAGTACTTAATATACATGCACTGGCACTTTTTTACATTGGCACTTTGTTACACTAACACTGACACTTTGTTACACTAATACCGACACTTTTTACACTGGCACTTAATATACATGCACTGACATTTTTTTACACTGGCATTTTGTTACACTAACACTGGCACTTTATATACTGGCACTTAATATACATGCACTGACACTTTGTTACACTGGCACTTTGTTACACTGACACTTTTTTTACACTGACACTTTGTTAAACTAACACTGGCACTTGTTTACACTGGCACTTTGTTACACTAACACTGACATAGCGGGAGAAACAAAACACGTTTTTTTCTAAGCTTAGAAAAAACATTTTTTTTGTAAGATTTTGGCTTTATATTGATAGTTATCATGTAAGATCTAATTAATTATATATTTGCATATCCCTACTCCCCCACCACAAAGTCAAACCCCACAAAATATACCCCATCAAAATTTAGGACCAATTGATAATTTACTTTTGCACCATAATGATCAAATTATGTTTGCTCTGATTAATCAATACTCGAATCCAATCAACACCCCTCCATTTCCTCGCTATACTCCGGATTCGACCCCATATTCGATGAATGAGCCCAACAAAATTATACAACTAGAACTTATCATCTCATACAAGACATAGATGAGAGTGACAAGGGGGATGAGGATGACGATATACAAGTCACCCACGAAACCCGCACAATTCTAAATACACCTAATAACGATGTTGTTCGGGTAGTGCACAACCCAGAGTGTCCAAGTATGCTCATTTATATGATTTGGTAATTGTTGATGGTGAAACAAAGGCCAAATGCAAGAGGTGCTCGGAATTTATATTCCCGGCGGGTGTTAATGGTAACTCCCATGTAAAGAGGCACATGGATAAACATGATCGGAAAGCCGCTAAAGGAATAGATGGTACCGTGCAAACATAACTCAATATACCATGTGTCACTTACCGAAAAGTGGACTTCGATTTGATAACGATATTACTATTGAGTTGTCGATTGCCTCTTTCACGTGATCTACTTACCCCTCCGGTGTCCACGGTAACATCGGAGACTGCTTTTAGTGTTACAGGAATAGTCATGACGTTAAAGCGAAATCAACTCAAACCCGTTTTTATCGAGAGATTGATTTGTCTTGTGGACTTAGATGACGCGGAGTTGAGAAAACAAGACACATTCCGGAATCTTGAAAACAATGATTATGATAGACTCGAATAAGACAATCTCAACGAATAGTTTTTTGCGAGAAGGATACTAGAAGAATAAGAAGATTTCAACAAATTCAAATACTTTTAAATAATAACAATATTAAATACATAAAGCTTTATGAAAACTTTGAAGATTTGAATACCATAATTAGTTTGAAGATTTGAAAATTAATTTATTTTCAAAACTTTATTAAATTTGAATACTTTGTTAAATTTTTAAACCATGTCATTTGAAAATTTGAAGACTTTTTATTTTAAAACTATGTAATTTTATATTGCATCATTTGAATACAATGAAAATTTCCTCAAAAAATATGAAATAAATATTTCTATGGTTTCTATTATTAAATTGATTACATTATTACATTATTACATCATTTAATTTATTTATTAAAGAAAAATATATGCTATTTATCAACAAATAAAAATTATTTTAACTAAATTGTTTTCTAAAAGGTATAATTTATACCTTTTAGAAAATAATTAATTTAAATAATTTTTATTTGTTGATACCATATAAACTAATGTTTTGTTATATCTATAAAATAACTAATTTTCTTATGTATAAGTGATTTTATATTTTAAAAAATAGCTTATCAAATACTAAATTACTTATTATTTATTTATTTTTCCAAGCTTTTTGTGAATTTTTTTTTTTAAAAATTGAAAACCCGTTTAAGCCTGTGGATCTTTAGATCCGGACCAAACGGGAGGGCTTGGAGGGCTATTTTCAGACGGACCGGGTTTAGTCCCGGTTATTGAGACGGACAAACGGGCTTAAACCCGTTTCTCCCATGAGTTTTTTGCCAAACGGGACGGGCAACCTGTTTGGCCATCTCCATTCCATATGTCTTATAATAAATGTCTCAATTGACTTGTTAGTATTTTTAAAATACTCTATTCGTCCCGCAACAAGGTTTCTAGTTTGACTTTACACGAAAATTAAGAAAAGAAAAAATTACAAATAAGGTCCAAAGTATGGGGGTGTTTGCACTCTATGATACAATGTATTTTTTTATTTTTTGCTATTGAGGGTATAAAGTCGTGAAATGTTGGCATTTAAGTGTTTTTGTACGAAAAATATAGATTTTTCGTTAAATTATCACCTGTCTTTCACGTGACATTTAACATATTACATTTATTAAATCCATGAGCTTGTATTACAGGATCCGCCCTCTCACGCATATAAAACGCTAGCAGCAAATTGGTTAAAGCTTATCAGGTGTCCGCCCTTCCTGATCTTGTGACAATCATAAAAAATGTGTTGATTTAATTGAAGAAGCGCTGCGGTATGAGTGTTTAGAAAATCCGTTTTTTCCTAATAGTTATGAAAAATTGTTTTTTCTAATATTTTGGTAAATAATAAACTAACTTGGTTAATAAATAAATAAAATCAAAGTTGGTTGGTGAAGATGACCCCATGAAAACAAAAGTTAATATGAGGCTATGTTAGTAACACCTATTATAATTGAAAAACATAGCACATGATTCTTATGTCCAAGTTATTTGCTTTAACATTACTAGGTTTCAAAAATATGCACTCACCCGAAAAGAACTCAACAAAAATAGGTAGTCATGACCCCATTAGAAATTTACTATGTTATTTGAACATTTTACTTTATAGGTTAGCATTGTTTTGTTCCAAAAAATTACTCATATTTCATTTATTGTTTTCGGCTTATTTCGATTTAATTCGAAGAATTTGTTTCGATCCTAACCCTTAATACTCCTTTTTTAAATGAATGTTCAAAAAATTCAAATTTATTATTGATTAAATTAAAATTAAAATAAATAAATTGACATTCATTTTAAAAAAATAGGGGAGTACTATTTAATACTTATACAAATGATATTATATATGTCAATTAAAAAATCTTTATTAAATATTACAATTCTTTTAAATAAAAAAATTATTTTAATTCTATCAAAAGACTCCATTCCACACTCTAGAATAAATAGAGATTAATAAAAAGGTAAATGGAGCTATACAATAGTAATATAAATAGAGCTAATTCAATTTCCCCTTTATAAGTCATGGATGGAGCGATTTTTTTTCTTCAAATAATTTCATTTTAAAAATATAAATACAAAAATAACTAACATTTGAAACTATTTTTCAAAATAATCAACTTTTTAGAACTCGCTACATGGTATAGCGAGTTTAACATGTTACCGTTGAAACTCGCTACACCATGTAGCGAGTTTAGTTAAATTAGGGTTTAGGCATTTGAATTAATCAGTTGTAATTAACAAAGAAGAACTCGCTACATTAATCAGTTGTAATTAACAAAGAAGAACTCGCTACATGGTGTATCGAGTTTATAAAGACATTTTTCCAGTAGATAAGATTTTCACATCCAGATTCATTTTCATTCTCATATCCTCACATAATTACTATAAAAAAAAACCTCAAATATTCACATCATTTAATTTCGTCAGAATCGTTGAATACCAAGAATCAATGTAAATTAACATCATCTTAATCATTGTTTTCACTTGTGTTTAGATATAAAATTTAAGTTTTTAACTGTGTTTTAGTATATTATAGATATACATGTTAGGGTTTTGTTATTTAGGTTTTAACACTATGATTTCGTAATTTAGGGTTAAAGATGAATGGGGGTTCAATCATTTTCATGCGCTATTGGGGAGGTGATGATTAACAACCATTTGATGGTCCTCATTTTCAAAAAGGGCCAAAATGTTCAATTAGGGCTATTTGTCGATGGAGATACAATGAGTTGATTGTTTAATTATATAAAAAGATAAGCTTAGATCGGTCACAATATGATTTAGAAGTAATTTATATATGTCCTCAGACTTTTGATAGCGGGATTGGTGAGTACTTTTATTTTCGTATTGAAGATGATGCGTGTGTGGATATAATGTTCGATGTTTTAGCTAAATTTGGGGGAATGGGTAATTTCCAGCTGT
This sequence comes from Adenophora triphylla var. japonica, assembly GCA_022495995.1. Lineage (NCBI taxonomy): Eukaryota > Viridiplantae > Streptophyta > Magnoliopsida > Asterales > Campanulaceae > Adenophora > Adenophora triphylla. The sequence goes on from JAFEMH010002752.1 coordinate 207,622, forward strand.
ATGTGGTTGTAAAATTAATTGAAAATCGACGTTATCCAGAGTTTGAAACACTGCACACAGATACAATTTATGGGTATTCACCAAGTTGTAACCTTGATGCAGGGGTTGGTCCAAGTACACAAACACTTGTATCAACCCAAACACCAAATTATGATGATGGAACATGCCAAAATGATCCTGTTAATGACGATAATTCTGAAGATGATGTAAATTATGAAAAAGAAGAAGAAAAAGACACTGATGTAGATGCAATCCTAGACGATGATGTTGATGAATATCAGGGGGTATTAGTGATTTTGATGTCAATTTGGGAGAGGGTGATAATGGGCCGATTGATGATGACGTGGAAACACATTTGGTTCATTATGAAGCGCCGAAAAATCAAAGGTATGAGAGAGAAAATTATCCTTTTTACAGTGATACTGGTTGTTCTGCTTGACAAGAAGAAGGCTTCATTGATTACCATAATGCACCTAGTTTTCCAGTTTGGGATTCAGAGAAACATGAAATTGCTAAAGGTATACGCTTTTCTAGCAAGAACGAGGCGCAATTTGATATAAAAAGGTACCATATTCTCACTAATCGTCGGTTCAGGGTAAGAAAGAGCACAACTCACACATGGGTAATTGAATGTCTATTGAAAAATTTTACATGCATTTTTTATGTTTGTGTGAGTAGGAGGATGTTTGGCTATTGGGAAGTCACCAACTATAAGGCTCCTCATTGCTGCTTATATTCTGGAGAAAGTCGAGATCAACCCAACCTATATGATAACTTTATTGATCAGCAAGTAGTTAGTTTTATTAAGGTCGATTCAGATATTAAGGTTGGAGTTATTATTGCAAACATCAGTGGTATATTTGAAAAGGTAATTACGTATAAGAAGGCATAGTGTGGAAAGTAGAAGGGCATTGCAGAGGCTTTTGGAGAATGGGAGGAATCTTATATAATGTTACCCCACGTCCTAGCAGCCATCAAAAAATACAACCCCAGAACAATTGTTGAGTATACTCATCCTCCTCCTCCTGTCGGTGAATTACACATGTTTCAATGGGTGTTATGGGCATTTTTGCCTTGCATTGAAGCTTTCTCTCATTTTCGGCCTGTCATTTCTGTTGATGGAACATTTCTTCATGGCAGATATAAAGGGGTAATACTGATTGCCATGGGTGTTGACGCCCAAGACAGTATACTCCCTTTTGCATTTGTTGTTATTGAAAAAGAGGTTTGGACGAACTGGCGTTGGTTCTTATATCTTCTTTGCAAACATATTATAAAGAGTCGTGAAGTATACTTGATATCTAACCGTTATCACGGCATTCTTAAGACTATATCGGAAGATACGTGGTGGCAAAATGTGCATCATCGATATTGCTTGAGACATATGCGAGTAAATTTCTTGGATAAGCATAGAGGGGAAGGTTTGAAGGATCTGTTTTGTAGAGCGGGTAGAGCAATTCAAGATTGAAAATTGAAATCTACCTTATAGAGTATCTGTTCAATTAACCCCGAGGCAATTGCATGGTTTCTGAATTTAGATGCCAGAAAATGGAAATTGACACCCGATGGTGGTTACATATATGACATTATGACTACTAACATGTCTGAGGATTTCAATGGTGTCATGAAGGGATCCCGTGGGATGCCAATCACAACAATTGTTGAAACTGCCTTCTACCGTTGTGTGGAGTACTTTCAAGTAAGGCATGGATTTTCACTTAATGCCTTAGGAGGTAATCCTGATAACCCTAACATCAATCCCCTACACCAATTCAGCCAGAAAGTTCATTACCGATACTTGAAGAATAGCGAGAAAGGTATGACACATCAGGTAAGGAGGTTCAACAATCATGAGATGGGGGTGTATCAAGTGACAACCGCACGTCAGGGTGATAAAGGTGGAAATATCCAAATTGTCCGATTTAATGAGCGTACCTGCACATGTGGTAAATGGGTTGCCTATCACATGCCCTGTTCCCATCTTCTTGCATGTTGCCATGCACAACATCTTGATGGTCGTTCTTTCGTTTCTCCATTTTACACCATTAGGGAATACTACAAGACATGGAAGGGAACATTTGAACCAATCCACCATGAGGACTATTGGGATGTGGATGGTTTGGTGCCACATTTTTTCCCTAATCCCCACCTTCGACGTTCTGCGAAGTCCGGACGGCCTAGATCAAGACGCTTCCGAAATTGTATGGACTTTCAAGCAGATAAACGGAAGACTCTGTGTTCATCATGCAAACAAGAAGGCCACAATCGTCGTAGATGCCCAAACATTAGGGAGTAGAAGAATGTTTTCCATATAATTTATGTTTGAGTTATTAGATTTACTTTGTATTTCATTTGGATTTCGTTTGAGTATGACTCGGATGTAATTTTGATTGGTTATACAGTTTGTGTTATTTGTTGTTTGAATATGACTTTGTTTTTCATTTGGATTTGTTTTGTCTTAGATACAGTTTCAGTTTCAGTTTTTGGGTGCAGGTGGGATACATCAGTTTGCTGCTGCTGTAGGAGTCACTGCAATTGAACTCGCTACACGGTATAGCGATTTCAATGAACTTGCCACACCGTGTAGCGAGTTCACTTGCAGTGACTCCCACAGCAGCAGCAAACTGCTGTAATCCCACCTGCACACATAAAATCCAATACCCAATTGTAAAACCTGTACATTATACCATAACACACACCTGCACACATGTACTAAAGTCTCAAAACAATATACAAATATACTAAACTGTACAAACACTTAAAAAACCATACAACAAACATCCAAATAAAAACTTAAAAAACCATATAGAAAATACATAAATGTTTTCTTACAATTATAATAAAACAACTAATACCACAAAGTTTTATTACATCTAAATAAAAAAAATAGTTTCACTTATTTCTCCTCTCATACTTTCTGTCATAGGCAGTCGGGGTGAACTTTTTCGTCGGATGCCGCTCCCGAGACCCTCTTCTAATCAACTTCTCCCATTGAGCAGGGGTAAGACGTACCCCACTAGATGAAGTCACAGCCGGATCAGAGAAGGGTGGAATATCCGCTCGTGAGGATGATAAAGGAACCCTAAAGCCACTTCCCGAATATACGGGCGTATGAAAAGTCCTAGGTGGAGGGTAAATGAAATCATCATCATCATTAATAATCCCACTCACCTGACTCGGGCCATGGCGAGGGTAAGTACCTAAATAAATACCCTCCTCAACCTCGAATCTAATCCTCTCCTCGTGCTCCACCACCTGAGTAGCTCCCCACTGTGAAGAATAATCAAAGAGTCCATCATACTGAGTCTTGGAATCTGGTTGGACCTCGGGCTCTGGCTCGTCGTGCAAGTCCATTTGTGGTTGTGGTTGTGGCTGTGCACGAAGTCTAACATGACGATGTCGAGGTTCTACCCATGTACGCGATCTACCGGTGATGGAGGTGCTGCAGCCTCAAGTCGTTGCTACTCCATAACGTTAGTGAGCTTGTGTCTAATCAACCTCTACTGCTCAGCTTGTTGCGGCTACGACATATGCTCATACTACTCATTGGTGATATGCATACGTTGAAGGTTCTACACCTGTTTTTATAGCAAAAAAATAAGTATGAAACATAAGTTGATAAATTGAAGTTTTTTTTAAAAAAAAAAATTAGGTATAATAACTTGAAAAATGTAAATACTTACCATGCCCTCTATGAAATGGGTAATCGACCGGTATCAAGCATCCTCTATATGAAGGAGGTTCTGCACAAACATGCATGTTATGCTCCGAAACCATATCATATATGGATCAGTGTAATGCGTAATGTGAAAGCCTGGTATCCCCCCAGCCAGTAAGTTCCGCCGCTGTCCCCAAAGTGCAATGTATTGTTGATGGCGGTCGCTACAAATCACAAGATTGTTTCCACGCCTATCAACTCTATGCAAGTCCCTCCGAGTGTCACATGGTTCTGGGACCTCCTGCAGCATGCCAAACTGCCTCAGAACACGATCTGACAAATGCCACTTTATCCTCTCAAAGAATATAAGAGAGACCCGCGCCATCCATATGGCCCGTTCATGAGTGCAGTAGGCCGGAGCATATCTATCTTTATAAGGCTGCCACACAACCTGATCATCTGTTAGATTGGCCAGTTGATCACGATAGCCTCGCAGGTTATGGGCAGTAACCTGCTTGATATACAATGATGATCTGATCCACCTGAAATTTCATAAAAAAATAATTATAAGAAACAGTTAAAAAAAACTATAACGACGAGAAAATAACGTATAATATATGTATATCTGCATCCCAGTGGCATGTGCTCTTGTGCCGGATCAGTGTTTCACCTTCGAATTACAGGTTGCATACATAGCAACCGCTCCCAAGCCCAAATCTATATCAATAAAATCTATATCAAATACTATAAATAATGTCGATAATTTGAAATCAAACTTAAAACTAACAACATAATTCACATTAAAATGAGATAAACATACCTGTAAAATGTTGAGAAATCCTCCGCACTGGCTCGTTAGAGGGTTAGTCGCACTACACAGCTCTCGATATAGAAAAACCAGTGAAGCACTACCCCAACTGTACATCCAGACCCTCAAAACCTCTCGAAGCAGTGGGAGATAATACAACTTAACCTTATTGTTCGTACGATCAGGCATCACCGTAGAACCCAAGGCTAGCATGATATATGCCCGTACGTACATATCAACAATGTCTTGAGGAGTATCATCAGCGAGGTCATGGAAATGTGGAAACTGGCTCGTAATCCACCTTAGCTTTAGACTACTCCCATCCATATCTCCGGGAGATGGGACAGCCCCTAAGAGATCGTGACATACCACCCGCCAGTCTAGAAGTGGTGGGATGTCAGCATCAGTCACAGCATCCCCATCAATCGGCAACCCGAAAATCATGACGATATCATCTAGGGTAATAGCCATCTCACCAAACGGGAGTGGAATGAATAGGTCTTCGGATGCCATCTCTCAATCAATGCCTTCAGCAACCCATAATCGTACTGAATTCTCCCTATATAATGAACCCCACTAAAGCAACACTCGGCTAATCTCGACAATATCATCGGCGCTAGTCTATCCGGCAATGTGGCGCCACGACGAAATGAAAGCGGACTAGCAACTTGTTGTCCGGCCCAAATAAAACGAGCTCTATGGCCCTCATGTTCAGTCAAAACAGAGTTATCGATATGCCCATGATCAATGGAGTTATCTATCTGTTTCAACAAAAGAAACTCAATTTCAATATCAAATAAATACATATATAAACATAGAGACTTTGAAACATCAATAGCAAATACTTATAAATGAAATAACAAATACTAACAATTGAGTTCAAAATAGCTCACAAATTGAGTTCAAAACCCCAAAATTTCAAATATACCAACAATTTAGTTCAATAACAACACTAATTGAGTTAAATATCAACATGTACAAGAACTCAAATCAAAGTATACAAACAATTGAGTTCAAAATATACCAACAATTGACTTGAATAAACCTAATTTTCAAGTAAAAAATTACTGAAATCAAAGCAAAATCAACACACAAATGAAGTAAAAAACTTGAATGTAAACTTACTATAACGAAATTTTGGGGATGATAAGCTTTGATTTGATGAAAATAACAATTGCGCCCCTTCTTCTCTCTTGCGGCTGCAACACTTAGTACTTAGTTGTTGTTTTTTTCTGTAAACAGACTGTAAGTCGCTAATGGGACTGGTGATTTTTTAAGACGAGTGTAGCGAGTTCTGTGTACGCGTGAACTCGCTACATGGTATGGCGAATTTGATTATATGTTAATTACAGTTAATTAGTCAATTTTCTAAAGCCTAATTTAACTAAACTCGCTACATGGTATAGCGAGTTTCAACGGTAACATGTTGAACTCGCCACATCATGTAGCGAGTTCTAGAAAGTTGTTTATTTTGAAAAATAGTTTCAAATGTTAGTTATTTAGGGATTTATATTTTTCAAATGAAATTATTTGAGAAAAAAATCTGGATGGATGATAGAGCTGGTGTCAAGCAAATCAATAGCTCGTGTTTACTTGCATTACGTTTTGTTGTTTGTAGCAATTTTCATGATTTTCAATTTTTATTTTTTAAATACTATTACATTTTATATCCAATGTCAATCTCTAGGGAGTTTTTTTTTAAATTTAATTTTAATAAAATAAAATAAATCATAAAAAGGTTTATCTGTCTAATACTCCCTCTTCTATTTTTAATATACTCTCCCCATCCCATTGAAAAAGAAATAAATTTTCAATTTGGGTGTCCATTTAAAAAGGCACACTCTCAAAATGTATGTTTTTTGCCAAAATCTCACAAAAATGCGTTTTTCCTCAAGCTTAGAAAAAAACGTGTTTTGGCCACGCCGATTGGTTTGTCTTCATCCAAGCTCAGAAATTCGGAGGCGCTAATCACAGCAATAAGAATAATCAAATCAATCACGGCAGATTGGTATTGCTCACAAGTCGGGATATTCAATTGATTAGGTGAATTGGGCATCTTTTTCGCCTTATGAAGTTGATTAACCTGTTTCAGTTTGATAGATGGATCGGTTGGGGTCACCGATTTAGCCATGCCGATTGATTTGTCAACCGAAATTGAGCTATGGAAACAGACCAGATGATAGGAAAATTGCCGCCGAAGATGAAATTGAAACAGAGAGTGTTTGGCCGGCTTGAGATTTGAAAGGGCAAGAGAGATGAAAGTGATTAAAATCGAGATTGAGTCATTTTTATGATGTCTGTAACTGTACATAAGAGAAAGAGAGAGAGAGAGAGAGAGAGAGAGAGAGAGAGAGACGTCAAGAAATTGGAAAAGTGTGTGTGTTGTGTTGGGAGGGAGAAATGTGGGCTTGGGAAAGCAAGCACTAGCATTTAAGAGTGCCAGCAGTTGTCTAAATAATTGCCAGGGGTATGGTAAAAATGTACCAGTGCACGTCTAAAAAAGTGTCAGTAAAAACTCTCTTTGTCCAGAAACTCAGTGCCAGTGCATGTGTAAAAAAGTGTCAGTGCCAGTGTAAAAAAGTGCCAGTGTAAAAAAGTTCCAGTGTTAGTGTATCAAAGTGTCGGTGTTAGTGTAAAACAAGTGCCAGTGTTAGTTTAACAAAGTGCCCGTGTTAGTGTAACCAAGTGCCAGTGTTAGTTTATAAACAGACACTTAATATACATGCACTGTCACTTTTTTACACTGGCACTTTGTTAAACTGGCACTGACACTTTTTACACTGGCACTTTGTTACACATGCACTGGCACTTTGTTTACACTGGCACTTTATTACACATGCACTGGCACTTTTTTACACTGACACTTTGTTACACATGCACTGGCACTTTGTCACACTGGCATTTTGTTAAACTGACACTGGCACAAACGGGGAAAACAGCACGTTTTTCCTAAGTGACAGAAAAAACTAGTTTTTTATAAGACCAACTCATGTTTTTTATTACTTTTGTATTTATATAACTCACTTGTCATAATAACAATAATTATCCAATTAATATTTTCTACCTCGCTTTCTCTCTCCTACCTCATTTTTCATGCTTACAATATTTATTCTAATATATAGTATAAATGGCATTATGCCATGAACAGTACTATGAACAGTACCAAATATCAAATTTTTCATTTTGCCCTCACTAAGTTGTCCCTTTCCCATTTTGCCCTTTAAATTTTTTATTTTTTTTTAATTAAAAAAAAAAAAAATACGTGTCTCCGAATATGGGCTTTTACTAGTGATTTAACAAAAAGAAAGGCTCTTATATTCCCCACAAGGACACTATATTTTTGGAAGTACATGAAGGATCGGTGATTCGAATCCAATGGATATTGATGTTAATGGCTCTCACTCTCACAAATGTTTCTTGGTTCTCATTTTTGGCTTTTCTTGGGTTTCTACATTTTTTGGTTTTCCTTAAAATATTCATAATTCATGGAGTACGAAAATGGAGAAAAATACTGTCGTAGCAAAATCAGAATGGAATTGAGTCCATTAAGCCAACTCTCGTTCTTTGGACCTATACGCTCAATTTAGTGAGTATTATTGTTGGTCGCAATTAAAAAAAACGAATTATATATTACTCGAAATAACTCACTTTAGAAAACGCAAATTGATATTTTAGTGAAACGCAAATTATGTACTCCCTCCGTCCCACCTTATTACAAACCATTTTTCCGGGCACAATAATTAAGAAATATTATTAAGATAATGAAATTGTGTGGTAGGAAATGAAGAGAGAGAATGAGTGGAGTTGGTTGAATAAATTGTGTGGTAGGAAATGAAGAGAGAGAATGAGTGGGTGGGGTAGGGTAAATATAAAATAATAAATTTATTTTCATTTTGGACAGTTTGTATTCACGTGGGATGGACCAAAAAGGAAATAAGTTTGTATTCACGTGGAACGGAGGGAGTATCATGATACAAATTGATATTTCGGTGAAACGCAAATTATTGCTAATACTTTATTGCTAATGATGAAATGAGTACAAGTGACATTAAACATGGGAGAGACAAGGACAAGGACAAGACGGGCAACACCTTCCATTGCTCATGTAACGTGGTTTGTGTGACATCCTAGAAAGGAAAGACTAATTAGAGTGTTTCAAAAATATTATGTTAAGTGGCTTGAATCATAAATCACACGTGCTCGTCTTGAACTCTATAAAAATATTATATGGAGTATTATTACACAGAAAAGCACATACCGCATAAGAAATACAGTCCACCATAATAAAATTTAGATCAGAAGAATGTGGCGGTGGTGGGGGGTGTTGGGAGGGGGGAATAGAGATAAATTGAGCCAAAACCGTATGAATTGGTTCCTTCTTCTAGCTTGATGGAACGTCACTGTAACAGCCCCATCATTTGAACAATGATAAATTGGGTAAATTGTATTCATCTTCAACAACAATTCAGCAGCAACAACCAACTCAACAATAATGGAAATTAAGGACTAAATTGCAGAAAAAAACAACTATGACTACTCATTGATTAAGCTACTCCTACTGGAAACAAGTAGAACAAAATAACAATAAATCAATCCACCCTGTAATCTGAGCCCTAGCTGCAATAGATATACTTGTTCCTTCCAATCTGCAATTCACGCACGTCTCACGAGGCCATCACGTGCAATCATATATCCAATGACGATGCTACCCTCACTTATAGTAGACAAAAGTCGAAAACACCCCTTGTCAATTAGGTGACTGTTACATTCCCTCCCCCTTACAAAAGCCTTGTCCTCAAGGCGGAAAATTTGAAATTTGATCAACAATTTCATTCTCTTCTCCCAAGTTGCATACTCCAGCTAATTGCCAACCTACAAAAGCTTTGCAACTCACGAAGGTGACCACCATCTATAATGTAGTTGGCCCCATCAAACACACAGAAAGACAATATATGGATCCCTCCACTTGACATAAGTTCCCACAACCTTCTTGTTTTTCTAACAACAATATATGGCCTTTCCTTCGGGAGCCTTTCTTTCTTTTCCGTTTGGCATCCCCCAACTATGAGAACTGCCCTTAAATTGGTACCTTTAGGTACCTCCTTGATATGACCAATCACCTTAACTGCAAGCAATATAAAAATAAAATGCGTCTTCCCAGCAATTAGCACAAGTAGTCTAGCTGTCTCAATCTCATCACCATCGAGTGAGCTAAAGAGTTGTAAATAGATCTGCAAATAAGGATGGCATAGAAACATATCATCACGAATGTCTACAGTCTCCTTTGGCCTTACGCGGTTAAGGCGAGCAAATGAATTGAATCTCTTATTCAGTATGTTTCCACCAACACCACCAATAATCACATCACCATATGCACACTTAACCCCTTCTGCAATGAGCTCAATGAAATTAGCAATGTATCTAAGTCTTTCAATAGCTTTTTTAAGTGCCTTTTGTTGGTTCCAGTTTATCAGTTGTCCAAATTCTTCGCTGTGTGCATCTATCACCTTCAAAAATTTATTCTTAAGAGTAGTTTTGATATCTACTGATGTATAGTCTCTGACTCGATAAACTCCCAAATTTCTTGATTGAGTAGCCTTCTCTTTACCTCCACAAGTTGCAATAACAGTGATTCCAGCTAGCTTTGCAAACTGCCTAATCTCCCCGACAACATCAATTACAAGAAAAACTTTTTCACAATCCATTTCCGCAGCCTTTGCAATTTCAGCCTCTCCTCCAAGAGTCATGATTGCAGCTGAAGCACCTACACTTACATTTTGAACTGAACTACCCAGTGCAACAATTAAACACACAGCTTCAAAGCCAACACCAAATGGAAAGAGAGAGCTGAATTCTTCACTGTTGCCACTGAAATAACACCCATAGCTAAAATTCACATCACCAGCATTCACACCAACCAGAATAGCAGCACCCATTGCAATAATTTCATCTGGAATGACAATAATCTCACCAACAAGAGAAACGTCATGGACACTATTTGTTTCCATCTTACTAAGATCTTCACCTCCCAAATGTGTATCACCGGCAGTAGACTCCACCTTAAAATTACCTTCTTTAATTGTGAGCAGCGGTGCATCAAAAGTACCTCCATTTGAACCAAATATGAGTACATTTTTCTTCTTGATTACATTTCTAAGTTCAGAATATGCTACAACTAAAGCTTCACCCTCGCAATGAGCACGAAAGAACTTACACAGACATTTGCTTCGCTTGCTCTTTATTAAATAGGTGGCTTTCCTCCTAACCAACTTAGCCAAATTTCCACCAGCCGTATATTGCTTCCAAATAGTAGGGCAATCGAGATTGACATTACCTTTTTCATCCCTTGTCACGGTGTACAAAACCTGCTTAGACTCTTCCTTCATTTTGACCTTCTTCTTTCCCATAAACCAGTCCCCATTCTGAACATAACCAGAAATCACCGACTCCCCTAAAACATCTCTCACTTGCATTTTATCAAATTGATGACTCGCATCACGTAACCTCATCTTCTTCACATACCTACCCATCAAACAATCCCACAAAACGATCTCCAATGACGAACTCGACTCAAACAACCTATATGTATCCTCAACTCTCTCATTCTGCACATACTCAGTAGGAAACCCATTCCAGAACACATAAACAACATCGGTCCCTTTCTCCTCCGTTTCGTCACATGATGTGTCTATTTCTTCAAACTCCTTAGCCACAACCACACCAGTAATGTCAGCAATTTTGATATTCTCGTTTTGATCGTATGAGCGCTCATTAACACCATGGCATTCATTCCTATCAATTTTTTCAACTGAATCAATCAACCCCTCCATTTCTTCTCCTGGGCTATCTATCGAACGGTTTGTGTGCCTTACTGCAATTTGTTCCCTCTTTGCTAAGTGACCTTCCTTCACATAAACACTAGCCCAGTAAATTGTAGAAGGTGCAAGCCTTTTCACATAAGATTGGCTCTCTTCTTCCAATCCAGCAATGAAATATTCGAGGAAAAAGCCTTCTCGGCCTCTTCGCACATATGTAAGGCTATTGCCTCCAGTTGAGATCGAATAACCTGAAATTCCTCAAAGTATTCCTCGAACGTATTTGTCTGAATAGTTCTCTCAAGGAATGCAGATGCACTCATTTCCAACTCGTTCCTATCCTTAGGAAGCTCGAGTAGGATCTGACGATCGGCTCCTAGCGGAAAATAGTTAACACCAACACTCATTTTCGTTTCATCAACTTCTAAAATTAATTTTCCGTTATCGCATCAACACTCATTTCGTTCTTCTCATTTGAAACCCGAGATGAATGAAATTTTAGCAACTCAACAGAATCCTCAATTTCATTTTCTCCCACGAAGCTTGTCGGTGATTCGGCCACCAATAACTGCCTCGCACTGCCACCACTTATATTCCATACACTATTGTTGATGTCAATTGACTCACCGGAAGTACCACAACCAACACCACCATTCCACATCATACTTGGGTTCATAGAAGCATGGGAATCAACAGTTTGAACAGGAATTTGAGTATGTGGAGGTGTATAATACGTATATGGATTTGTAAATTGATAAGTGAATGGGAAATAGGGTTGTGCATACTGAGTATTTTGGCCATAACTCTGAACATTAGGGATCTGGGCAGCAGAGTTAATATGAGAATTATGTGAATTTTGTATATTTGAGTAAAACAGATTGGGATTGAAGGGAGAAGCAACATGAACGTAAGAAGGGAAACTAGGGTTGGTAGAATACCTAACTTCCAATTCGTTGGTTGGTTCATAAATTGCTGCAATCCTTGTGCCATTTCCTCGACTTGGACTCAAATTCTCCAACATAGAATTCACCATAATCCTCATCTCTGTCACTCTACATTCCAATTTCTCCCATTCCTTGTCGATTATCTCCAACCCATTCAACCTAGATCCATCTGCAATGGATACAGAAGCGGTCCATGAATCGACCGCTCTGATACCACTTGTAACAGCCCCATCATTTGAACAATGATAAATTGGGTAAATTGTATTCATCTTCAACAACAATTCAGCAGCAACAACCAACTCAACAATAATGGAAATTAAGGACTAAATTGCAGAAAAAAACAACTATGACTACTCATTGATTAAGCTACTCCTACTGGAAACAAGTAGAACAAAATAACAATAAATCAATCCACCCTGTAATCTGAGCCCTAGCTGCAATAGATATACTTGTTCCTTCCAATCTGCAATTCACGCACGTCTCACGAGGCCATCACGTGCAATCATATATCCAATGACGATGCTACCCTCACTTATAGTAGACAAAAGTCGAAAACACCCCTTGTCAATTAGGTGACTGTTACAGTCACATGAGATCAATGCATAAATGAGAGTTCCTCGAAGGTGTCTCTGACAAACAACTTACGGTTCAAGAATCAGTGATTTAGTCCAAGAATAACCAAAAAACTAGTATGAATGCAAGACACGGAATAGAAATCGAACCTATAATCAGGAGGGTAGCCTGATGGGCCTTGATGATAACGTTGAAAGTTCGGATACGTAGAAAGGGACTCTTCTCTAATAAGAGTTCTAACCGTGATGGGAGTCTTACATGAGAAGGAGACTTATCCAGATATGTCTTTTAAGATATGTCTTTTAAGTCGATCACACTATGTGAGCTGAGATTTGTGTGCTCACCAAGATAGCTTTGCTCGCTGAGTACACTATAGTCAAGTCTTACAGACTAATACAGAGCTCATCCTCGTCTAGTGGGACAAATTGGGTCGACGGAGGTCTACTCAGTTTATTCCCGTCAGAGATAATGACAATTTCTCTTGTACATTATTCTCTTGTTTAAGATATTTGTGTTTTTTCTAGTTTGTTGGAAGGCTATTTAGAAAGAGCAATAGGTCCTAGGAAAAGCACTTAGGGGCCGTTTGGTAGGTCGATAAATGATCGGATAGGATTATTAGTCCAACAGTTATGTTTGGTAGATTAAATGCAACCGTAGTAATTATCCAAAGTACAACCCAGATAAGCATCTGAACATGTCCTTAGATGTTTGGTCTAGTGGTATGATTCTCGCTTTGGGAGTTAGGGTGTGAGAGGTTGTGAGTTCAATTTGCACAACACCCCTTAGTTTGTTTTTTTCTTCATCATCAAAGATTTATTATGTGAAGGAGGGAGGAGGCACCGGTGCACAGCTTGGGACGGTGGGAGAAAATTGACACCCTTGATTCACCCTTAACAATGGGAGTCAAAACGACTAGAAATGGATTTGTATGTACAATCCAACTGGCACACCGACGACCCATATCCCATCTTTCACAAATGGACTGGTACACCAACGAACCAAATTCCATCTTTTTACAAATGGGTAGCCTCAGTAGTTAGTTGATGGAAGGCTGTCTAAAGATAATCATACCCTTAATGAAGATTGAACGACCAAGAAAAAAGTGTTACAATCAAACTCTAAAGACCCCAAGATCCATGTAATGTCCAAAGGACAGAAACAACGGAAGCTATTAAACAAGTCAGATTGCTCAGTGAGATGGTCTCTCTGAGTAACAAACTGCAGGAAAGTGAACCTATAAATGCTCCAAGAAACCTCATGATGCGGGCTATATGGATGATGAATTGTACAAAAAAAAAGGTAAAGAAGATGAAAAATGAACCCCCAAAAAAGACTTACCAAAAGAAAACCGACCAATCCTCAGAAAGATCTAATAAATTAGGCATTACGCATATGATCAAATAGAGAGGGTATAAAATAGTTTTCCAAAGTAAAACAGCAAGGCAAAATATTCTAAACAAAAATAAAAAGGGATGAGAAAAATCCCTTCTAAAGAGTCTTGTATTCTTGAATATCAGCTGGTACATAAGTTATCCTAGTTCAGCCTCTGGGCAGCCTCCTTTGCTAGAACCCTCTCTTTTGCCTTTGTTTTAGCCTGGGATTTGGAGCCCATAATACCACCACCCCACTTCTTTCTGTTTTCCTCGAACTTGTCATTGAAGTTCGCCTGAAGAAACATAAAACAAGTGAATTTTAATAAAAAAACATAAATATTGGGATTTGACCAGAATATAATTGTAAGAGGAAGTCACCTTAATTGCCTCCAGGATTTTGCTAAACTCCATTTTGTCTTCATTCTTGACTGTAGTCAAGCACAAAACGGCTGCGGTCTTCTTGTGTACGATCTGGAATAAAATGAAACATGTAACTAGACCTTTCACCAAAAACTTCTCAAACGAGAGCAGTGGCGAAGCCACATAGAAGAAATGGGGGACACCCCCTTGACTTTCGGGAAATGTCATCTTAGTACCTCTAAATTTTGGAAAAAGACAAATAAAATAATGGTTTTGTCTATTTTTACCCCTTTATTTTGGTAATATTGTACTAAGATATCATTTTGAACCCTCCACCCCCCTATTCCAAATTTCTATATGACAAAGTATAATGTTTCCCATGTGCAATCTTGACCCATTTCTCAAAAAATTCCTGGCTTCGCCACTGAACAAGAGTATTGAGAAGAAAACTTACAGTTCCCAATCGTGACTTTCCCTTCACAATGCAGTAAGGGATCTCCATCTTTCTGCACAGTGCAGGAAGCCAAACAACGAGCTCAATGGGGTCCACATCATGAGCAATAACCACTAATTGGGCTTTATTCTGCAATGAAACATTGAATGAGATCAGTTGAAGTCTGTAAAATAAGCAGAGTTAGTGAGAGAAGTATTGATATCTTCTGAAGAGAAAGGAAAAACCTGTTCTATTAGGTATGTGACATGGTTTAACCCATACTTGACAACAACAGGCTTCTTGGTCTCAGGAGCTTTTCCTTCAGCCTCGGCCTGAGCCCTTTTGATAAGACGATCCTTCTTCGCGGCTTTATCTTCAGGCCTGTACTTCAGAAGCATCTTGAACAAATTTGTCGCTGAAGATTTAACAAGAGTAATTGCAAACAGATGATAAGTTAAACCTCTACAAAACTCGAGTCATTTGTTATTCCACACCATAACATATCAGATTGAAATGATAGATTGTAGACTAGAAGCTCATAGATATAATAGATGGTAGGCATTCATGTCTAGTTTAACCCATGGCAATTTACTCAAAAAAGGAAATCTGTTAAAATTGTCCAGTCAGCAACCTTTAATAGTCCACTAGATTGCAGAAAAGAGCTTAGAGTCTCTATTTAACCGGTAATCTAAAAAAAATTATAATGTTTCTAGTTTCATATCTAGATCCTGATCATCCTAAGCACCATGCAGTTAAAAGGTTTAAAGAAATCAGATTTTACTGTTGAATAGACTTTTTGCTGAGCTCGTATTTGTTCCCAATGATAAATCAGCTACTTGGTAGGAAAGATCAATCCAAAAAATATAGTCCAAAATTCACACACCCAATCGTACACTTACAATAGGTCTACTCTTCTACCCACATAGTACATGATGGACACCCCCATACCATCATAACCAACTGATGTTCCTCTAATCCATAAATTCTTATGTTGCTATTTTGATTGTAGTTGAGCAAAGCTTCCAATGTCACAAACATACACAATATGAACCTATGATGCTCAGACTCGGCATATTACGGCAGAGTACCCGTGTGACACGACACGACACAGGATACGACTCAGGATACGCGTTGGACTCTTCACGTAAAAATAGGACTCGGCAATTTTCAGAATTTGATTTCATTGTAAATTATATGTTGCAGATCAATCAAAAGAGGAAGAAGAAAACCTGAATTTGAAAACTCTGTATTTCGCCGAATAACACCGTCGACGAACCAGTTGGAGGTCGAGAAGTGTGAAATCCACTCGATTGAAGTCGTAATTGCTAACGAGGAGATGAATTTCATCAAATTAGAAGAAATCAAAGATGAAAGGCAGAGAGATAAGGCAAGAGCTTCTTGGAGTCGTCGGTCGGTGAAGGACGCCGGTTCGTCGATTGGTGAAGGACGCCAGGTCGTTGATTGGTGAAGGACGATGTTGATGATCGCAAGATAGAGAGAAAGTGAAGAGGCCTCCATTCATGGGAACACAGAGGAGAGAGAAAGCGATCGTAAAGAGAGAAGGGGCGGGAGGAGAGAGAAAGACAAAACAAAGGGTTTCTTGGTTTGGGATTTGAGAATGGGATACAGCTGTTGTATTGGAAAGAATGTTTTAAAGTGTATTGTTTCTTTTTTCTATTTTCTTTTTTTAGCAATGGAAAGAATATTTTAAAGTGTTTTTTTTAATGCAAACTACAAAATTGAATTAAATTTTGACATTATAATTAATAAAAATTATAGTTATTTTATGAATATAAGTAAAGGAAAGAAAAATCAGACAAATAAGGGAGGAAAATCACTAAATAAAAATTATATTTTTTTATGTGTTTTTTTATGCCGAGTCCATATTCAGAATTCGAACCCTTCTAATCTGTGTCCTCAAGTCATATCCGACACTCGGATCCGTACCCGTGTCGGCCACTCGTACCCGAGTCCGAGCATCTTAGATATGAACAATTCATGCTACATGGGCAAAACTAGAAATACAAAAAATTAAATGAATATTTGAATAGTACACGAGATAAGCTTTTCTCAATTCAATACACAATTAAGAGACTATAAAGAAAAGGGAAATGCATCTCACCAAGATTCTTGTCAAGGGTTTTGGTAAACATGTTCAAGGCAGGTGGGACCTTCAACCTCTGCTTGAGGATTCTCCTTTTCCTTTGGATACGAACAACTTGAGGCCATCTGACAAAACGATGCAGATCCTTCTTAGGAGGCAAAGCTCCTCCTATCCCAAACTGCTTCGGCCTTTTCTCAAATAATGGATTCACCACCTTCTCCTATTAACCACCAAAGCAGTATTACTCACTCATCCAACAACTATTATCAAATATCAAATATTCTATAAAATCAATGCGCATACAAAGGGAGAAATTGCTATGATTGTTATACACATATTGAATGAAATGACCATACATAATATAGCTGAATCAATTAAGTGCCACAACTAAATTAGCAAGTTTTCATAAATAAAGTAAGAAGAAAAGAAACTAGGTCCTTGAAGAACACATTTGTACACATATTCAAATAAAGTTACATGTCCCAAAAACTGAAATTTCCCTGCTTCAAAGTTTGAACTCTTTTTGATAGTCCAAGACATAAGAATTTGCATAGGTCTGACTGCTACAGAAAGAGCACCCATCTCACTTTCCCTAACACACTCACTCTTGAAAATGGGCCGGAACAGTTAAATTTCTAAGATACAATCTCTCCAACATATCGCCACTAATTACATCTATCTTCCAAAATGGCTCTAATTACAAACTTGAACCCGGAAAGCGTCATTTTGCCACGAGTCATGGACCAGATTAAGCTAGTCACAGAATCTCTTCCCATTCAATCCATTTCAAGTGATGAGTGTTTTGTAAACTAAATAGAAGAGCTAAAGCTATGTTCCTCCTCAAAAGATAGATGGAATATCCAATAATTTATTTCAATCACAGCTCTAAACAATAAACAATGCTTCTTTCGTATAAATTCGCTTTCTATTTCAATGTTTCAAGTGCTCAAAATTCACCTTTCTAATGTATGGTACAAGATTTTTCAAGATTAAAAATAAACAGAATTCATGAATTAGAACAGCTGATAATGCATCAACAACTAAATAGATATCCCTATAAAATGATGAAGAAATCCACAAATCAACAGAAAATTTAAAAAATACACAAATAAACAGACTTGTATAAACATTCCTTTACCTGCTTCTTCTTCGCTGGAACGGCGACCTTCACACCTTTCTTTGGAGCCTGAAATTACATAATCATTCGACAAAAGCACAAAAATTATTTGAGAAACTCTAAAGAGAATTTACGAAGTAATGGAACAATGAAGAAGCCATTAATGGAGCTTATTAGCAGGATTATGAAACCCTAAGTAGTAGGACGAGAAAGGAGGAGATTTGGGAGTCTGCCATGGAAGCTCACCATTTTTCGCAGTTTGCTCTACCGGCGCTACTAGGGTTTGGAATGCGCCTCGCTCTGGAACCCTTATAGTGGTCTTGCTTTAAAAAAAAGGCTGGACCGTACATGCCATGGCCGGCCCACACTCTAGGTCCAAGCCCATGAGAGAAGTCTTCTAGGCTCTTAAAAAGCTCATTGGATAGGAGTTGAGTGATCCTCCCCTCTTTCCCTCCATTCCAAAATATTAGCATAGCTTAAACAATAATTTTAGATTATTTTAATTTTTTTATAAAAAATTTAAAATTTTTATTGATAATATTTATAATGATTTATTAATAAAAAATCATATATTTTTACTAAAATTATTTCTCAAAATTCATCATTTTAACATACAAAAAAAGTGTGACATATTTCTTGGACATTTCTTATACTACCTTTGCCCAAATTGAATAACCACTTTTGTCTCAAAATAAATGATCTTTTATAATTTTTTAATCAAAAAACTGTCTTTAAATGTATTTTTTTCAATTTTTTTCATAATTTATTTTATTTTTGCAATCTTTTCATAGGTGCACTCTTTTGAGCTTTCATTTCGGATAAAATTTTGAAAGTGGATAGCAAAAATATTTATAATTGTTTATAAAAAATTAACATAATTATTCTTAAATTCAACATCGAAATTCATTTTGATTTTGAGACGAAGAGTAATTCTTCTTCTTATTATTATGAGTTCATCTCTTAAATATAATTTATGTTTTCACTAAATACCCTCACTCTTGAGTTCACCTTTCTTTCTCCGGCTCTTCTTATTCCTTCGTCCTTCAACCCGACCATCGAATGGCTCATCCATTCCGCGCGGTCTATTACATCGGCCAAGGATTTATTTTTTAAATAAATTATTTATATATAATTTTATTTTATTTCAAAATGAATGTTCAGTTGGTTATTTTTAAGGGGAAAATTGACAAATTAGGGTTCAAAGTTGGGAAAGGAGTGTGCCGATCGAGGTATGTTGTTTCAATTTTATCAATTTGGATCCAAAGTTATCAGCATTACTTCAGTTAGGAGTTTTTGGATGAAATTACAAAAAATCCTAGTTAAGTCACACATGTGCATATGTGAGATTTAACCGAGTTATTTATGATTAAATCATTTAAATGTCCAATTTACCCCTTATCCTAAATAAAAAACACACCACTCTTTATCTCGCCCGCCCTCCCTCTCTCTCTCTCTCTCTCCTCTCACTTTCTCTCTCTATCATACCTTTCGACCATCTTCTCTTTCCCCTCCCCTTTCGGCCAACCTTCCCTTCCCTCCCTCCCCACCTCAGACTGCCCCCATCTGAATCTTCTTCTTCTAATCAAGACATATAATGATACACACAATGATACACACACATACACTATTGTTAGAGATAATATTTCATATTGGAAATTGACAAACCTTGCATATAATATATAAAGATCCTGGATCACTCCCCTTAGCACCAATTGATTTTAAGGTGGAACCTCAGACTTTAAGATAGTATCAGAGCATGTTCTTTATACGTGCAGGCCCAGCGGTCCACGATGTTACTTCGCGCCACCAGATTGATAAGTCCACGTTGTAAGCTTTGCCAAAGCTCGCTACACGTGAGGGGGCGTGTTAGAGATATTATCCCACATTGGAAATTGACAAACATTGCCTATAATATATAAAGATCCTGGACCACTCCCCTTAACACTAATTGATTTTAAGGTGAAACCTCAGACTTTAAGAATTATTATCCCCCATTCCTCCGACCATTCTCTTCCTTCAACTCCTCCGCCCAACTTCAGCAATCCACATCAGATCGAACAACTCTGGTCACCTCTGTTTTCCCACGTCGGTGTGTTTGTGTTCGTGTTCGTGCTTGTGTGTGTGTGTGTGTATTTGTGGTGAAACCAGATCTAGAAATTCAGGCAAGGGTCTCCAAATTTCGATCACTCCCACCCGTTTCGATCAAACTTCATCCGGTTCACAGTCTAACGTAGAAGACTTCTCCTGCCAAACCCCATTAATTTCGAGCAAGATTGAGCAGATTCCTGCCAACTTCAACTATTATGGTCATTGATCCATTGTTGTCCAACAAACCCACGCTTTTGAACATTTATTTTGGAAAAGAGTGAGTAATTTTTTGAGATAAAACAAATACTAAATCAGTGAATGAAAATAAATATTTAATTAATTAATTATTTTGAACAAATATTGAACTAATTAATTTTTTGAGCAAAAATAAATTAATTAATTTTTTGAGATAGCTATTTACTTAATTACTTCAGTGATAAATTTATAAATTAATTATTTTTTAATTAAATTATAGATTTAATTATTAAGAAATAACCAATATATTATTTTAATGAAAATAATAATTTAAAGTATTAAAAGGAATTATTCTCGGAGGGAATAATCGGGAATTTCGTCTTAAGTAACTCGGTTAAGTCACACGTGCAAGACATGTGATAACCTAACGATTTTTTCTAACATTTTCGTCAAAAAACCTCAATATAACTAACGTTGTTAACTTTGGACCATAAACTGACAAATTGAAACATCAGACCCCGATTGCCACAACCCAAAAAAAAAATTGTACCCTAATTTGTCATTTCCCCTATTTTAGTACCTCATTTGCAAAAAAATAAAAATAAAAATAAATGTAAATTATATTATGTATTTATTTTTTAAATTATTTTTGTGCCTAATTTTAAATTCTGAACAATACCTCAAGACCCCTAAAATGTTAGTACCAACCTTGCATCCATTAGTTTTGTTTCTTTATATCATTTCTCTTTGTGTTACTCCATCTTCTCCCTCAGTTAGTTTTGTGATTTCTAACATTGACATCCCCATAAAAAACTGATCGTTTCTGAATTTTAATTTGAGAAGGAAAGAAAATTGGCGAATAATGTGCGTCAAAAGAAGGGATGGGCCGAAAAGTGTGCGGTTAGTGGTTGGTGTATGTGGAAGTGGAAGAAATGGAGGATGAAGATTGAAGGAGGAGGCGACGAAGTAAAGAGATGAGTGAGGAAATCACGAAGAAGGGGAGGAGGAAAACGAAAATGGGAGGATGGGGATGAAAGAGAGAGGAACTTAAGATGGTGGAAATATTAGCGAAGTAGGTCGGAGTTGAGGAGAGAGGTGGTTTCGGGGGTGGGGGAGACAAGGATGATGGTGGTGGGTGGAGACTGGCGGATACTTTTAGCCTTTTAGGAAGAAAATGGTGAACTCATAAAAAGGGATGGGGTATTTTAAAATTTTGAAAAATACTTTAAAAAAAATGAAAACATAAGAAAGATAGTGGAAATGTCAATATTCGTCAAAGTTTGGGTCCGAGCTCGTCAGATATTTAGAACCTCATTTAACTTCTTTTTTTAACATTTTTTTAATTGGATTGTTTGTTTTATTAATGATTGACTTAATCTATTATAATATTGACAATTAAAAGTGCTAAAAATTGCATTGGTGGGGTTTGAACCTCTTACCTCTCGTATGAAAAGTAACATCGGATAAACCTTATCTAACTAGCCCTTGAAAGTTAAGAGTTTTTCATTAATTGCGAATATTCCTCTCAAAAAAGGGCTTTCACTCTAGGTTCCCTCGTATAGTCTCATATGCTTTTAAAAGGAACAATCATTTTTTTAGTCGAATGTATTAGGTCAATCAAAATTCCTAAAAAGCCATTAGTTGGTTTTATACTTTTCATAAATGCCAAATAGACCCCTTTACCCCAAAACCAAATTACAAAATCTATTTTCAGAAATAAAACCCGCTATCTCCAAAAACACTACTTGTTGCCCTTTCTCTACCCCCTCCCTCATCCCTCTTCTTCTTCTCGACGACATACCTCTCCCACCACCATAACTCATAACTCGCCTCTAAACTTTGCACTCGTTTGAGCCGGTTCATTAGATGTGCATCTCACTCTCCAAATCAACCAGAGCCATCGCAAAGCCACCAAATCATACATCTTATTCATTCGCCATCACTGTCTTCTACGCCTTCAAATATGTCCACCCATATCTCTTTCCTTACTTGACATTGGCCCGATGCCTTTCCTCCCCCACCGACATTCATGTTTCATGTCTAAATTTTTCTCACATTGTATGTGATATTTTGCAACAACGTCCAAAATTTTATTTTTATTTTTCAGGGGAGGGAGATGATAAGGAATCAAGGAATTATTAGATCCAACGATCAAATTATGCAGTCAAAGGTTTAACACACTAAAGAAGTGAGAAATTTTTGTACCTTTTATACATACAAAGATGGTTAAAGTCAAAAAAAAAATTCATTCAGATATATGAATGCCTCTTACTCTTCACTTAATTTTTAAATGTAAAAATATCACTTATTTACCTGTTAATTGATTTTTTCATATACTCCCTCCGTCCACATAAGAGTTGCACAGTTACTGTTTACACACTTCTTAAGGAAAACCATTTCTTTATTGAAAAGTACAAAAATCTGTCAATGATTAACAAGGATTAACAATTTGGTATTTGTGGTCAAATCTCCTAATATTTTCCTCCAAAACTGAATAATAATAATAATAATAATAATAATAATAATAATAATAATAATAATAATAATAATAATAATAATAATAATAATAATAATAAGAATAAGAATAACAATAACAATAAGAATAACAATAACAATAACAATAACAATAACAATAACAATAACAATAACAATAACAATAATAATAACAATAATAATAACAATAATAATAATAATAATAATAATAATAATAACCACAACAATAACAATAACAAACCCGAGAATGTTTGTAGAGTCTTAAAAATCAAACTTAAACCCCAAACGAAAATAAAAACTGCACCAAATTTTCCCTCCTAATCTACTGAGAACACCATTTCTTTTCCCTCCTAATCTACTTACAACAGCCTACTATAAATAAAGGTCACTTTTTACATCCATACCAACAACACAACTGAGCTTTAGTTCTTCAAATTTACCTTCCAAAATGCCAAAAAACATGACTGATGAAGAGAAGAATAGGTTGGCCCAATTCCTTTTATTCAACTCAAAAGATGGAGAACTTCCACGAGGCTTGGCTCAAGAAGCTGCTACGAGTTTTGGAGTTTCAAAGAGGACGGTTTGGAGTACCTGGGCTATTGCGTCGAAACAGAGAGCGCTTGGCCTTCCTGTCTTCATAACTTCAAAAAAAATCCAAGAGGTAAGAGAGTCAAATTAGATGTTGCTAAAATGAAGTCCATTCCTTTTTCAAATAGGACTACTATTAGGGGTCTAGCATATGGATTGGGAGTTAGCAAAAGCTTAGTATGCCTTTTGAAAAGAAAAAAAAGGTGTGATCAGGGCCTATACAAATGCCATAAAGCCATCTTTAAACCATTCAAATGAAATAAACAGGCTCAGAATCTGTATTGATGCTTTAATCTTTGACAAAGAATAAAAAACAACAAAGTTTAAACCCATGACACATGTAGTACATGTTGATGAAAAATGGTTCCAAATGACAGCTTGCAAAATGAGGTACTACACGTGTCCTGGGAAACAAACACCACATAGAACATGCCAAAGTAAAAGATTTATTCCCAAAGTTATGTTCATTTGTGCTGTAACTAGACCAAGGTATTCAGTACATGGAGAATTAGAATTTGATGGAAAATTATAATAATAATAATAACAATAACAATAACAATAACAATAACAATAACAATAACAATAACAATAACAATAAGAATAACAATAACAATAACAATAACAATAACAATAACAATAATAATAATAATAATAATAATAATAATAATAATAATAATAATAATAATAATAATAATAATTGAACGAAATAAAAATGACAGGCTAGGCCCATCAAGCGAAGCCCAATTATTCAGACATTATTGCCACCACATCTCTAGTAGTCGGCCCAATTATTACTAGGCCCAAGGCCCATCAACATGATCAGTCGACCTAATCTCATTGTCCGACCTACGAGGTCCCGACCTAGCTTGGTCCGACTCTACGATCCAGATTCTATTTCGGGTACGGTCCAGCCCTACCCATCAGTCAGGTCGACCTAGTCCCAACAGGCGACCTCGACCTACCCAGCAAGCGTCGACCTAAAGAAGCAGTCAGGTCGACCTCGACCTACAAAACATACGTCGACCTAAAGAAGCAGTCAGGTCGACCTCGACCTACAAAACATACGTCGACCTAAAGAAGCATTCAGGTCGACCTCGACCTACAAAACATACGTCGACCTAAAGAAGCAGTCAGGTCGACCTCGACCTACAAAACATACGTCGACCTAAAGAAGCAGTCAGGTCGACCTAGACTCAAACAGTCAACCTCGACCTACAAAACATACGTCGACCTAAAGAAGCTGTCAGGTCGACCCAAACCCCAAATGGCGACCTCGACCTACCAAGCAAGTGTCGACCTAATGGGTCCAGGCGTGCGCACCACTCTTTCCATAATCGGTTCCCTACAAATCAGGAGCCATTCAAGGACACGTTCTCCAATCATGTAACTGTCCCTTAAATTACGGAGCTCATGCAGTCATGCCAAAAATAACCGCCATCATCATGGAATTATAAATAGAGAACAACTACAATGGTTCAAAGGTAACTGCAATTTTGTCATTTGAATACAACTGTTCATTTACAATATTTGCTCTCCAAAACGCATACTTATTCTCACGCCGGAGGGTTTGCGCGGGTAAACCCCCGCGCCCTAACGGTCCCTGTTTTGCAGATCGTCCGTCCGTCCAGGAATCCAACGCCGCGTTCCCGACTGATTAGGTACCCCCGGTATCACCCATTTTATGTATCATCAGTTTGGTTCCATTGCCGGGAACGAGAGCACAAAGAACGGCGGACAATGCCAATGGGAAAATTCATGTACCATGACGTATACACGCAAAAGAGCAGGCCCTCTAATGGTGTCTAATTTTATCAAAGGCGGGGAATAGGAGGCAATTGAAAGATTAACAGCACACGCCACCTGTCGAAGCAATTGCACAAAAATACAAATACAGGTGTACTCTTTCTATATACTGTTTAAGTTGGTAGTATTAATCAAAACTACTCACTAATATGCTACCCTCCTATGAAATGTGCAACTGATTAAATAATGGATGATCTAAGTAACATGATTGTTTGCCTTCAATATTGCCTTAATTCATGCAATTACCATTATTAATGCTTGTTGCACTACAGAAAAAGAATAAGGCAATCTATTGCATGGATAGTCGTCCTATAACTACAGCCCATTTTCTTTGAACTTTACAGTTTCTGGTGTACTATTCTGAATGCACTTTGTAGAAATTACATGTGATCCTTTGTCAAAAAAAAAAAAAAGGTGATGATGAATACTATTGCCAGGAAAATGGGAAAAGGAAGGAGCATAGAGGGTATGTGTCGAGCAATATGGTGCTTACTCGCACAAGCAGTCATTTCGGACTAACGAGAAACCCACCCTAGCTCGACATAGTAACGACCCAAACTCTAGCTAAGGCCAAGCGGTCACCTAAGAGGAAGCAACTACGGCAAGTACCTTAATTTGGGCAGGAGCAATGTCAAGCGCCATAAGGACCACCGACCAGTTGACCGAAAGTATGACATCAACCTGATCCGCTAGAGCCACCAGTAGCACTACAAATAAACAAGTCGCATGTCGACTTTGTTGGCTAGATGAGCAGCTCCTGGTCTTGCTCGGACAAGTGAGCCAGCCCCTATGCGCCACAAACAGCCTGAAAACTCAAACCTAGTGCAAACAACAGTTGAGACACATGGAAATCAGTCCCCAGCTTCCGGTGACAAGCATATCATGCCCTTGCTCGCAGGTCGAAAAGAGATGGTACAAGGGTTGCAACTCGATCGAGCGGTCAACGCCCATACTAGGGCTTGAGAGCTGAAATAATGGACACTAAATCAGCTATACAATAGCTCGAATCACAGCCATCGAACACCATCTTTAAAAATAACAGGTTGACAGTCACAGATGGCCCTAGGATAGCAGCAAACAGAAGGAAGAGATTGCAGGCTCGATTTTTGGCCTTCAGTTCAATCATGAAAAAGCAGAACAGATGCACACCCAAGTTCGAGCATGGAGAACATATCTTGGTGGCGATTGGAGAATTCATGACCTCCATAATAGAGGAGATCAAGCTCACGGGCTGCCGAAATTGATGGCCACTTTCCGACTTGACTAGAAGCAAAGGGACAAGCAATCCATAATAAACAAAGAAATCATAGGCCCGTGAGCAAATTCAGTAGCTAGCCAAGGAAAGATCGAGCAGAAGGCAGGGACTACTAGCTCGATTCAAATTCCAGCTCATTGCGGCTAAGTTTATCACAAAAAATCCAAGCAATCAGAGATCAGACTTCTGAGGCGATGCGCAGCAAGAACCCCCTCAAATCAGGTTCAAAATAGTACTTGGAACTGAGACGAAACCAATTCTCTCACGATTAAAATCTAGTCCGACCTCTTTTAAGGTCGACTACGAATTTCGTGTCAACGTTTATTGCTCTACCTAAAAACTGAGGCAACAACTATCTGCAAGCACAATAACTGAGCTCAACAATTATGACCAAACAACGCCTCTAACTTAAGGTAGTCCCGGAGCAACATTGATCACAACAATGACACATGATCCGAAAGTTTCGAGCTCATTCATAGCTCGTAGAGAGGCCGTCATGAGGACAATCTCTGGCGTCAACGCTTATATAAGGCACAATTGCTGGAAAACAAAACCATAGTAGCCCCAAAAAGATTGACAAGCAGCCCAAGTTAAATTGAAAGCTCGGACTTCGGCATGAATAAATCCTGACCGCAAACATGGGAAGGAAACAACAAGTAGTCAAAGCATGAGCATTGAATGAAACAACTTGCCAAAATGGTGTTCAATTAACACAAGGTCGGGCTTAAAACAAAGCCTCGAATGGGACCAGTTCACCCTCCAGAGATGCAGATTCGCTGGATAGTGGTTGACCCTAGATGAACAGCGTCGGTTAAAGTCAGGCAACAATATCCATGCTCGCCCTATTGGGCCGAAAGTCAGCTCGACAAAACAGAGGTAGCTCGACAAAACAAAAGTCAGCTCGCCGAAAGAAAAGTCAGCTCGACAAAACAAAGTCAGCTTTACGAAAGAAAAGCCAGCTCGACAAAACAAAGTCAGCTCGACAAAACAAAAGTCAGCTCGACAAAAGAAAAATCAACTCGTCAAAAGAAATGTTGACCAACAAACCAATGATCAGACAGACTATGTCTCCTCGCCATCGGTAGCTAGCAGGTCGAGCAGAAATCGGCACAGACGGCTCGCAGGTCGAGCATAGATTGTTTAAAAGCCAACAACTCGATTGAGAAATCGCACCTGGCTCGAATAAAAGAGTAAACTTGCAAGCGCCTCAAAATAGCTGGAAGAAGCAAACTACAAACAGGCCGAACAACTATGGGTTTATACTCACATCTCAGCCGAGTTGCACACATCTATGCTCGTGTTGACAAGCAAGCCTACAAGCGCCCAAATAATTAGCGGGCTCATCTCTCGCTCAACGAACACCACCAATTGGCACATTCATCAATTAATCCTCATTAAGGATCTTCTTTGAACAAGTACTCGTAGGTCGAACAGGGATCGGAAGGAAGCTTCTACGGGCCGAGCGGCTATTGGTCAAACTCAAATATCAACCAAGCTACCCCCATCCTTATTTGGCCCAGACTAGTCGACCTTGGTGATCGGATCAGCGATATCACCAAGTATTCTTCTTTGAGGACTTTAGTCGAACAACTGAGAAGCAGCTCGAAATATGGTAAGAGCAACATAAGAAATCCTACCACCAGCACGAGTTCGAACAGCTGACAGAATTTAGACGAAGTAAACAACTAACATTGCAAGCGGAATCTGCAAAAATGGGGGTAAGCGCCAACCACTTGCCCAGGTTAAACAACCAGAAAACCAAGTCTCTGGTCGATTGTAGCAAAGTTAAAGTGCGAGCATATCTCCTAGCCAGAAAGGGACGAGCGCCTTACCCAGCTCAAAGTCGTCAAATCCGTTTGGTCGTTATCTTCAATCCGGATCACCACACGCGGCTGAATTATTGGCGACCTGGAACGGTATAGTCGGTACATACTGATTTACCTCCAAAGCTCGGATCTCTCTCTCTCTCTCTGCCGTTGACAGCGGATCACCTTTTGATTTCTGATCGAATTTCCGACCTATGCAAAGTCACTTTCCAGTTGTGCGAATCCTTGGCATTACCAAGTGGATACAGACATGTACAAAACATGGTCACATGGCTATTTGTGGAAAAAGTCTGGGGGGCCACTTAAAAGTGCACTCTCCATTGGTTCAAATAAAGTGTTTTGTTTAGGCTCAAGTTAGTCTTAGGGAATTGGGGGCCATTTCCGAGTTAAAAATTCGTCATTGATCAACTCTTGTATCTCAATCTGACTTTCAATCAGCTCCTCTTAAAGAACCGTCAAAAGAACAATTAACTTTGCTCGTTGGTTCGGCTCAAATTTGGTCAGGTCGACCCGAACTCAACTCGGTCACCTTGAACTTACAACAAATCTCGTTCCTAGCCGTACTCGACTCTTAGTCAGCCTCATTCCCTAACAGGTTCGACTCTTAGTCAACCTCGTTCCTCAACAGGCTCGACTCTTAGTCAGCGCTCGTTTCCTAGGCTCGACTCTTAGTCAGCCTCGTTCCTCAACAGGCTCGACTCTTAGTCGGCCTCCAGCTCGACTCTTAGTCGGCTAGTTCCCTCGACTCTTAGTCGGCCCTCGTTCTAACAGCTCGACTCTTAGTCGGCCTCGTTCCACTAACAGGCTCGACTCTTAGTCGGCCTCGTTCCTCGACAGGCTCGACTCTTAGTCGCCCT
The DNA here is from genome assembly GCA_022495995.1 of Adenophora triphylla var. japonica. Lineage (NCBI taxonomy): Eukaryota > Viridiplantae > Streptophyta > Magnoliopsida > Asterales > Campanulaceae > Adenophora > Adenophora triphylla. Next base: position 236,912 of record JAFEMH010002752.1, read on the forward strand.
CGTTCACTAACAAAGCTCGACTCTTAGTCGGCCTCGTTCCTCAACAGCTCGACTCTTAGTCAGCGCTCGTTCCCTAACAGGCTCGACTCTTAGTCAGCCTCGTTCCTCGACAGGCTCGACTTTTAGTCAGCCTCGTTCCCTAACAGGCTCGACTCTTAGTCAGCCTCGTTCCTCAACAGGCTTGACTCTTAGTCAGCCTCGTTCCTCAACAGACTCGACTCTTAGTCAGCCTCATTCCCTAACAGGTTCGACTCTTAGTCAACCTCGTTCCTCAACAGGCTCGACTCTTAGTCAGCGCTCGTTTCCTAACAGGCTCGACTCCTAGTCAGCCTCGTTCCTCAACAGGCTCGAGTCTTAGTCAGCCTCGTTCCTCGACAGGCTCGACTCTTAGTCAGCCTAGTTCCCTAACAGGCTCGACTCTTAGTCAGCCTCGTTCCCTAACAGGCTCGACTCTTAGTCAGCCTCGTTCCTCGACAGGCTCGACTCTTAGTCAGCCTCGTTCCTCGACAGGCTCGACTCTTAGTCAGCCTCGTTCACTAACAGGCTCGACTCTTAGTCAGCGCTCGTTCCTCAACAGGCTCGACTCTTAGTCAGCGCTCGTTCCTCAACAGACTCGACTCTTAGTCAGCGCTCATTCCCTAACAGGCTCGACTCTTAGTCAGCCTCGTCCCTCAACAAGCTCGTTCCTCAACAGGCTTGACTCTTAGTCAGCCTCGTTCCTCAACAGCTCGACTGCTTAGTCAGCCTCGTTCCTCAACAGACTCGACCGATGTCCTAAGTCAACCTCATTCTTAAATAGGTCCGACCAAAGATTTAGGACAACCTCCTTTCAAGCTCGACTAAAACCTTAGTCAGCTTCGTTAAATTGCCAACTGTTCTCCATCCATGACTTTTGTCGATCTTCATATCAATATGGACTTGTCGGTCCCAACCGCATCGATCTACCCCTTCAGCAAAGTGTTCTTCTCCTCAGCCTCTTTAAGATCTACCAGGGCCTTGTCACGTCAACCACCGCGGCCTCTCTCATAAGCTTCAGAGCATCATAGGCTGTATCCAGATCTGGCCGTCGAAACAATTAAAAGGTCGAGGTTAAGCCACGACATCAATGGTCGATCATCTAGTTGTTCGAACATCTAGACACGACGACCTACTCAAGTCTTCATCAAATTTCTTATAACTTCCTGGTCGACAAAGTCAACTCAGAAAGTTGGGGGCCACTGAACGGAATAAAAATGACGGGCTAGGCCCATCAAGCGAAGCCCAATTATTCAGACATTATTGCCACCACATCTCTAGTAGTCGGCCCAATTATTACTAGGCCCAAGGCCCATCAACATGATCAGTCGACCTAAGCTCATTGTCCGACCTACGAGGTCCCGACCTAGCTTGGTCCGACTCTACGATCCAGATTCTATTTCGGGTACGGTCCAGCCCTACCCATCAGTCAGGTCGACCTAGTCCCAACAGGCGACCTCGACCTACCCAACAAGCGTCGACCTAAAGAAGCAGTCAGGTCGACCTCGACCTACAAAACATACGTCGACCTAAAGAAGCAGTCAGGTCGACCTCGACCTACAAAACATACGTCGACCTAAAGAAGCATTCAGGTCGACCTCGACCTACAAAACATACGTCGACCTAAAGAAGCAGTCAGGTCGACCTCGACCTACAAAACATACGTCAACCTAAAGAAGCAGTCAGGTCGACCTAGACTCAAACAGTCAACCTCGACCTACAAAACATACGTCGACCTAAAGAAGCTGTCAGGTCGACCCAAACCCCAAATGGCGACCTCGACCTACCAAGCAAGTGTCGACCTAATGGGTCCAGGCATGCGCACCACTCTTTCCATAATCGGTTCCCTACAAATCAGGAGCCATTCAAGGACACGTTCTCCAATCATGTAACTGTCCCTTAAATTACGGAGCTCATGCAGTCATGCCAAAAATAACCGCCATCATCATGGAATTATAAATAGAGAACAACTACAATGGTTCAAAGGTAACTGCAATTTTGTCATTTGAATACAACTGTTCATTTACAATATTTGCTCTCCAAAACGCATACTTATTCTCACGCCGGAGGGTTTGCGCGGGTAAACCCCGCGCCCTAGCCCCCTGTTTTGCAGATCGTCCGTCCGTCCAGGAATCCAACGCCGCGTTCCCAACTGATTAGGTACCCCCGGTATCACCCATTTTATGTATCATCAATAATAATAATAATAATAATAATAATAATAATAATAATAATAATAATAATAATAATAATAATAATAATAATAATAATAATAACAATAACAAACCCAGAATGTTTGTACAGTCTTAAAAAATCAAACTTAAACCCCAAACGAAAATAAAAACTGCACCAAATTTTCCCTCCTAATCTACTGAGAACACCATTTCTTTTCCCTCCTAATCTACTTACAACAGCCTACTATAAATAAAGGTCACTTTTTACATCCATACCAACAACACAACTGAGCTTTAGTTCTTCAAATTTACCTTCCAAAATGCCAAAAAACATGACTGATGAAGAGAAGAATAGGTTGGCCCAATTCCTTTTATTCAACTCAAAAGATGGAGAACTTCCACGAGGCTTGGCTCAAGAAGCTGCTACGAGTTTTGGAGTTTCAAAGAGGACGGTTTGGAGTACCTGGGCTATTGCGTCGAAACAGAGAGCGCTTGGCCTTCCTGTCTTCATAACTTCAAAAAAAATCCAAGAGGTAAGAGAGTCAAATTAGATGTTGCTAAAATGAAGTCCATTCCTTTTTCAAATAGGACTACTATTAGGGGTCTAGCATATGGATTGGGAGTTAGCAAAAGCTTAGTATGCCTTTTGAAAAAAAAAAAGGTGTGATCAGGGCCTATACAAATGCCATAAAGCCATCTTTAAACCATTCAAATGAAATAAACAGGCTCAGAATCTGTATTGATGCTTTAACCTTTGACAAAGAATAAAAAACAACAAAGTTTAAACCCATGACACATGTAGTACATGTTGATGAAAAATGGTTCCAAATGACAGCTTGCAAAATGAGGTACTACACGTGTCCTGGGGAACAAACACCACATAGAACATGCCAAAGTAAAAGATTTATTCCCAAAGTTATGTTCATTTGTGCTGTAACTAGACCAAGGTATTCAGTACATGGAGAATTAGAATTTGATGGAAAATTAGGTTATGGCCATTTATCAAAACTGAACCAGCAAAAAGAAACAGTCGAAACAGGCCTAGAGGAACACCCGTAACAAAACCACTTGATGGAGTCAATAGACAGGTTACCAAAGATATGATGATCAACCACGTAAGTTTCTACAAAAATTCCTACTATTTTGAATTACATTCAGTTTTTATACTCATTTTAAAGCACAATTTCGAAACCTTGATTGCAGATTATCCCTGCAATCAAAGCAAAGTGGCCACAAAATGCAAGCAAAGAAATACTCATTCAATGGGACAATGCTCCCCCACATTTGCACATCGATGATGATGAATTCAAAGCAGCAGCCACAAGTGATGGTTTCAACATACGTTTGGCATTACAGCCTCCAAATTCCCTTGATACAAATATAAACAACTTTGTTTGGTTTAGGTCCATTGACTCACTCAAAACCAGTTCCCAAGCAAAAACAGTTGATCAGTTAATAGAAACAGTTGAAAATTCCTTTGCAAGCCTCTCACATAGCACATTGAATAAGGTTTTCATAAGCTTGCAGAGTTGTTTGATCGAGATAATGAAGGCGAAGGGAAAAAATAACTATGACTAACCACATGATGGAAAGGATGTATTGGAAAGAATGGGAATGCTTCCTGTTGACCAAGAAGTAGAACCACAACTAGTGATGGATAGCATTTGGCATTTAATGGAACATGGGCATGCAAGTGGACTTGAAGGTATGATGGCAGAATTATTATGCCTACTATGAATTTTAATTTGTGAAGGACATCTTTTGTAAGCCTTTAAAAATGGCAAGAAAATGGCAACCATTTTCTAAGCCTTTAAAAATGGCTAGAAAATGACAACCCTTTTGTAAGCCTTAAAAATGGCAACCCTTTTGTAAGTGATGAGTTGGTTTTGATACATGTTATTTACCTATGTTTTCGGACATTTTACATCCATTTTAATGTATTTAGAATAGTTTTGATGTAATTTAGAGAACTTTTGGGAGTTTGAGAGTTTAGTGATTTTATTGTGATTTAGAGGCATTTTTAATATTTATTTGTCTAATGTAATAGTTTAGGGAAATTAGTGTCAAGGATTCATCAATCATCATTAAAGATCAAAGTCAACCAAGAGTATTGAGGAAGATTGAGGACTGTTCAGGCATTTAGAGAAAATATTGAAGCAAATTGGCTCGAGAACCTGGGAGGAATTTTGAAGAATGCAAAAGAAAGAAAAAGGCTCAAATCGACTGTTGCCGCCGAGGGTAGGATGGGCGACCGCCCAAGCTTGAGCTTCAGAAAGCATTCCAGCCACTGTACAGGTGGGCGGCCGCTCAACACCGAAGTGGGCGACCGCCCAGGTTTCGTTTTCCAGAATTGCAGTTTCCTTTTCTACGGAGGATTTTATTCCCTTTCCAAAATTTTCACCCTTTCTTGCCCTAGGATATATAGAACTGCAGAAGACTATTTTATTTTATGCTTTATTCTCTTTTGTTTTCAAGATTTGAAGAATTGAAGAATTTCATCTCTTCAATCATTAGTTCAGGTTTATGTTTCATTATTCAATTTTTGTAATTCTTAGTATGAGTATGAGTAGCTAATTTTCCTATTTCATGGATTGGATGTAGTGGTTGTTGAACTTCTATGTTAAATTGATTTTTAATTCTTCCAAACTTTTTTGTTCTTATTTGATGAATTATTTATCATTCAATTGATGTGTTTTAGATTGTTGCACTACCGTGGACAATTTATTTAAAGAACACTAATTCATCAATTAGGTTTAATTGTTGACCTACCGGAATACAAGAAAACCTAGATTCATTGATTTCTTATTTGCTTAATGAGTTTCTTGAGTATTTTTTTGACCTACCGGAATTTACAATACGATAGAAATATTAGGGTTGCAATTCGAACACCAAATGTCCCAATCCTTAGTCAAGTGAAAGAATCTCTGAACAAGACTGTTATTTTTATTATAGATTAAACCCTAGCATAGAAGGGATACAACTACGAAATCCAATCCGTGAATTCTTTTAATCTGGTTAAACCCTTGTTTCTAGTTTACTTGTTTTCTTTAATTCATTATTTTAATTTCTTTGCAATTTAATTGATTTTAAATTATTCAAAAATCAAAAACCCCTTTTAGTTACTTTTCGCATTAATTAAATCAACTTGTTAAACACTCAAGTCTATGTGGATTCGACCCTTGCTTGTGCATGCTACTACAACGGTAGCTAGTACATTTGCTAGTTATTTTATTACAAGTGGATTTTTATCCATCAAGTTTTTGGCGCCGTTCCGGGGACTTGTTGTGATTTTTAACAAGTTTATTTAATCGGTGCATGTTTGGTAGACGTTCGCTGAACTTCCCAATAGTTCATGCGAACGATTTTATCAACAGAGTTGGTAGGGGCATTCCCCCTATAAGAGAATCAGACGCCGAGTCTGAAACTTCTGTCATCGAGACAGTTGTTGAATTAAGTGTATTGGAAACTTCTTCCACCGAGGAAGAAGAATAATTGAATTTTGAGATGGCAGACCAAATCATGAATGCTTTTGCCAGGCCGAGAGTCGACACATCGGTGTCATGCATAGTGTTGCCCGATGCAGCACTGGCATATGAAATAAAAGGCCAATATTTTAACATGCTCCCTAGTTTTCATGGCTTAGCTGGTGAGGATGCATTGGCATTTTTGAAAGAATTCATGTCTACTGTGAGTGGGTTCCCTATAAAGGAGGGTGTTACTTCGGAGCACTTGAGACTGAAGTGTTTTCCGTATGCATTGAAGGATAAAGCCAAAACTTGGCTACTGTTACTTCCTCCTAGTATCATTACTACTTGGGATGCTTTGCATGATGCGTTTCTTACTAAATTTTACCCTTATGATGCATTGACAAATTTTAGGGTGAAAATTATGGGATTTGCTCAGGAATCGGGGGAAGCCTTTCACGAGGCATGGGATAGGTTTAAGATGTTTCAAATTCAGTGTCCCCACCATAACTTCCCTGCTTCTATGTTGCATCAAAATTTTTATGGGGCTTTTCCCCTGAATACCAATCAATGGTAGATAATGTAGTAGGAGGTAGTTTGGGAAGTAAGACTGTCCAATAGTGCCAGGAATTGTTTGAAATGTTGAATGCTAATTCTCAACAAAAGGGATCAAGGAGGACAACAAGGGGAGTGAATGAGGTAGGTCTAAACAACGAGATTGCTAAGCATTTTGCATTACTGAACCAAAGATTTGATAAATTAGCTTTGCAAAATGCTTCTTCTTCTTCTATGCCTTCTACTGCTCATCTTGTTTATGATAGTTGTGTTACATGTGGATCTAAATCTCATGATTATAACTCATGTCCCACTACTAGTCCCTATAGCTATGCCATTGAGTAGGTACAGGCGATGCAAGGATTTGGTCAGCGGTTCCCACCAAGCAACAATCAGTACGGTAATACGTACAATCTAGGGTGGCAAGCAGGGCCGAGACATCCCAATTTGTCATGGGGTGGAAATCAACAGAATAAAACTCTCCATCCCCAACCACCTCAGGGGCCCTATGAGAGGAAGAAAGAGCCTTGGGAAGAGGCCATGGATGAGAGCGGAGCAACATCAAGCACGGGCAGAGCAGCAGCAAGCAAGTAACAACCAAGCTGTTGCAATGAAAAAGTTGGAGACCCAACTGGGTCAATTGGCTGAAGCATTACAGGGACGACAGTCGGGTACATTCCCTAGCCAAGGGGAGCAATCTAAGGCCATCATCACCTTACGGGGTGGCAAACAGGTAGACAATCAGGTAGCTTCTTCTTCTTCTCCCCCTAAACCCCCTATTGTTGAGTCCCCTGTTGTGGAACCCCCTAATGTGGAAAATGTGATTGTGGAAGATGTTGTGTCTGATGATGAGGGTACAAATGGATTGGGGAAAGATGTGAATGTTGATACTCCCATCCCCAAGCCATATGTACCTCCCGTTCCTTTTTATGGAAGATTTTTGAGAAATAAACTGGATCATCAAATGAAAGAGCTGATTGATATGTTTTCGAAAGTAAATATAAATTTGCCTATTTTTGAATGTGATAAAGAATATTCCAGCTTATGCAAAATTCTTTAAAGAAATAAATTCCAGGAAAATTCAGTGCGGGAAAGATGATAAATTGGTGTTGGGTGAGAGTGCGAGTGCTGTGGTCAAACATAGTCTTCCGCCAAAAATGAAAGACCCCGGGAGTTTTCTAATTTCCATTACTTTGGGGGATTCTAACACGGTGAAGGCTATGATTGATCTCGGGGCTAACATTAATTTGCTACCCTATTACATGTATCTTGAGTTGGGTTTACCTGAGCTAAAACCCACTATGATGGCCCTACAACTTGTCGATCGGTCCATTAAAAGACCCTTGGGCATCGTAGAGGATGTTTTAGTTCAGGTGGGTTCATTGATAATTCCGGTCGATTTCGTGGTTCTAGAGATGCCCCGCGGTGAGGGTAGTCGTCGTGACTCACCCATATTGCTTGGGCGACCTTTCATGGCAACGACCAACACCGTGATAAATGTTGGTAATGGCATTCTTTCCATGGCCGTGGCAAATGAAAGGATTGAAATAAATGTTTTCAATATAATGAAAAATCTGGTGGAGAATGATGAGTCTTGCATGCTTATAAATGAGTTGGACATTGTTGAGGAATGTGTGAGTGAGGTTTCATGGCATGAGAGAGATTGTGAGGAGTTCGAGTCTTTGATGTCAATGGGCGGTGATAAAATTAGGGATAATGCGGATGCTCAACTGATGGCTGTGGATAAGGCCGACGAGCACCTTCCTAGTGATGGCCCGTTTTACCCCCTAGGCCACTTCAATGAGAAGTTGGCGCCCTCTATTGTTATTACCCCAGTCCTTGAGCTGAAAAACTCTCCCTGCAAATTTAAAATATGCATTCTTAGGAGAGGGAGAGACTTTGCCTGTTATAATTGCATCTGATTTGACCACAGAACAAGAGGCCCAGTTGATTGCTGTTTTGTGTGAGTATAGAGAGGCCATTGGGTGGACATTAAAGGACATTAAGGGAATTAGTCCCTCGATGTGCATGTACAAGATCGATCTCTTGGATGGTGCAAATTCGTCTAGGGAGAGACAGAGAAGGTTAAATCCTCACATGGAGGAAGCTGTGAGAAAAGAGGTCCTTAAATTGTTAGATGCGGGTATTATTTACCCGGTGGCTGAGAGTGAATGGGTAAGCCCGGAGCAAGTTGTGCCAAAAAGATCAGGCATTACTGTTGTTCAAAATGAGAAGGGTGAGGATGTGCCAATGAGGGAAGTGACCGGTCTTAGGATGTGTATTGATTTGAGAAAATTAAATGCTGCAACCAAGAAAGATCACTTCCCATTATCTTTTATTGATCAAATGCTAAAGAGGTTGGCGGGTCATTCTTACTACTGTTTTCTTGATGATTTTTCAGGGTACAATCAGATTGCCATAGCCCCTGAAGACCAATCCAAAACCACCTTCACATGTCCTTTTAGCACGTATGCATTTAGGAGGATGTCTTTTGGGCTTTGTAATGCACCTGCGACATTTCAAAGGTGTATGACCTCAATTTTTTCTGATATGATTGAGAGGTGTGTTGAGGTATTCATGGATGACTTTTCTGTTGTTGGGGATAGTTTTGAGGGTTGTTTAAAGAATTTGGCATCTGTTTTGAAAAGGTGTTGTGAAACCAACTTGATTTTGAGTTGGGAAAAATGTCATTTTCTTGTACAACATGGTATTGTGTTGGGGCACATTGTCTCAAGTAAGGGGATTGAGGTGGATAGAGCAAAAATTGATGTGATTGCTAAATTACCTCCCCCTAGTTCGGTTAAGGGTGTGCGAAGTGTCCTTGGGCATGCGGGGTTCTATAGGCGATTCATAAAAGACTTTTCAAAAATTTGTAAGCCTCTATGTAATCTGTTTTCCAAGGATACGGAGTTCATCTTTGATCAAGAGTGTGTTGATGCTTTCAATTTGCTTAAAGAGAAGTTGACTTGTGCTCCCATTCTTTCTAGTCCCAATTGGTCTCACCCTTTTGAGATCATGTGTGATGCCTCGGACTTTGCTATTGGGGCTATTTTGGGACAAAGGATAGATAAATTATCTTTCGTCATCCATTAGGCAAGTAGAACCTTAAATGATGCACAACTGAATTACACCACCACTGAAAAAGAGTTTTTGGCTGTTGTGTTTGCTTTGGAAAAATTTCGTTCTTACTTGCTTGGGTCGAAGGTAATTATTTATTCTGATCATGCGGCATTGAGATATTTGCTTAATAAGAATGATGTTAAGCCTCGTTTGTTGAGGTGGATGTTGTTGTTACAGGAATTTGATGTTGAGATTCGGGATAAAAAGAGGACTAAAAATATGGTGGCGGATCATTTATCGAGGCTTAAGGACTATTCGTATCTTAATGTCGAAGAGAGTATGATTCCAGTTAATGAAAATTTTCCAGATGAACAACTTCTTGTTGTACATGTCCAAGAGCCTTGGTATGCTGATTTTGTTAATTATTTGGTGTCTCATATGATTCCGCCAGATTTCACATATGACCAAAAGCGTAAGTTTAGGTCTGATGTGAAACACTACATTTGGGATGATTCTTATTTGTGGAAGTTGTGTCCGAATAATATTGTGAGGCGATGTGTACCTGAGCATGAGCAAGAGAGTGTTTTGAGGTTTTGTCACGAGCTTCATTGTGGTGGGCATTTTAGTGGTCAAAAGACCGCTAGAAAAGTTGTTCAATCCGATCTATATTGGCCCACCATTTTTAAGGATGCTCAGGAGTTTTATAAGAAGTGTGATAGATGCCAACGGCCCGGTGGCATAGGGAAGAGAGATGAGATGCCATTACAACATAATCTTATTATTGATATCTTTGATGTGTGGGGCATTGATTTTATGGGCCATTTTCCCCCGTCCCATGGCTATTTGTACATACTTGTAGCTGTTGATTATGTTTCAAAGTGGGTGGAGGCAATTGCCACCCGGACTAACGACGCTAATGTTGTTTCCAAGTTTGTGGTTGATAACATTTTTAGCAGGTATAGAGTGCCGCGGGCGATTATCAGTGATCAAGGTACTCACTTCACCAACAAGAGGTTCAATACTATTTTGAAAAAGTATGGGGTGGTGCATAAGCTTGCTACAGCATATCACCCTCAAACTTCGGTCCAAGTGGAGGTGAGTAATCGGCAAATAAAGGGTGTTCTTGAGAAAACAGTGTGTCCCAACATAAAAGATTGGGCATTAAAGTTGGGGATGCATTGTGGGCATATAGAATGGCATATAAAACACCCATTGGAATGAGTCCATACAGGATAGTGTATGGGAAAGAATGTCACCTCCCGGTGGAGTTGGAACATAAGTCGTATTGGGCTGTTAAAGAATTGAACATGGACTTGAATGCCGCGGGAGAAAAGAGGTTTCTTGCACTTGATGAGCTTGAGGAGCTCCGACAAGAGTCCTATGAGAGTGCAAAGTTGTACAAAGAAAGGACCAAACGATACCATGACAAAAATTTGAAACCTAAGTTCATAAGGCCGGGTATGAAGGTCCTTCTCTTTAACTCATGTTTAAAGCTCTTTCCGGGCAAGTTGAGTTCTAGATGGTCAGGTCCATATGATGTGGTGCGTGTGTATCCGCACGGAGCAGTTGAACTAAAGAACCCAAAAGATGGGAATGTGTTTAAAGTGAATGGCCACCAAGTGAAACCGTATTATGAAGGGGTGTCCATTTTGGAAGACATCAATGAGATTGATGTGATCGAGTTGGTGGACCCGGAGGAGGCCACCTAATTTCAGTGGGGCATGACGTCGAGCTTAACGACTATAACCAAAGCGCTGATTGGGAGGCAACCCAACGTAGGTAACATTTACTGCTTTCGGTATTTTCCTTTCAAGTTATTATCATCTTTGCATTTAAGTTATGTTGTGTTTTTCTTGGTTTATGCCATGAGGACATAGCATTCTTTAAGTGTGGGGGTGGTGGTATTTAAAAAAAATGTGTTTTTCGTCTTTTATTTTGTGAACGTGTCGAACTACGGTGACCTGAGCCTATTCTTGTTGGGTAGTCCGCCCACATTAATGGGGACGTAGGCAACGAAAGTGCGGTCAAAATGAGAGTCAATAATTAGTGTATCAATAGATATTATGCTTTGGGTGTTGTTTTGTGGTGATGTGCAGATTTGGAGCCAACCAAAAATCCCACTGTTGAGGTGGGCGACCACCTAGGATGAGTTGGGTGACCGCCCAGGGTGAAGTGGAAAATTTGGGGAGACTGCTGTATAGATGGGCGACTGCCTAGAATGATGTGGGCGACTGCCCAAGGCTGAATTGGTAAACTGCAAAATTCACTGTACATATGAGCGGCCGCCCAAGATGATATGAGCGACCGCCGAGGTGGTAATTGGAAATTGTTGTAACTTTGCTGTATAAGTGGGCGACCGCCCAAGTGGATGTGAGCGACCGCCCATCTGAAAATTCCGGCATGATAAAATTTGCCCTAAGCCGCCCCTCCCCATTCTCTCTCTAGAAAAATTGCAGTCACCTCCTCCTTCTCTCCCTCTCTCTAAAAATTCCGCCTCCATTCTCTTCCTCTCTCTAAAATTCCCTTCCCAAGCACCCAAAGCCTCAACCTTTTCCCTCTAAATCACCTTCCCCCACCATCTTCAAACCTTTAAGTTGAAAGAAAATCACCCATTTAGCCATTGTTGGGCAAGAGTTGGAAGAAATTGTGAAAATTGAACAAAGGAGGGTGGGATTCTGAAGCTCAAAAGTGTGGGGTTGTTGTGAGAAGCATTGTTCAAAGGCGTGGTCTTTCTTCTTCGGTCATCTTCAAAAATTCTGTCGAGTTTCCGGCAAACTCCGGTAACTGCTCCGGCGAATTTTCCGGGCAAGTAAGCTTTCAACCTCGTTTTTTAGTGCCTTGTTTGTGGAAGTATTTGTGGGTGTTGGAATCATAATGTCAAGACAAAGGAATCCCCCTGTCCCGAAAGTTGTTTTTGATGCAACAAATTTGTGGGAAGCAAAGCGAAAATATTTTTTGATAAATATGAAAATAAGGGCTTCACAGTTGAAAATGAGTTCAAGCCCGAGGAGCTTGAGTTAGATGAAATTTTTCAAAGATATGGTTGGGGTAATTTGGCGAGTCAACCGATTAATAAGGGGTCGGCATTGTTAGTAAATGAATATTATGTGAATGCATTTGAGGCGGGGGATGAGAGAAAGATGGCTTTTGTGAGGGGCAAGTATGTGGGTTACACTGGTGAGGATATTAATAGTTATTATGGGATGAGGTCTCCCGGGTATGAGAATAATTCATGTGCTTACTATACTAATGTCCAGATAATGGAGAGGAATGTGGCGGGTAATCTCGATAGGTTGGCCCTGTCTATTGTGGATATTGACTTGACAATGTTGAGAAACGGGTATGTGAAGAAGGCGCGGGATTTGAGTTTTAGGATGAGGGCCTTACATAGGTTTATTTGTGAGCGCATCATGCCCACGTCTCACTATAATGATGTGCATTGGAGGCGAGCCTTATTGATGAATGTGGTGTTGATCGGTCAAAACTTCAATACCGGTCTGGCAATATCAATGGAAATTGTAAATACCTACAAGGCTATGGGACGGTTCAATTTCAGTTTTCCACTATTGTAAGTACCCAAATCTGGCTCATGCCTTCCGGTTAAATTTCCCGACATTTTCGGTAAGTTTTCCGGTAATTCCCCGGACCTTCCTAGTGTTCCGGAAATATTCCGGAACTGTTCCAAAACAATTAAGGGCTGAAGGGGAAGCTTCCTAATTAAGAAACACGTTTTTCTTAATTAGGAAATGTTCTAGAATTTGCCACCTTGCATGATTCTAGAAACATGCTGAGTCATAAGGGATAATGCCGCACGGCTGCATTAGCCAAGGACTCCTAGCCGCACGACCTCATTAGCCTTATCCAGACTGCCTATAAATAGAGCCCTCCTCTACCCATTTTACATATAACAATATCATCAATCACTACACAATACACTATACTCAAGCAAATGCTGCGAAGTTAGGATGCCAAAAGGGTGCCAAGAAGCCTCCTCCCTCCTCCTTGAAGATCTAGAAGTTGGTCCTTCCACCTAGCTCCACCCAAAGAAGAAGAGGCCACCATTGGTAACCTCTCACTCCCTAAACTTGCATCCTAATTGCTCTATATGATTTAATTGCTCATTGCATTTCATATATTGTTATTATCTTTGCTTGGGACTTGGCATTCATAGTTAAAGATCATATCTTTATACCCCCTTTCCCCCTTTGCATGCATTAGGCATCCCTTGCCATTAAAGATGTAATCTTTTGAATCAAAGGTGCATCCTTTGCACCTAAAAATCCTATTTTTACATAAAATACCACCTTCATGCATCATTTGCATATAAAAATCCAATCTTTATGATAAAAATGCATCATTTGCACATGAAATCCTTTTTCAAGCATCCTTTGCATTAAAGATCATATCTTTATCCTAAATTAGCATCCTATGCTTTTCAAAATGCAATCTTCATGCATCCTTTGCATATTTAAATCCCAATTTCTTCATAAAAATGCATCCTTTGCATAAAAATCATGTCTTTATGCATCCTTTGCAAATAAAGATCATTTCTTTAAATCAAATGCATCCTTTGCAACCCAAAAATGTCATCTTTTCACTAAAAATGTCATTTTTACATGCATTCCCCCATGTCCCCATTAGCAACCTTGAAACGGACCGGTGTAAAAGATCATATCTTTACATCGTTTCTTCCATAAAAGGTTTCATAATTCCTTTAGAAAGGGACAACCTTGAACCCTATATCTCCGATTATCACTTAAGACGAGTATGAAGCATCTATATGAGCTCGACCGTCTTAAAGTGTAGGATTGATGGGCTAAGGACATTCCTTCCTAAAGAACCTCATTTTGCGACTATAAAAGGGAGTCATTCTCTCGATCACGCAAGTCCCGAGGTTAAAAATGCGATGATCACAAGTCCAAGATGAGGACGGGATCATAATCCCGAATACATAAAATTCCAAGGAATCCCGAGCGACAACCAATAAATGGTTTGTACGTCCGGAAGACGACTTGGGACATTCCCTCCTTTATTTTCAAACACATGCACACAAGAAAGCACGCAAGCAAGCACGATTAATGAAATCTTGGGAGACTTGCTCCGGCAAGGCACCTTGGGTGAACGACGATCCATTCTTCCCAAGGGGTAACTTAACCTCCGAACCCATAAAACCTTTTTTTCAAAGTTTTGAGGTAATCAAAATGGCGTGGCGACTCCGTTTTTCAAATTAAACCGGATGTCTTCAAACTCGCGTGAATTTCCAATACACAAAATTTGGGGCACACATTCACAGTTTGGCGACTCCGCTGGGGACTGATCCCAAAGGAGAAAAGCTTTCATTTTCAAAATAAACGATACCCGGTATATAGGTGGAAACCATTAAGTTTCCCTTTAACGCCTCCTAAAACGAGCCGGGGATAAGTTATGGTTTAACAATCCCACGTACCGGTATCACTTTTCGAAAAATTTTTGAAAAAATAAAATAAAAGAAAGCTTTTCCCTTTGAGCGGGTTAGACTCCCGTCGCTGATTTCATTAATCTTGCTTGCTTTCTTTACCTTGCATTGCATCATTTGCATCTTAGAATCTGTGCATACTTTGAACGGGAAACAACCCGAAAATAGCAAAGGAGTGGAACCTGGAAAATTGATCCATGCAGTCGTACGGCTCAATCCTCCCTGGATTCTGACCGGGCGACCTCAGTGGCGATTCTACCCGGAAAAATCATGGTTAATCTAGCAGTCCTAGCAGCTTGGGGCTACTCAGCTCCATGACTGACTGGGGCTCCCAGAAAATTTACGTGCTTACGTGCTGCATTTCCCCCGTCCCGAAAATCATTCCTTTAAAACACATTTCATGAAAATCTCTGTTTTAACTCAAAAAGGAACATTTTTAGGAGACCGCACACTATGCGCACCTGATATATCCTGTACACTTTGCACGCACGTCCTTCAAACCCGGAGTGGTTCCAGCTGCAGTCACGGACAGCCTTACGATGCTCCCGGGCGCGCACGGAATCATTCCAACCTCCCCATGGCAGCCAGTGTCGACCACAATGCACAGTCCGTGTCACACGTTTCAAAAAACCGTGACTTTTTGGTTGGTTTTTGGTCTAGTCCGTGTCATATAGCCCAGTTGCATACCCTCGTAAAGGTCAAGCCTTAGTTCATAACGGAAGCCAAGATTTTCGCTCAAGCGGAACTCTGCCAAAATTTCGACAAGGAAAAATTGGTAGGATCTTGACTCCGACATTGACTTTGACCTTGACCCGCACGGAATGCGTAAGAGTCGAGACCAAGTCTTTGCCAAAAAATCCAAAGATCTTTCGCTCAAGCGAAGCTCTGCCAAAATTTCGTCAAGGAAAAATTGGCAAGATCTTGACCCGGCATTGACTTCGATTCTGACTCACGCACTGCGTATGCAACGAAGTTCAATGTGACACTGTGTCATCCGGCTTTTACCGCCCGACCCATGCCTATTATCTTCTCGGACATTACCGAAAGTCAAAACGTCATTCGCTCAAGCGAAACTCTGCCAAAATTTCGTTAAGGCAGAAAGACGAGACTTTCCCGGTATTGCCTTGACCATAATTCGCATCGCTCGTGCGTTGAAAGTTCCTATGACTCACTAGACCCGTTAGGAGCGTTCTTTACTCTCGGTCGGTGGGATCCGCGTGCCCTATAGGACCCTCGCCCGGGGCTGTCCACCCTGGGAGGTCGAAATACAGGTGGAATACGAGGGGCTTATAGACGTAGTGACGGAACCCACTGATCCAGGATCTAGAGTAGTTGCGAAAAAGAAGGGCAAATCCCCTTTTCCAACCAAATAGATATTAATAAAAGACAACATTTTAAGTAAATGGAAGATTCTAATTTGCATATTGCCTGAGCCTTCACCTAAACACCTACCCCGAGTCTAAACCTTTCCTATCCCTTTCCCGCGGAGAAAGAAGTGGGTGAGAACACCGGTCGCCGACTTGTTAGCGCGTAATTCTCGTACAGTTCGCGTAATCCTCAGTTTGGTCAGTCCAGAGAGTCAGAATGTCCGATTCGACAGAGAACAGTACTGGTTTGGGTAACCAGATGACTAGGGAAGAAGAGCTAGCCTATAGCCAATGCCCTCCCCCATCCTCATATAATCCATTGCCAAAGACTGTCCCTTTTCAGTCTTCCCCAATATCCCAAGTCGTCAGGGTCCCGACACCCTCGCAGCCTTTGCATTCCCCCATGGGACTCTTCCCCTCCTTTCAGCCTAATCCAAATCTCCTTACCCTGGAATCTCAGTACCAGCCTGACTTCTCTAATTTCGTCAACGCCTGTGAATTTGCCTATCTCCCAGACAGTGGTAGTGAAGAATCAGTCGGAAATGAGAATAGGAATGGATGGATTTACAGTGATGATGACAGTTCAGTAGAAGGAATGGACTTGGAGTCAGCGGAAGTGAAACCCAAAGGGCAAGATGAGGTAGAAAACCACAAACCTGGAATAGGGGATGGAATCACTTCAAAGTGTATCTGCAGCCTGTGTGAAGGCTTGGGAAAGGAAAAAGATGCTAGCTTAGATGAGGCAGCGTATGAATCCTACATCCTGGAGTTCAATACTCCTTACAAAGACTTGGTCGGTGAATGGAGGAACTTGATCGAAGCTTTAGCTGAAAGAGGGAAGTGGGCTCCACCCGCCGATCTGGAACACGTAAGCGTCGCTGAAGCCAAACCCTCATCAGGAAGAGTAGACTCTGTTACGGTGTTAATAGTCACTCCTGAAACCTGGTCTGAAGAAGAGTGTATGGATGCCCTGGAAAGGGTCTTAAGTCTCGAGGCGACCCCAGTCCCTTTTATGTCCTATGATGACAACGATGTTTTCTTGGTAATTCCCAAGTCAGAGGAGGAGTCCAAGATACCTCTTATATGGCGTCAAGTATCCCGACTTGCTTTTGCCCTCATTGGTCATCAAAGTCAAGACGAAAGTTCCCACGAGAGTTACTGTAGTGATACTGATGAAGACACAGTCGAAGTGCCGGAAGGAACAGTAGAGGATTGGTTAGCTCGGAAGCCAAAAATCCCAGAAAACCTTCCCGACAGTAAAGAACAGGAACCCGCCATAAGGTTTGACCCCGCAGAAATCCTTATTGATGATGGAATTTCCCACTTCAGAAAGTGTTTGGCCAACGTAAAGATGCCGTCAGAAGGCTGACCCCTAGAGAAAGAAGGGACATGCTTGACAGTGATGAGGAATGTGATCCCACTCTGTTGAAAAAATTGTTAGGTCCGGATGAGAAACCATTCGCCAGGCTCCAAACCCCGAAAGTGATAACTCCTGTTGCATGCTGACTTTGAAAAGTTTGAATGAGACTGTGGAGGCTCTAAATAGAAAAGGTGAAGCTGAAACCAGCCAATTGCTAAGCCAATTAGAGAGTCAGAACCCTGAGAAGGCCAGAAAGCCATTAACTTGGGATCAGGTTCGAGAAGCAGCCTATGCCTCCAGTAGCGCCGTTAATCAGATTAATCAGCAGAATTGGCCATACGCCAGCAAGAGCCCGCCTCTGACTTTGAAAGAGCTGACAAAATCCTCCATTAGGAATGATGACCCGGAAAAATCTAATGTCTATGTGATGACTCGGTCTGGACAGATGAGTATTGAGCAGCCTAAGGGTGACAAAAGGAATGCCATCTCGGAGCCGAAGACAGATAAGAGGCCTTATAAGCCGAAGCGAAAAAGCCGGACTCGACAAGGAGGATCCAAAGGTTGACTCGGTGAAGTGTACCCAGGCCAATATCTCCTTGTGGTCTCTGTTAACCTCTTCATACCCTCATAAGTTGAAGCTAGAAGAAAGTTTGGCCAAGACCATGGTGCCCATAGATGTCACCCCAGATGAGGTCGTCCAAATGATTGGAAGTATCCATTACGAAAACATCATTACCTTCACTGACTTGGACCTGCCAAAGTATGGGGCTAGTCATAATGAACCTCTTTACATCACAGTCCAGTTAGAAGAGCGTCGATTGCCACGAGTATTAGTTTATGGAGGGTCTGCAATGAATGTCTTGCCAGCCAAGATGATGGACTTATTGGATCTGAAACCAACAGATTTGAAGCCTTCTAGTCAGACTATTAAGGCCTATGACTCCACTGCACGATCAGTTTTGGGGATTGCTACTCTCAAGTTGTGGTTCGGAAAAAAGGTCATGGACGTTGATTTTCAAGTGATTGATATTCCGATTTCATTTACTGCTCTGCTGGGACGGCCTTGGATCCACCAGATAAATGGGGTAGCCTATACTTTGCACCAGTGCGTCAAATTTCATTCAAGTGACGGGACTATCACAACCATCTACGGAGACAGTGTCACGGTAGAAGGAACCAGCACTGGAGATATCCCGATATTGGAAATCAAGCATGATGATGAAGGGTTGGCATTGACCGGATTCTCTGTAGCTTCTTCCAAAGCACAAGTGTGTTGCACTGACCTCACCACTACTTCCGATAAAATTCCTCCGGCCATGAGAATGATGAGAAAAATGGGTTATCTTCCGGGGCTTGGATTAGGTAGAAGACTTCAGGGTCGCAATACCATCATTGATGTAAAGGAACAGACTACCAGATACAGCTTGGGGTACAAACCGAACTCTCGGGATGACAGAAAAGCTAAAGGCACAGTTCTAGGAAAACAAGGCAAAGGGGTCCACCTCCATCCTTACAGTTTGTCTCTGACCTATTACTTTACAAAAGGCGGGACACAATACGATGAAAGTGATCGCCAGATCTCCTTGCAGAAAACCCTTCTGGAAAACCTTGAGAAAGTAAAGGGAAAGCCAACCAATCCTGTTCGAAGAATGTTCCTTGACTTGCCAGACATTTCTGGGGCTACCACTACCGTTCAAAATGAGCATGTCTTCAAAGGAAACTCAGACAGCGTCAAAGAGTCAGCATCCAGGGTAATGGATTTCTCCGCCTTCGAGTTAGCTCTTCCGAAGATCAGCCAGATAGAAGCTGCCAGTAGTGAAGACAGTGAGTGGGGTTTGCAAGAATTGTTTGACGAAGAAGCACAGCATCCCGCATTTGATCAACTTCAGCTCGGATGATGAGATAGTTGCCGTAATTGGAGACGGTGGTGAAAATCCTTTTGATCCCCGCACTTTGGTAACTAAGACAGAGATGCCGTTGAAGAATTGGAAGACGTTCTCGGGGCCGATAGCGCCCGACAAGAAATGATCGTGGAGCTTGGATTGGTACCTCGTCCTTCTCAACCTGGGCCGTGTCAAACACCCTGTCGTCTATACAGCTGAGTCAGAATCTTTGAATTCCGAGTCCTCCGAGTCATCCGAAGGCCTCACGCCCGAGGACTATCAAAATGTAATCGATGTCATCTTTCCCCTTATTTTGAATGAAATGACAGATCTTTACGAGTATCCTCTTATTGCCAACTTAACAAATGATAAATTAACTCAAAACTTAACAACGCTTAATAATGAATCATTTGAACAAGATGCAAACACACTAAATGAACAATACATTAAAGAAATCTTTAAGCAGTGTTTCGTAAAAGAGGAAAACCGGGCCCAAGCCGCCGAGGAGGTTTTGACAAGTGTGAACTTGGGTACCGTCGAGGAACCTAAAGAGACACGGATCGGAAACTTCTTCTAGGGGTTGAACGGGACAGACCGGTCGATCCGCTCGTAGAATACATGGACGTCTTTGCATGGTCATACGAGGATATGCCGGGCTAGGCAGTTCGATAGTAGAGCACATAATCCCTCTAGCACCAATGCTAAGCCGCAAAGCGTAAATTGAGGAAGATCAAGCCAGAGTGGTCTCTACAGGTCAAAGAAGAAATTGAGAAGCTACTGCGGGTAGGATTCATCAGAGTCATCGAATATCCGACATGGTTGTCCAATATGTGACCGTCACCAAAGCCAATGGGAAGGTGCGCTGCTGTGTGGATTTCTGAGATCTGAACAAGGCCAGCCCCAAAGACGATTACCCTTTGCCAAACATAGACATCCTGGTGGACTCCACCGCCAACTACGAAGTAAAATCCTTCGTTGATGGCTTTGCAGGCTACAATCAGATCAAGATGGCCGAAAAAGACCAAGAAAAGACAGCCTTCACCACACCGTGGGGAACTTACTGCTATACAGTGATGCCATTTGGGCTTAAGAACACCGGGGCTACTTACCAAAGGGCAGCGACCGCGCTTTTTCATGACATGATCCACAAGGAGATTGAGGTCTACGTCGATGACATGATAATCCATTCCAGAGGCGAAGATGGACAGCACTTTGCCGACCTGCGAAAGTTCTTTGAGAAGCCGAGACAGCATTCCATGAGACTAAACCCTGCCAAATGCACCTTTGGAGTAACAAGGGGAAAAGTGCTTGGGAATATGGTCACGGAATGAGGTATTGAAGTCGACCCCCGAAAGATCAAAGCCATTATGGACATGAGGCCACCTCGAATCCAGACAGAAGTCAAGAGCTTTATGGGGAAGTTACAGTACATCATCCGTTTCGTCAATCAGTTGACCACTATGTGCAAGCCCATCTTCAAGCTCATGAAGAAGAATGTAGACACAGAATGGACCGAAGAATGCCAGGATGCTTTTGACCGCATTAAGGCATACTTGGTACATCCTCCAGGTGCTATGCCCCCAGCATAGACGAAACCTCTTACGCTCATCTCACTCACACCGACACGGCGGTTGGGGCTATGCTTGCTCGGGAGAAGAAAGACTCTCATGTAGAGAATGCCATTTACTTTGTCGGTCGGAAGGCTGCAGGAAGTGAGCTCAATTACTCGGCATGTGAAAAGACACCGTGCGGGAGGCGAAGTGCAGGTAGTCGGCAAGTTGAAGCATTATATGCAAGCCCACCCTGTGAATTTGGTCTCAAAAATGGACCCCATCAAGTACATCTTTGATAAGCCTTCCCTCTCGATGCGTACGCAAAGTGGTCCTTCTTCTTGGCGTAGTACGACATCAACTATGTAACCGAGGAAAGGCCATCAAAGGCCAAGCATTGTCGAGACCACTGGAAAACTTCCCCGAATGAGGACGAGAGGGCACGAACCCCAATTCCCAGATGAAGGGATCTTCGCAGTTGAGCCCGAGAATCGATGGCAATTATTCTTTGACGGAGCCGCTAACAAAAGAGGAAATGGCGTAGGGATGCTACTGGTCGATCCGAAAGATGAGCACACGCCCATAGCCCTCAAGTTGAACTTCCCTGCCACGAACAATGTCGCCGAGTAAGAAGCTCGCATTCTTTGGTTTGGAAGCCGCCTTAGAAAAGAATGTCAAGGAGCTTGAAGTTTATGGAGACTCAGCCCTGATCATCAACCAGGTCTCCAAAAAATGGAAGACTGTGGATCCTAATCTGCAGCGGTATCATGCCCATATGGAGGAGTTGACTGGACAGTTCAGAGAAGTGACTTTCCACTACTTGCCAAGGGAAAAGAACAGATTCGCAGATGCCCTAGCTACTCTAGCCTCATTGGTAGAGATCCCCGAGGGAAAAGCCATAAAACCCTTCCGAGTGGGTAGAAGAGAAGCCCCTTACATTTGTGAAGTAGACACAGGACCCGAGCCTATAAAGGAACCCTGGTACAATCAAATTTACCAGTTCCTCAAAGATGGAGAGTCAGCTTTCAGAGACGAAGAAGGTAGACCAAAAGAAGGTGTCCGAGCCAAGAGCTTACAAGCCCTGAAAAGGTTGGCCTCCCATTATGTCATTCTAGGAGGAAACCTGTACAAAAGCAGTACCAAGGACCACTCCTCTTGTGCGTCACTCAAGAAACGGCCAAAGATTTGATGACCGAAGTCCACAATGGTCCCTGCGGTCCTCATATGAATGCCAGAGCCCTGATGCAAGTCATCCTCAGAATGGGTTACTACTGGATTTCCATGGAAACAGACTGTGTCCAGCACGTCCGAGCATGCGACAAGTGCCAGCGGTTTGCCAACCTCAACCATCTCTCGCCTCATGACCTGTACTGTATGACGACTCATTGGCCGTTTGCAACTTGGGGTATTGATGTGATAGGGAAAATAGCCCCGACAGGAAGCAATGGGCATGAATTTGTGCTAGTAGCCATCGACTACTTTACCAAGTGGGTAGAGGCCAAGTCCTACAGGGTCCTCACTTCCAAGAAGGTTGCCCAGTTCATCAAAGAAAACATAATGTGCAGATATGGGGTGCCCAACGAGATCATTTCCGATAATGGGTCGCACTTTGAAGGAGACTGTGATAGGTTACTGTCAGAGTTCAGAATCACTCGCCATAAGTCATCCCCGTACAGACCTCAGACTAACGGAACCGTGGAAGCTGCTAACAAGACGCTCGAACAGATCATCCGGAAAATGGCCACCCGTGGTCGTGACTGTAAGTGCTCCAATTTGAGCTTGTTAGAATTTTCGTTAGAAAATTAACGAAAGTTATAACATTTCTAACAATTCCTAACAATCCTAACTTTTCTAACAAAGTGAGGGTAAAATGGGCATTGTTATTTAAGGTTAAACCTCAAAAAGAATCTCAAAAAGTAAAACAAAAGGAATAAAACCACAAATAGAAATGGTGGGAACAATAAAGCTGTTAATTTGAAATTTCAAAAGAAATATTCCTCTTGTCCAAAGCTGTTTGCATTTAATGAACGATTACGCCGAAGGGTCCTATCCGCGCGGATAAGTATGTCATTTCCAGAGGGCTATAAATTGAGCCCTCCAGTCACAAAAATAAGGAGGAACAACACTAATTGCACCGAACCTCTGGCGAAATATAGAGAGAAAACAGTGAGAATTCTTCAAGAATTGTCACCATTTTCTCTCCAATCTTTCCCAACTCACACTCATCCACTCACTCTCATATTCAAGCCTTAAACACTCATACACTCAAGCCAAAAACTCAAGAACACAAGGAAGATTGGTAAACCCTCCTTCTCCTTACCCTAAACTCCAACCATGCATGCACTTGCAAACTACAAAATGTAGTTCTTTCATCTTCTTGCTTTAGATCTAAGAAGATCACCATGGAAGACCATCTCCATGGATGATCTTCTACAAAGATCAAAATTATTTTCAAGTTCTCTTACTTTCTTGCAAAGAAAACTCATTTTCAAAACCCTAAAAACCATTTTCAAGCATCAAATCTCATTTTCAAAGGATAAAAATCCCCTTCCCAAGCAAATGAAATGCTTAGTCCTAATGTACCCCAAGGATGGTTTGGTATAGTTGATTCACCACTAAAATGTCTAGTGATCACTAACCAAAACCTAGGGAAATGGGGACAAGCATGGATGCAAAACCCCCCTTAAAATCATATTTTCTCTCTTGGGAAGTTGCTGTCCAGTAGCAATTTTCCCAGACCTCAGTCCATTATCTTAATTTTTGGACACAGATAAATGTGGAGTTTGGTGTTGACTACAAAACACTTTTTGTATCCAACATCCAGATCTTTCCATACATATTTTTACTTTATTTTTTGGGTGAGTAAAACTCCTATTTTCAAATTTTCTTTCAGAGACTAGTTCATCAGCTTTTGGGAATCCAGATCTCATATCTGAGGTTTCCAGAAGGTTTTGACCCCTCAAATCTTCTCCAAAATGGAAAATTCCTTCGTACAAATCTTATTTAAGGTGTCTGGAACAACTTTCATTCTCTGAGTTTATCCAGATTATGAACTTTTAAGACCCTTGAATCCATTTCAAAATCAAAGGTCCACTGCCTTTTTCATTCTGGCAGAAATGACTCTCAACTTCAAAAGGTCTTTTGAGTACCAAATCTCAATCCAAAAATCTTCCAAAAAAAAAAAAAACAAATCTTATTTAAGGTGTCTGGAACAACTTTCATTCTCGGGCTTTTTTCAAAGTTTTGGCCCTCAAAATTAAAATGGCGTGGCTACTCCGTTTCGTTGATTTTTTCAAATAAAAATGGGAAAATTTTCGGATACACATTCATCACAGTGGCGACTCCGCTGGGGACTAAGCTTTTTTTTTTTTTTTTTTTTTTTTTAAAAAATGATATTTGGTATATTGGTGGAAACCATTAAACTTCCCGTTATCGCCTCCTAACACGAGTCGGGGATAAATTGTGGTCTAACAATCCCACGTACCGGTATCACCGTTTTCCAAAAAAAAAAGCTTTTGAGGGTCAAGCTTTCGTCCCGGCTTTGAAAATCATTTTTGTGTGTGTGTTGATTTTTGCACAGTTTTTGTGTTGTTTTGGCCGCCTCGGAGAAAGTCAAAATTTTGACTGTCGGAATAATGTCCCTAACTGTCGGAATTTTCGTGCTTATGTGCTCATTAAAAATTTCAAAAAAAAAAAAGGATTCTCAAAAAAAAAAAAAAAATTTCAAAAAAAAAAATCATGCATCATATTTTTAAGACACATAAAAAAATCTCTATTTTACTCAGAAAAAGAATATAGACTGCTTGCACACTACGCGCACGTGACCGTACACTGCACACTACGTCCCTAACCCGGGAAATCCTTGTCGCGGTCCGTTTGGTCTTATTACGCCTC
The DNA here is from genome assembly GCA_022495995.1 of Adenophora triphylla var. japonica. Classification (NCBI taxonomy): domain Eukaryota; kingdom Viridiplantae; phylum Streptophyta; class Magnoliopsida; order Asterales; family Campanulaceae; genus Adenophora; species Adenophora triphylla. Next base: position 261,689 of record JAFEMH010002752.1, read on the forward strand.
TCGGATGAGCACGGGACTACCCAAACATCCTATGGAGCCTCGTGTCGACCATGCACTTGTCCGTGACACACTTTGTCCGAGACCCGGTTGGTTTTTAGTCCGGTCCGTGTCATGCCCCGTCTCGTGTATAGACCTTTCCTTTCAAGCCTTTGTCGGCATACCGACTCAATATCTTTCGGGGTCCCTAATCGGTCGAAGTTACGCCGGTTTTCCGCCGCAGACTTTGACCAAGATATTGACCGGCGCCTTGACTTCGGCTCGATCGGCACAAATTATACACTCGACTCCCGGCATTGACATTGAGTCATCAAGGATTAATGAATATTCCATGCCTAATTACGGCTTAGCGACGACAAGTCAAGATCAATCGTGGACATTTATCAGTCCAAATCATGCCGACTTTTCGTCGAGCCCCGGACATGATCTTGACTTTTGACGTCGGCCTTGTCCGTAATTTACATCGAATGCTCGTTAAGACTCGATTACCCGCGACTTTTAGGATCGTTTTCTTTCGATCGGTGGGACCCGCTTGCCCTATAGGACCCTCGCCTGGCCGTCCACCCCGGGAGGTCGAAATACGGGTGGAATACGAGGGGCTTATAGACGTAGTGACGGGGCCCACTGATCCAGATCCGAGTAGTTTGCGAAAAGAAGAGCAATCTTTTCCAACCGATTAGGTTAATAAAACATGTTTTAAGTAAACGTGAACAAATAAGCGCATGTTGTATGAGCCCAATGCCCAAACACCTACCCTCCTTCCATTCCCTGCACATCCGAACCTTCGTGTCCTTTCCCCGCTTGCCTCCGCACAAAGCTTGGTTTCGGGCACCGGTCACCGTTTGATCCGGTTGGGAAGAGTCAAGCGCATCGTCGGCTTCACCGTTTGTTCCGACTCGGGTTTCGAGAATGTCCGCATCAGTAGGTAATGATGGGGATAACGTCACTCCGCCTCCCGAGACCCCTCGTACAGAGCAACAAAGGGAATCGGTTAGCGAAACGTATGAGGTTACGACAGGAAGCACAACTAAACAACGGCCTTATGGAGGCTATTAAGAGTCACGGTTTGGCCGCCGGCCTCAATCCCGATGGCACCTTCACCGTGGAAGAAGACGAGGATGCCAACCCCACTCTCGGTCGCCCTGATTACACCCAGATGACGCCACCCACCTCCTATGGTGCCACTACGAGAACCCATGCTCCTCGATTTTGGTCGGCCCGGCTCCCAACCACGAGACCACCGGATCCATGCAGCCCGACGCGCACAAATCGGTGGGGGCAAAATCGCACGGAATGTCTTCTCATGGTTGGGGCTATCTCGGAATGCCACGGCTAATCGGGATCCCGCCTCGGTTTGGAACCGATCAATCCGGACCTTCACAAAGAACGGCCACGGTTCGGAATACCGCCGCAACTTGGTTGGGCCAGGCGTCGAGGAGCCTCTCCTCGAGCAGTACTAGTTACCGCTCCTCACACAAATCCATTCCTCACTCGAGACTTCTATGGGTTACCAAGCCTCCATCCGGTGTCATCCGAATCACCGAGACCGCAGTACCCAGGGCTACACACCTTCACCACAGTCCATGCAATTCAACAATCAGGACGGCCCGCACTCAAGCCTACTTACGGGCCCCACTGAAATCCAAGTTATCCGGCCACATCAGGCTGCCTCCACCTACTTTGCCGGTTGAAAATCAACGCCAAGCCGCAAGGTTCTATCCTTTTGCTCGAGCTCCTACTCATGCTCCCCAGGTAACTCGGCCCCAGACAGTTTTCACCTACGTCCGGATCGGCCTGTTCCCTCCACCGCCCGCCTCCAGTGGTAGCTCCTCTCTCTAGCTCGGCCACTAGCTTGAATGCCATGGTTCCACCACAAGACCCTCATCCGGCCCGGTTCATGGAACAACACAAGGAAATGAAAGCGCAGATCGCCGAACCGACCGCCAAGAAGTCTGCCTTCCGGCCTACTGACCGACTCCATTGTTCCTCTGCCCCACAAATTCGTGATGCCTAATCTGGATCTCTTTGATGGGACTGCATGCCCGAAAACCCATTTGGACACATATACCTTGGCGATGAAAGCCAAAGGATGTACTAATCAGCAGTTGGCTGACTATTTCAGTCTATCCTTGAAGTCCAGTGCCTTAAAATGGTTCTTCCGTTTGAAACCTGAAGCCAGGGCCACATGGGACCAGATTACCAATGCCTTCTGTTGGTCCCAAAGGTGGCAACAAGGGTGAAAATACAGCTAGAGGGGGGGGTGAATAGCTGTAATAAATTTTTCTCCCTTAAATAAAATTAAAACCTCTTGCTTACAAAATCCTCTTGCAGTTGATAATAGACTACAAGTGATAGTGTAAAATGCACAGCGGAATATTTAGAGTTACAGGGCGGTTTTGTTAGGAGAGGTTTGTAAAGCGGTTTTAAATGAGGTTGATAAGTGAGGTTTACAAACAAGTGAGGTTTTGATACTGTTAACTCCAAACACTATTTCACAATAATGGATATCTAAATAAAGATCAAACAGAGACAGAGATAAATAATTAGTAAGCACAAGAAATATAAATGCAGAAAGTAAGAACACGCTATTTGGAGTGGTTCAATCGATAAACGATCTACGTCCACTACCAAGATGGTTAGTCTTGGATTTCTAAGAGAGATTTTATATTAAGTATTGTGAGATTACAAAGTACAATAAAATCTTTTCTATGAAGAACAAATCCAAAACTATAACCAGTGTATCTCAAGTGTTTAATCTATGTGATTAGAACAAATGAGGTGTGTGTGTGAGAACAAGATCAAGGCTCTTTAAATCTGTGAGATGTAGAGCACAATGATACTTGAAAGTGTTAAGGCTTGATTTGGCCGGGAATATTTCTTGAAGTATGAAGATGAAGATTCAAAGGACTAATAATTTTCTGGGCAGAGCTTCAACTTCACATGAACACAGCAATTTCTCAATTTTTCAAGCAATCTTCAAATGGAGAAGATTGGGGGTATTTATACCCAAGCATCCAAAATGTATCCGTTGGACACAGCTGTTGAAGGACAGTACTTGATGCTTTCTTATTGGTCCACAGCAACCACTTTTGTCCTTTGAGTACGATGTTGCGAGATAAAGCTGATAATGCTTCAGCTGCAAGCAATGAGGTTTGGACACCTGTCACCTTTTCAAGATCCTTGCAGATCTTTTCTGACTTTGAATCACGTGACAAGATAAGGTGGTTGACATTGGATATTGCTGATGTGGATCACGAAGTCAAAGAGCGGTTCACTTCAAGTCTCAATCATTGGAGGCGGTTCTGGAGTACAGGCGGTTTGACAAGTGCGGTTGGTAACTCCAGTGAGGTTGCAAAGTGCGGTTGATAATGAGTTGCAAGGTGCGGTTCATCATAGGGCGGTTGCACTTGAGTAGTTCAAGAGTAGTTTCAAACAAAGGATTTCACAAAGCAAATGCTAAGGGCGGTTTTGCTAGGGCGGTTCCAAAGAAGTGGTTTGAAACTTCTGAACTGCAACTCTCAATTCCAGTGAGTCTGTGCCAGTCTTCAAGCCTAATCTATAAAATGGACTTAACTAAAAATTGAAGTCTAAGCTTCATTACATAGGGTCCTAAAGTCCTTAAAATAGACAGGAGGTTATGGTATCAATCAAATCTAATACAAATATAGGAGGGTTAAAACATGCATACCCAACAATCTCCCCCTATTTGATTGATGCCATTACCTACTATAACAAAAGCAAACATTGTACTTGGTAAGAACATGTCCATAAGAATTAGCATGGTAATTCATGTCCCAAGTCAATGCACACACTTAGCTTAAGCTATAGATTTCTTATACTTTCTAAAAGATAAAAACTTACAATATGGAAAGTATAGAAATGCATTCAGTGCACTTAAGAAATATGAGATTAAGTTCAAAGTGCGGTTTAAACTGAATGTTTAAACTTCAATTCAAAAAATATGATTTTTAAGTTAGAAAATATTTGAATGAGGTTTTAAACCATAAGAGGTTTCATTGTTCTACAAACAAGCAGTTTGATATGAACAAGGTTTTTGGAACCATGATGCAATTTCCATTAATTCCTCAAGCGGTTACAAAACAGGAATGAAAGAAAATTACATGGTTACAAAAAGCAAAAGAAATGTTGGACAAGAAAAATTACAATGAGAATGCGGTCCAACACACAAAAAGAGTACAAAAAAAACATACAGAGCAGAGAGCGGTTTAAGGTTGATGCTGTTCTTGACCTTGCTGCTGCTGCTGCGGTTGATTGATCTCAGGGTTCCTTGCAAGATTTGAGGCAGAGGTTTCAGACTTCAAAGATTTTCTAATTTTTCTCACCTCTTCTGCGGTCCTTCCTTGAGCGGTCACCAATCTCTCTAAAATATTTGCTTGAGAATCAATCTTGAGATTGGCATCAGAGACAGCTTTGGAATTATCAGACACTTGATCAGATAGCTCACCAATTGAGGTTTGAAAGGAGGAGTTCAAAGAATTGAACAAGGTGTGAATCTCCCCCTGAACTGCTGCGGTCTGAACAGAGATAGCTTCAGTCATGGGATCAAGATCAACAGTCACTTGGATGGAGGATTTTAATTCATTGACTGTGGCTTCAAGTTTAGTGGTGAATCCTAGCTTGATATTTTCAAGGCGGTCATTGAATTCATCCTTGACTTCATTTAACTTAGCCATCAAAGCATCATCAAGGGAGTTTGTCTTGATTTCCAGCTTCTCTTTGACATCATCAATTTCCAGAAGGATATTTGCTTCAACCGCATTCAAGGCGGTTTGAAATTCTTGAGTAGAAGGCGGTTGAGAATTGTGATTTGAGGAATTCGGCTGGAGGGAATCAAAGGCGGTTTTGGAGGCGGGCGGAGTTGAGAAATCATTTCCTTGAGGTCGAGTCTCCAAAAGATTGGATTTGAACAACACCTTCAGCTAGATCCTTCTTGAAATTTTCAAAGCAAGAGTCAGCTGAGGCTTTAACAATGTTTGCAATATCCTTCTCCCCCTTAATGGCATCAAGTCTCTGAGCAAAACTCTTTAAGGAGTTCTTATGATCGGCCATTTGTAGGGTTTGAGAGGCAATCGAGATGGGGCGAGATTCGGCAAGTTTTTGAAGGAGCGGTTGGAAGCTTCAAGGGAGGCATTGGAAGCGGTTAGCTTGACAATGTGTCCTTGGTTTATCGGGAGTTGGGGTGAATAAGATGAAGGGTGGAAAGGATTTGGGAGTAGTCGGAGGGTGGAGGAGCGGTTGATGATGAGGGAATAAAAGTGAAGGCGGGCGGTTGAGAATATGTAGGAGGAGCGGTTGAAGGGATTTGGGAAAGGAGGGTTTGAAAAATACGTGAGGCGGTATAGTATAAGGAGATGAGGTTAGAGTTGAGATGGGGCGGTTGGGTTGGGGCGGTTGGGATAGGGCGGTTGGGATAGGGGCGGTTGGGATAGGGGCGGTTGGTATAGGGGCGGTTGGTATAGGGGCGGTTGGGATAGGGGCGGTTGGTATAGGGGCGGTTGGTATAGGGGCGGTTGGTATAGGGTTGGAATGAGTTGAGTTGGATTTTTGTGGGGAAGAGATAGGGGATTTAGCAGGGGATTTAGAAGGGGATTTTTGGGTGCGGTTTGAGTTATGAGGGGATGATTGGTGTATGGGTGAATTTTGTGGTGAAGGGGTTGGAGTTCTAAGCCTAGAGGTTGAATGGGCTGGGCTGCTGATGGCTTGGATGTCCATTCAGTAAAGGCTTTGGGAATTGAGGTGGCTTGATTTTGAGGGGTTTGAAATTCGAGAGGAGGATGATGGGTCTGAATTGGATTTGGAGGAGGATTTATCAAAGTAGGAGGAGGTTTCACCAGGTATTTTGAGGTTGGACTTGGCAATAGTGTGAAGGTAGTGTTTCTTTGGAGGGGTTGTTTTCTTGGCCATTTGTTTGAACCTCCTCTTCTTGGGATTCTCCCCCTGAGCGGTTGCAGTTTTGGGAGGAGGAGATGGAGAAAGAGGTTCAGGAGAAAGGGATTTGGAAGGAGAAATATGTTGGGTAGGAATTGGAGAAGAGGTTTGAGTTTGAATGGGTGAAGAAGGAGGAGTTGGAGCATGAGATATGGTTGGAGAGGGAGGCGGTTGAGTTTGAGGAATTGGTTGCGGTTGGGGTGGCGGTTGAACTTGCGGTTGAGAAGTAGCAAGCGGTTCAGAAGATGGTGGTTGACCCTTGGCAACTTTCTTCACTGCAGCCCTTCTCTCCAACTTATCAATTTTTGCTTTGTAAAAAGCAACCTTATCTTCTTCAGAGAGATTTGCGGTGGCGATCTTCACGATCTTTGCTTTCTTGATGAGAGGGGCAATGCCGGCTTCCTCTTCTTCTTCCTCCTCATCGGAGTTCATCTCTCAGATTCATCTTCCCTTTACCCTTAGAACTTGGACCAGCACCAGCGGTTTGAGATGGTGCGGTTTTAGATTTCTTAGGCTTAGGGTCCAGGACTAGATTCTTCTTCCTTGAGACTTTCTTAATGGATTTCCCAAGAGCGTGAACCGCGGTTGCGGGTGACATTTCAACATAGAACTCCTTGGGGTTGAGGGTATCGGCATCATACGAAACTTGTCTTGGGTGTCTCCAAAGGAATATACGAAATTGTGACAAACCACAGTTCCAAGAGAGTCTCCCTCACCCATAGGCACCGATAATTCGGGAGTTGAAAGTCGAGATCCTCCAAGTGTTGATAGCTTGTAAACAACGCGGTTAGGAGCTGCGAATGGTCTCCACCTTTGATGCTCATTCTTGACTCTGGATTGATAAGCATCAATGGAACTAGCCAGTTCCTTCATCAAGATCTTGGGCCAATTTAATTTAATACCATTGTAAATGGCACAACGATAAGTCCATTGAGAAGAAGTGAAGTTGTTGTGGTTGCCGGTCTTTCCACATACGTAACACTCCTACAAGATAGCCCAAGTGGCTCATAAGTTCTCCAAACTCTCTTCTAGCTCTCTTCTTGTAATAACCAGAAGAGAAGTCGGATTAGCGTAGACGGGCGGTTGCATCCAGAACTTCCCGATCAACCTCCATGGGGATCCGAGACATGAAAATTCCAAGTACTTCTAATATCCAAATGATCAATGGATATATCGAAGCCTTCAAACACTTGCCAACCGGGCACTTGATTTTGGTGCCATCGATAATACTCTGTCTCCTAGAACAGTGAGGAGTAAAGCCCTGATCCACAAAGGACGGAATGATATAAGATTGGCCTTTGTTGAATAGAGGGAGGATTCCAGAGGTAGTTAGTCTTCTGATCAATTCTCTACCAAGAGCATCTCCTTGGAGCTCAGTCTCATTAATCTCATGGCCAGGAATAAAGAATTTAGGATCCTACAAAATGAAACAAAGGGTTTAGATCCAAACAGTGATTCACAATTCACAAGCGGTTTGGGCATCTATGCGGTTGGCAATTGATGCGGTTGAAAATGTTGAGAACTCCAAACCTCAAGTAAATTGTGAACACAACAAAACACTTAGAAAATATGTAAAAGAGTATACTAGTACGTGGCATTGTAATCCAAGTTTATCCCACACTGCAAGCGGTGCTTAGAGAGGAAGGTCATGGTGTCCAGCCTATATACTAAGTAACATCTCAAATAAACTTAGCATGCGGTTGCAAAAAAAAATTTACAAGCATGCGGTTTCAAAGTATAGTGCGGTTAGAAATGTGCATGCGGTTTAAGATGTGCATGCGGTTATAAAGAAAGAATTTGCAAGTATGCAGTTCCTAAGTAAAGAGCGGTTCAGAGAGAGCATGCGGTTCTATGGTGAAAGCGGTTATGAAAATGTCATGCGGTTTCAAAAGAAAAGAAAAGAAGGCATGCGGTTCTTAACTGGGAGTGCGGTTGTAAATCCCATGCGGTTTATGTTTCAAAAACCAAATTTATTAAAAAAAAAAATTCTAAGTATGAGAAACAGATTTTGAAAATCTCATGAACCAAAATATGTGAAAATTTTAACATGGCATATGAACAGTGAAGTTGAAGGCATGATGAACACGAAGAACACTAAGAACAGAGATTCAACAAAAGTTCACCAAAATCAACAAACAATATGTCAAAATGATCACATTGAGCAGTAGATTAACAATATAACAATAAAAATTCATACTTTGCTCAGAATCACCGTGAAACAGCAAGAACATATAAATGGGTTTTCGAATGTCTAAAACTTAAAATCTAAAATCAGTGTTCAAAACATTGCTTGATCGTAAAATAAATTACATATAAAGAATCTAGCAACAAATCCGAACATAACCCAACTGAAATCATTCAAAATGATCAACTAACGAAGCAAATATGAACAAAAATCAAACAAGGGTTTTCGAAGCTTCATGGTTCATCAATGGCGGATTCAACGAAAGATTTGCAGAAAATAAAGAGATGAAGTTGAGAAATACATACCATATCAGTGAATGGAGCTTTAGGAGCCATTGAAGATTCAAGAAATAACTTTGAAGTTTGAAGATTTTTAGAGAGAGAGAGAAGATGAGTTTGGTAGGAAAGTACAATGCTCAGAGAGTGACAGAGATTGAAAGGTTAAAATGTTGGTTATTGGTTTTTATTTATAGGAAGGTTTTCAAGTAAAGGACAGTTGAAAAGACTTTTTGATTTCCCATAAAAGAAATCATTCCTCTGATTGCACCCTTTCATCTTCTTCTCTTTTGCCAATGACGGCTGACATGATGGCCTTAAATGCTAATGTTCCCTTTGCATTAAATGCATTTAAATTTTAAAATAACGTGGGAAAACATTTGCAAAAATGCCCTTATGTCAAAAAGTAGACTGAAATGAAATTAAAGAAACTTACCTTGGGTCCACGTGGCAGTGCGGTTTGAATAGGTTCTTAAAACCGCATAGCTTCTCTAAAGCTAAGAAATATCAAAACATTGAAAATACCTGTTGTTGAGAGCGGTTTGAAGATGGAGCGGTCACAAGCATACGGCGGTTGGTAATATGCGGTTGACCACTCAAGCGGTTGAAATCAATGCGGTTCAACAAAGGTGCGGTTGAAAATTCTCAAATAAGAAATACAACCTAAACTTAACACACAAGTTAGCAAATAAAAAGTAATGGAATTTATTTAAGTTCAAGCATACCCATTTCTCCTCTGAGGAAAGAAAACCTCTTGGAGTCAAGAGCCTTGGTGAGGATGTCAGCAATCTGATTATCTGTCCCCACATACTCTAAATGGATATTCCTCTTCTCCACATGGTCTTTGAGGAAATGATACTTGATATCAATATGCTTGGTCTTGGAATGCATGACAGGGTTGTTGGAGACTGAAATTGTTGAAGTGTTGTCACACATGATAGGGCAATTCCCTTCATGGATTCCATAGTCCACCAACCGCTTGCTTCATCCAAAGGATTTGACGGCAACAACTACCAAGAACAATATACTCGGCCTCTGTGGTTGACAGAAACCGAAGCTTGCTTCTTCTTGCCCAAGCAACTAGTCTATTTCAAGGAAATGACAAGTACCACTAGTGCTTTTCTGTCAATAGTACAAAGTGCATAATCTGCATCCGAATAACCTACAAGATCGAAATTCGAATCTTTGGAATACCAAAGTCCAAGGTTAGTGGTTCCGGATAAATAGCGGATTATACGCTTGGCTGCAATAAGATGTGCTTCTCTAGGATCTGCTTGATAGCGTGCACATACGAGACACTAAACATGATATCGGGCCTACTAGCGGTTAAGTAAAGTAATGAGCCGATCATACCTCGATATAAAGTCGATCAACTTTCTTACCTTTGAGATCCTTATCTAGCTTATTGCCGGTGGCCATAGGAGTATCATATGCTTTAGCATTTTCTAATCCAAACTTCTTTATTAACTCCTTGGTGTATTTGGCTTGGGAGGAAAATACCTTCTTCGCATTGCTTGATTTGAAGCCCGAGGAAGAATGTTAATTCTCCCATCATGCTCATCTCAAACTTGCTTTTCATTAGCTTTTCGAAACGCTTACACAGTAACTCATTAGTAGAACCAAAAATAATATCATCAACATAAATTTGAACAAGTAAAGTATGCTCATTATATTTGGCAATAAAAAGAGTTGTATCAATTTTACCGCGTTTAAATCCTTTTTCTAGTAAAAATTTAGAAAGAGTCTCATACCATGCCCTTAGAGCTTGCTTAAGTCCATACAAAGCTTTCTGGAGTTTGTAGACATGATTGGGAAATTTGGAGTCTTCAAATCCAGGTGGTTGGGCAACATACACGGTCTCTTGCAGTTCGCCGTTGAGGAATGCACTCTTAACATCCATTTGATATAACTTGAAATGCTTGAAAGAGGCGTAGGCTAAGAAGATTACGATAGCTTCCAATCTTGCAACCGGAGCAAAGGTTTCATCATAATCAATTCCTTCTTCTTGCCTATATCCTTGTGCAACCAACCTTGCTTTATTCCTAGTGATGCTTCCATTCTCATCCATCTTGTTCCTAAATACCCACTTAGTTCCTATCACTCCTTGATCTTGAGGTCTATGCACCAAAGTCCAGACCTTGCATCTTTCAAAGCGGTTGAGTTCTTCTTGCATAGCAACGACCCAACCGGAATCTTGGAGTGCTTCATCAATCTTCTTGGGTTCAACTTGAGATAAAAGAGATGTATGCTCGTCATAATTTGATCTCCTTGTTTGAACACCGGAAAACAGATCACCAATCACATTTGTGAGGGGTGGCTGCTGACTTCACGAACCTCCAGGGGTAAGTCCAGTTTGTGCGAGGTTTCTTTGAAGATCTTCAATTGGAACATCGTTAGATCCTTCAAATAAGTCATGGAAGGTTAGTTGACGAAGAGGTTCTATAAGCCGGATAGGGAATTCTCAACTTCTTCTTCCCTTGGGGTTGCATCGGAGAGGGATCTTGGTGCGGTTTCAAAATTGCGGTTTTGGGGAATTTCGAGTTGAGGGTCTTTGGATTTTGAGGTTGAGGTTCAGTGCGGTTTGAGGTTCACCTGGTTCATTATGCTCAACAAAATCATCGGCAACATTTGGAGCCAAATGTGGCTCAAGGAGAGAATGCTCATCAAAAGTAACATGGACAGACTCTACTATTTTTAAACTAGTTTTATTGAAAACACGAAAAGCTTTAGAATGTTTAGCATACCCAACAAAAATACCTTCATCGGCCTTGGCTCCGAATTTACCTCTATTTTCTCTTCCGTTGTAGAGGACAAAGCATTTGCGGCCAAAGATCTTGAAGAATGCAATGTTGGGGGTTCTTCCTCGCCAAAGCTCATAGGGAGTCTTATTATAGGTTTTGTTGATGAGGAGCGATTCGAGTGAAGCATGCGGTATTGATTGCTTCGGCCCAAAAATGCGAGGTAGCTTCGCTTCAAATATCATAGTCTTTCCGGCCTCAATCAACGTCCTATTCTTCCTTTCCACAACCCCATTTTGTTGTGGAACACCAGTACAATGGAAAAATTGTGATCAATCCCGTGGTCATCACAATCTTGGCAACACCGTTGTTCTTAAATTACTGTTCCATTATACGATCGAACACTAACGATGTCATCTTCTTTTTGAGTTTGGAGCCGTCTAAAAGTGCGGTGAGAATCTCATAACAATCATCTTTGGAAATCATCATCTCAACCCACGTATATCTTGAATAATCATCCACCACCACTAATGTATATCTATTTCCTCCAATCTTTGGCGGTGGTTACGGGTCCAAACAAATCTATGTGAAGCAGTTGTAAGCATCTTGAAGTTGAAGGAGCGGTCTTGGCTGGTGAAAGACGACGCGGACTGCTACCAAGTTGACATGCACCGCATTTCTCCGGATGATGGTCACCACTTTGGGTAAACCACGAACGAGGTTTTCCCTACCAATCTTTGCAAGATACTTGAAGTTCAAGTGGCTCAACCTCTTGTGCCATAGCCAACTATTTTCGCTCACATTCTTAGCTACAAAACAGTAGATTAGTAATACTACATGCGTAATTTAGATCAATAATGTAAATATTACTCTTACGAATCCCTCGCGAGTAGGGTGACGCCGGAAATGCTATCTTTGATAAAGCAATTTGATGACGTGAAGTTGCAAAGCATTCCTTTGTCGCAAAATTGAGAAATTGAAAGGAGGTTGTGCTTGAGTCCATCGACAAGAGAAACCTTCTCAATAGTTAGATTTCCTCTCCTTATAACACCATATCCAATGGTCTTGCCTTTGTTGTTGTCACCAAAGGTTACAAGATGGACCACTTGCTTCAACGACATCTTCAAGTAATGATCTATCTCCGGTCATATGTCTTGAGCAAACCACCGTCAAGATACCATTCATTATCCTTGGAGTGACCAACATGAAGCAGAGGACCCGAAATGTAAACATTAAGAAACGAGGTCCCCTTTATTCCTTGGGTCCTGAAGTTAGCAACCCTTTACGACCCACACTGCTTTGACAGAAGGAGGTTTGCTCTTCCCGGCATTGGATGTGAACCGCAAAAGGCATTCTGCAAGCCTTGTGACCTAAACCATCACACACGTAACATTTGTAATAGCTACAAGCTTCATGAGGTTTTACTAACTCCTTACTCTTCTTAGGAGTCGCATGCGGTTTTGGACAAGGAAGCGGTTTGGGAGGAGCAGTTCCAGCTAACATTCCAGTGATACGAAGGGAACAGGCTTTGGTTTGACCACGTATTTCTGGGAACGCTATTCCTGCTTTTGAAGGCGGGAGGAGCGGTCGAAGAAGAAGCGCGGTCGACACGGAGTTAGCAGAACCGCCTTTTCCACCGTGGCGGTTGGAGCAGGGATTCTACCAATTCCATAAGCCATTTCCTCTTCGAGATGCTTCCACGTAATTCTTAGGTTTTAAACACGTAATTCTTCCCATATTGCTTTCCTTTAGGGTAGACATAATTTACTTGTCTTCCTTTACCCTTTCCTTTAGCATGCTTCCCTTGGGAATTTCTTTAGTTAGTTCCAAAATTCCTCATCCTTTTCACTCGAGGATGCACACTTCTCCTCTTCCTCGGATCCAAACCCTAGACCATCCTTAGTTCCAGGAGGAACTTGGAAGTCCAAGATTTTATCCTTGGTGGATTGAGACTTGAGCCACGAATCAATAATCTTTTGACGATCGTCGATTTGGGTTACCAAGTCATCATTCCTGAGTTGAAGTGCAGCAACCTTAGTTTCAAGGATGCGGTTTTGATCGCAAGAGGAGTCATCTGTTTGATTTGGTCCTTAAGATTAGAGATTTCAGACCTCATCACGCTTTTCTCCGTCTTGTACGTATTAAGTTCATCATGAGCTAAGCTTAAGGCTTTCTTAAGATTTGAGAATTGATGGATCACCATTTCAGCTTCCTTGAACATCTTTTCATGTTCCATGGGAGAAACCTCTTCCACCACCTTTTTCAAAATTTTCTTTGGAATAGCTTTTGAAGGTGGAGCAGCTTTAGATGAGAAAATGGGACGTGAATACGAACAATTTCCTATCTTAATGCTAGGAGTAAGTTTAATATCATCATCCAATTTATAATTTGGAAGTTTTGCAAAAACCTCCTTTTCCTCCATATCATGCAACTCAAATGATTCAATCCGAGTCATCGAAGCGTCGCAACTAAGCGAGAGGTTAACCTCTTCGGTTTCACCGTCACTTCCATCCTCGTAACTGCTTCAATCCAAGTTGCTAATTCCTTGGAATTCTCTTCCTCCTCAAAGAACCATTCCCTTACGATGAGAAAATTTCGAAGGGAAAGTTTTCTTTTTCATATATTCATATTTAGGTTGTGGACACTCGGATGCAAAGTGGCCGTGTTTCCTACAGCTTGTAGCATACCAAGTCACTCTTCTTCTTTGTATCTCGCACCCTAGAAAATGTTGCAGAGGTTTGCCTTTTGAAAATGATTTTTGTGAAAGGTTTTGAGGATTTTCTAAATTTTTGGAATCTTTTCACAAACATGGCAAAATCATCATCATCCATCTCGATGAGTGATGAGGTTGATATGGAAGGATCAATGGTTTGATTGGATGTGGATGGTTTCTCTTCATGTTCCACTACGTACATAGAAAGTGATTTGGTTTTCCCTTCTATCTCTTCAATATGATTTAATTTAAGTTCATAGACTCTAAGATTGGCATACAAGTTACTTAACGACCAAGTACCCAATACTTTGGAGTCTTCTAGAGAGGTAGCCTTATTTACCCATCTAGAACCTAGCGTATAGGAAAGTCATATTGATTTCCTTATCGGTTAAAGTTTTACCAAGAGATCTACAAGCATTAACTACCTCAACATAGCGATCGTAGGTTTGACGCAAGGTTTCGTTGGATTTTTCGTTGAAGTTGTTGTAGGATCTTTCAACAAAGTGTATAATTTGTTTTCCTTGCACTCTTCGTCACCTTCGAGGTATCTCTCTATGGCATCCCACATCTGCTTTGCGGTTTTGAGGTACATCACTTTCTGTAGAGTTGATACGGGGAGGGTTCCGAAATGATGAACCTCGCCTTCCGTCCAAGGCAACTAATCTTTTCTCTTCATCCGACCACTCATCTTTTGGCTTTTTGACCTCTCGGAGTTTCGCATTGGTGGTTGCATCGTTGTTAGCCTTCATTGGAATTAGAGGACCATTGATCACGCACTCCACCAAAGCATTTCATCTATGGTTTCCAAATGAATAAGCATTCGGCACTTCCGCATGTCAAAGTGGTCTTCGTCCAACATTGGAATGTGTGAGTAGTTAACGGTAGTCATTGTCTTTGAGGTTGCCATATCGAATCGGCACACAAGCCGTTGCTTGAAAACAAAGGGTTTTAAAATGTGTTAGCTCGATACCACTTGTTGGTCCCAAAGGTGGCAACAAGGGTGAAAATACAAACTAGAGGGGGTGAATAGCTGTAATAAATTTTTCTCCCTTAAATAAAATTAAAACCTCTTGCTTACAAAATCCTCTTGCGCTGATAATAGACTACAAGTGATAGTGTAAAATGCACAAATGGAATATTTAGAGTTACAGGGCGGTTTTGTTAGGAGAGGTTTGTAAAGCGGTTTTAAATGAGGTTGATAAGTGAGGTTTACAAACAAGTGAGGTTTTGATACTGTTAACTCCAAACACTATTTCACAATAATGGATATCTAAATAAAGATCAAACAGAGACAGAGATAAATAATTAGTAAGCACAAGAAATATAAATGCAGAAAGTAAGAACACGCTATTTGGAGTGGTTCAATCGATAAACGATCTACGTCCACTACCAAGATGGTTAGTCTTGGATTTCTAAGAGAGATTTTATATTAAGTATTGTGAGATTACAAAGTACAATAAAATCTTTTCTATGAAGAACAAATCCAAAACTATAACCAGTGTATCTCAAGTGTTTAATCTATGTGATTAGAACAAATGAGGTGTGTGTGTGAGAACAAGATCAAGGCTCTTTAAATCTGTGAGATGTAGAGCACAATGATACTTGAAAGTGTTAAGGCTTGATTTCTGGGCTGGGGAATATTTCTTGAAGTATGAAGATGAAGATTCAAAGGACTAATAATTTTCTGGGCAGAGCTTCAACTTCACATGAACACAGCAATTTCTCAATTTTTCAAGCAATCTTCAAATGGAGAAGATTGGGGGTATTTATACCCAAGCATCCAAAATGTATCCGTTGGACACAGCTGTTGAAGGACAGTACTTGATGCTTTCTTATTGGTCCACAGCAACCACTTTTGTCCTTTGGTACAGTAGTTGCAGATAAAGCTGATAATGCTTCAGCTGCAAGCAATGAGGTTTGGACACCTGTCACCTTTTCAAGATCCTTGCAGATCTTTTCTGACTTTGAATCACGTGACAAGATAAGGTGGTTGACATTGGATATTGCTGATGTGGATCACGAAGTCAAAGAGCGGTTCACTTCAAGTCTCAATCATTGGAGGCGGCTTTCCGAGTACAGGCGGTTTGACAAGTGCGGTTGGTAACTCCAGTGAGGTTGCAAAGTGCGGTTGATAATGAGTTGCAAGGTGCGGTTCATCATAGGGCGGTTGCACTTGAGTAGTTCAAGAGTAGTTTCAAACAAAGGATTTCACAAAGCAAATGCTAAGGGCGGTTTTGCTAGGGCGGTTCCAAAGAAGTGGTTTGAAACTTCTGAACTGCAACTCTCAATTCCAGTGAGTCTGTGCCAGTCTTCAAGCCTAATCTATAAAATGGACTTAACTAAAAATTGAAGTCTAAGCTTCATTACATAGGGTCCTAAAGTCCTTAAAATAGACAGGAGGTTATGGTATCAATCAAATCTAATACAAATATAGGAGGGTTAAAACATGCATACCCAACACCTTCACAGAAAAATATAAGGCCAACTTGGAATGGGAAACAAATAGGGTTGACCTACAAACAACAAGGCAGTCATGGCCCCGATGAGAATGTTGGGGACTTTTACAAGCGGTGGAATCAAACTCGAAATGGCCATCCCTCCTTCCGAAGAGGAACAACTGACATCTTCCAATCATGCTTGAAACCACATCTCGAGAGCCTCCCTCGGCCACTTCCCATACTCGGACTTACGGGCCATGGTTAACTCTCAGCCTAAGTTTGAAAAGGCCTACAATCAAGAACCGGCCGCCGCACTCGCCTGCGTATATCGGGCTCCTCCCGCAAACACTGCTTCGCCTCGCCAAAGGCAAAGAAATGATTAACTATGCGGGACAGAATGTAATAACACAACTCCTTTTACTCCCGAAAAACAGTAGAGCCTGCACTACGGGTCATAAATCTCGAAAACTTTGGAATGCCCCCGAACGACATCTTTAGGGACCGGTGAAAGAAGGCTTGCTTTGCGACCTTTGGAGAATTTCCAACCCAGGAATCCGAATGCTCCGTGGATACTACAAAGTATTGTGCTTTTCATCAAGCTCACTGACATTTGACCGACAACCGCTTACTCAAAAAGGCAATCCAGGGGCTAATAGAGCAAGGAAAGTTGGAAGGCCCCGAAGGGCCTAACACCGTCAAAAATCCGCTGCAAGGAACCATAATCAGGTGAATATGGTTGAATGCGGAGAATCTTCGCATGCCCAGGAAGATGCTGATGAAGGTCCCCAAATACCCGTGGCCAACCTCGTCGAGGATCCTGAATTCGGATTCCCCCTCAGCCTTGAGGATATCGAACGAATCAACCCATCTTGGTCTCATGTCAGAGACTCCTTGCAAGAATACGAGGCCCGCTATTTCTCGGATAAAGGGAAAACCGATACCGAAGAACTGGGGTTGTTCCGCTCAGAACATGAAAGAACCATTTACACAAGATGGTTGGAACAATCAAGAAGAATCGAACAAGAAAGCTTCCGACGGGCGCCTGTACTGGGGCTTATCAGCAAAGAGGCCGAAGAGCATCTGGAGCTAGTACACTTCTGCAAATTGGCTCTGGGAGAGCCCGAATATGATCCCGAGAACAGCGAAGAATCGGAAGAGGAGGATTCCTTCTATATCCTACCTGGTGTCAAATACGTGCCACCCCCTCTCACTCTTCCCCCGCAATTTCTGGGAGGAGAAGCTGAGTCACAATTGCCACTTCCGGGAATGGGAACATATGACAATTTCTGCGGCTGCACACACCCATATTCCCTAACGGGTTTGATCGGCGTTCCCTCCGCCGAAATCCCGGTAGTATGGGAAGATGATTCCTATGACAGACGACGATGATGATGACGAGAGCGAAGAGTCAACCGAGACCCCAGATCCGGAAACAACTGGAACAATCATGCCGAAATGAGCCCACGGGAGCCGTGCACAATGGTTGGTTGTCGGCAAGTGACGATGAAGGACCACCCGAAAATGCAAGTCAAATGCCAGTAGGGGTGGACCCCCAAGAACCGCACCTCGTAAGATGCACATGCGGTCGGTGTCCTGATACTTCAGAGGATGAGGGACAAGAAAGCCCGCGCCTGCATCCGTACATATCCGAAATCCTAGAACACAACGTTCCTTATAAGAACTCCGACCGGTGAATGGAAAGGGTTTATTGAAGCACTCGGTCGAGAATGGAGGGCTTCAGCCACCGGAAGATGAAGAATTCGTAAACGTTATCGGATCTTTTCTTCTTTCCCAAGAACGGATGGCATAACAACCGTAAGGGTCACCAGGGCCGCCGAGCGCAGCGAGTGCGAATCACCGAAAAGGGTTATCGATCTGAACGTCTCCCCGGTGGCCTTCATACCTATGAATCCACATGACGCCTTTCTAATTGCTCCAGTGCCCGACAATGGACCCCGGGTGCTCCTTATTTGGACACGCATCTATCGAGCCGCTACCTCAAACTCCGAAGGGGAACGTTGCCTATCCTTCACCTGTGGCTGCCCTACTTGCAAGATTGAAAGAAAAAGGATATACGATGAGATGGATGCTGATAGCCATAACTCTGTGAGCCATCCAAGGGATGAAATTGAAAAGCCGCCGAGTCCCGACAATAGCGACTCTTGTTGCATGATAACTATGAGCAAGGCCGGCCATGAGAGTGAATCGGAGGACGCCCTAGCTGCGCGGGCCATCCAAGGGGCAACAACACAACCCCAGACTCAAAGGCCTGTGACTTGGGAAGCAGTTATAAGGGCCGCCCAGAAGGAGCAAGTACAGCTCGGCCCCTCACTGTCACTAGACTCCGTCGGGCCGGTGGCTAATAGCCAAAAGGGCTCCCCATTGACTCCTAGCAAAGACTCAAGAAATCCAGTCAAGAGACGACTGATGAGGAAGTTAATCTGTTGACCCGATCCGGGCAAATTTTCCAAGGAAATCCCAAGGCAGATAAGAAGGCCACAGATCAAGCACCGAAAGAAGATCGCCGCCCCTATGCTAAGACAGCTGAAACTCCAGACCCCGAGAAAGAGGATCCCGTGCTCACCCAGTAGAAGCAAACACAGCCAACATTTCCTCTCTCGGTCTCTACTCACTTCGTCCTATCCCCATGTCAAGCTGGAAGAAAGCCTGGCTCGCACTCTCGTGCCTATTGATGCTACTCCCGATGATGTGGTACAACTAATTGGAAACATCCATTACGGGAATATAATCACTTTCACAGATCTCGACCTCCCTCAATTTGGGGCTGATCATAACGAGCCTCTCTTCATCACAGTCCAGCTGGATGAACGACGCCTCCCTCGGGTCCTGGTTGATAATGGGTCCGGAATGAACATTCTTCCGGCAAAGATCATGAGCTTGCTTGATATCAAGACTACAGACTTGAAGCCTTCCTCCCTCACAGTCAAAGCTTACGAATAAATATCTCGAGCAGTCCTTGGAGTCGCCACTTTAGACCTCTGGTTCGGACAGAAATTGATACCTGTGGAATTCCAGGTTATCGACATCCCGATTACTTTCAATGCCCTGCTGGGAAGACCTTGGCTCCATCAAGTCAAAGGGGTCGCCTCAAGCCTCCACCAGTGTGTGAAATTCGTCTCGAATGGGGATCTGACAACCATTTATGGGGATTTAGTCACTTTGGAGGGCACAGATACAGGCGGAATACCTATTCTGGAAATCAAACATGATGAGGAAGGTCTCATGCTAACAGGCTTCACAGTCGAGCCTCCCAAGGCCCAAGTGTGCAACATAGATTTGACAATCACCCGGGATAAGATCCCTCCTGGCTCTTGAAAATGATGAGAAAGATGAGCTATCTACCTGGCCTCGGTGGGAAGCACCAACAAGGAACTCACAAACTCATCGAGGCGAAAGGACAGTAATACTCGCCACGGCCTGGGATACGAGGCCTCCTCAGCGGACACCGCAAAAGGAAAAAGATTTGAAGCCGCCACAGAAAGGTCCCCTACGACAACCCTAAATCTCTCTCTTTCAGTCCTAATTTGGCTGACTACTTTGTAAAGGGTCCCACACAACCAGGAAACATCACAGAACCCACTCCTACGGCAGGGTGGCTAAAGCTACATGATAGCTTCAACAAGTTTAGAGGAACCAAGGCTAACCCTGTCCGTAGAATGTTCCTGGACCTACCCAAGATACCTGGGGCTACCACTACCATGAAGAGTGAGTATACCATCAGAGGCGTGCCCGACTGGTGGAACAGCTTCAAGAAGCTCACAACCACTATTCCTACTGCCCAGAAGATCCGAAACCTGAATTCGAATTGACAAAGCTGCCAAAAGCTAAGGCCACGGAATTTCCCTCGATGATTGGGATGGTCTCGTTACGCAAAGAATTGCTCAAGAAGAAGTCCAGGTGCCAGACTGATTGATCTCGGCTCGGTCCAAGAGATGATAGCAGGCAATTGAGAAAGGAAAACAAAAACAACACAGCTTCCCGAGTCATAAGGCCACCAACAAAGCAAAGCCGCTAAAAATTGGGAAAACCTCTCAGGCCCGTCCGCGACCAAGGAGGAAATGATCACCAAGCTTGGATTGGTCCCCCGTCCCTTTGTGTCAATCTAGGACAAGTCCTCCCAGTCTCTCTTTGTTAAGATCGAGTCTCTAGAGTCGTCCGACGGCCTTACGCCTGAAGACTACGAGTCTGTAGCAAGTGCTGTATTCCTTTTCGTTTTCAATGAAATGACGAACCTTTCTGAGTATCCCTTGATTGCCACTTTAACTAATGACGAATTAAAAAAAAAAAACACTTAATAATAACTCATTAGATAAAGAAGCAGACACATTAAACGAAAAAAAAAATCAAACAACAAAAAAAAAATCTTTAAGCAGGTTGTCCGGAAAGAGGAAAATCGAGCCCAAGCTGCCGAAGAGATTTTGACGAGTGTGAATTTGGGAACTGCGGAAGAGCCTAAAGAGACGCAGATTGGTGATTTCTTCGAAGGAATTGGAAAGGATGCTCTGCAAAGTCCTACAAAATCCTCAACTCAAGGAAAGTAGCCCTCTTCATCAAAGAGAACATCATATGCAGATACGGGTTGCCAGCCGAAATCATTTCAGATAATGGATCCCACTTCGAAGGGGAATGTGAAAAACTGCTGGCAGAATTCCGAATAACCCGTCACAAGTCATCTCCTTACAGGCCCCAAACCAACGGAGCCGTCGAAGCAGCAAACAAGACTCTGGAAAATATCATCCGGAAAATGGCTGTCCAAGGCAGAGATTGGCCCGAGAAGTTACACCTGGCACTCTGGGGCTACAGAACATCAGTCAGAACGGCAACTGGGGAAACACCGTTTGCCCTCACATACGGAATGGAAGCCGTACTCCCAATCGAGCTAGAGATCCCCTCGCTCCGTATACTGCTGGAAAGCCAGATCAACGAGGTCGAATGGCTCCAGAGTCGCCATGACGAATTGGCCCTACTAGATGAACGCCGACTGAAGGCCATGGAACACATCCGAGCCTACCAAGGAAGAATGGCCAGAGCCTTCGACAAGAAAGTAAAGCATCGGGAGATCCGAGAAGGTGATCTCGTTTTGAAAGAAAAGCCCCAGCCCGTATCAACCCCTCGGCAAATGGGAGCCTGTATGGGTCGGGCCATACGTCGTCCAGAAGATCTTCTCCAGAGGAGCCATGCAACTTGCAGACCTCGACGGAATCCCTTTGTACACCCAGGAATGGTGACAAGCCGCGTAGATACTACGCGTAAAAAAAAAACAAAAAAAAGAGTGCTAAAAGAGTAATACCCAACTAGGTTGAAAACCCGAAAAGGCGGCCTAGGTAAAAAACAGGTTGCACCAAAAAAAAAAAACAAAAAAAAAACAAAAAAAAAAAAAAAACACCAAAAAAAAACAAAAAAAAAAAAAAACAAAAAAAAAAAAAAAAAAAAAAAAAAACAAAAAAAAAAAAAAAAAAAAAACAAAACAAAAAAAAAAAAGATCAGTTGAACTACGAAGACCCGAGCTCCTCAAAATGAGGGAACGTAGGAAAACGGTTCGGTCTAAAACACAAATAAAAGTCATACTTTGACATCAATACAATTGATCAGACCATGAAAGCGTCTCGAAAAACTCTAAAGCAATTCAAATATTCATTACAAGTTAAAAGCTCTTTGATGAGTCTAAGCCCGATTCATTCCTACAATTGGCAACCTGCTAAAAGAAATTAAGATACAGAATCAAACTAATGTGTCTGCCATGACAAGAAAGGGATACTCGGAAACCTCAGAGTCACTCCAAGCCACTCGAACTGGCCTCTCCCCTCTTCTTCCCTCTTCGAGTCTTCTTTTTCTGAACAGGAAAATGTCAGTGTTCCTCCTACCAAGCTCTGGTATAGGAACAGGATCTATCAAACCAGCCCTGCCAGGGCCTTAGTAGCCCTGAGCGTCATCTCTCATCTCCTGCAGCCTAGCTGGTAGCATAGGAGCCCTCCTCTCCTGCCTCTCTACGTAAGCCTCAGAGCCGGTCACAGCGTCTCCGCTCCTGCCACGAGGGTTGGCCCTCGCCTCGGCCCTCCTCCTCTCAGAACAGCCAGGTCCTCCGCACCCACAATGGCCTCACGCCGTCTCAAAATAGCCACCCGAAGTCTCTCCCAGATGCCTCTCATACCAATCCAGGTACCAAGTGGTCAGGAACACCGGCTCCTACGCCTGAGAATAACCCGAGGAGGAAAGGCATCATACCTCCATGCTCGGGAAAGAAATGGAAACACCGAGGGATCATCCATAGAAGCAGGAGTCACCACCCTGGTGGCTATATCATCAAAGCCCTCCAAAGGAACCTGCTCCAGGCCAAACTGTCTCAGAACTAAAGCCGGAATATAGAAGCTGGACTGAGAAAGCCCCGGAAGCATGACCACATGAGACCCATCCTGAAGCACTCTGCGAGTCTCCACCCGCCAACAAGGCACTGACCATCTGATATCTTCTGTCTGGAGACCAGCCATCCAACGCTCCCATGAGCCCTGATCATCAAAATCCACAGCAACCCCCCTCCTGGCAAATGTCCAAGGCTTGATCATGTCGGGAGTTTCCCGAAGAATCCCCAAACGCTCCATCAGCCACAGGGTCAAGAGGAACGGGCTGCCCCCGTGCATATACCGTCTTCCGGTAGCCAGCCTATCAAGAGCATGAAAAGTCTCCCCCAGAATCAAAGGAACGACATCTCTGCCCAGGCGACAGTGAACGACAACATCTAGCAGAGATCGATGACAGATCCCAAAGGAATAGACCATGAACAGGGTGCCAAACATACAAAGTGCAAAGGCATCCCAATAGGCATCATCCACCAAGCCTAGGCCCCTAAACCTATCGGGAAGACCGGAAATATCGAAATGATCGGGACCGCGGATCATACCTTGCGCTTCCTCCGGGGAAAGATGAAGGAGGACGCACAATCTGTCAACAAAAGAAGCCCCTCCGGGCAAAGGAACCGCTATCTCTTCCACCTCCGGACCTCCAAGCAAGGCCCGAAATTCTTCCACAGTCGGAACAATCTCGTTGAAGGAAAGGCAAAAGACATGCCTTCTAGTGTCCCAAAATGAGGAAGAAGCCCTCAAAAGCTCATAATCCGGAATCAATTCCTTGAGAGACCATAAGCACTTCACCTTGTACCTTTCTTCAAAGAAGGACCTCCTCTCATGCATGATCTCCCGGGACCAATCCTTGAACTTGTTGAAGAATGACATTTGGGATTCTTGGGACAATTTTGATGGAGCTTTTCTAAAGTTTTCCATGGTTTTTCTCTCTTCTCCCCAAATGGCTGTTTGGACTGGAGGTTGAAGAGGATATTTGAATTTGAAATAAAGTGAGATCAAATTTGAAGCAAAATTAAAGGACAATGTCAGATGCAGCCCCATCCGCGCTGACATGATTGCTTTCCACCAGAAAAATCTGGCATCCTAAGCCGCTACACCAAAAGAGGAATATTCCATCCCGGTTGCTCGAAACCTGTGAAAAAACCTCCCCAAACCAGTCCATATACCAAACACTAACACCCTTGCCAAAAAAAAAAAATAAGGCTCATGCAACACTGCATTCATACTGCATTGCATTCATAAAATAAAATCCTAAATTATTACATTCCAAAAAAAAAAGAGAGTGTGCATAAAAAAAAACAAACAAACATCAATAAAATCCTAAATTATTACATCCAAAAAAAAAAAAAAAATGTGCATAAGCTGTACAAATCTCAATCTCAATCTCAAATCCCAAAAAAAAAAATCAATCGGAGTCTCTAGCGCCCGATGTCTGCCCGCCCTCTCGCGACTCGGCCCGCCTCCTCAGGAGCCCTGAAAATCTCGGGCTCAGAATCGTCTCGCTCTCCAGAAGAGGCTCGTCAGGACCAACCGGCACGCTTGACAGGCAAGCCGAGATCTGCGAAATCATATCCAAAGGTAAAGGCGTCGGACTCCTGGACGTACGAAGACGACCCGCCATGCTGCCAAACGTGTCCCTGCCCGCGTGGATCCCCGAGAATGACGTGGTCCGAAGGTAGCACCGCGCGAGGATCTAGGAGAGGAGAAAGAGGAGTCTCAGAAGAAGCCTCTGAGCGAACAGGGGAAGCCTCCCGCTCGACAGGCGCCGCCGTGGTCGCTCGCCTCAGCCTGAGGAGCCCGCAAGCGACCATCCTCCTGATGAATCTCTTGGCTCCGATCACTTGCTTCGCGGCCTCCACGACCACCTCCGAAAACTGCAGAAAAGCAAAAGCGTCAAAAAAAAGCGAAAATGATGACTAAAGATGATGAAGACAAAAGAAAAAAAAAGAAGGGGAAAAAAGCCATACCTTCATACCTGACGAGGCCGGAAAGCTCGTGAAGCCGCTCAGGCCGGAGGAATCTGCACCCTCAAACGGACTCCATCCTGGATATATGAAAAATCCGTCCGAGGGTACCGCGGGATCCCAAGCCCCTCTCTATCCAGAACCCGAGGCATCCTCAGCCTCCTCAAGACGAATGTCGCATATGGCTCAGTCACCACGAAATCCGAGAAGTGCTGGCCGGCTCGGTAATCATCCCAGGTCACAGACCGATCACTCGGGTGCATCACATCGGCGGGAGGCTCCACCGGTGTCCTCAAAGGCGAGTTCACGCCATGCTGGCGCGTCACCTCTCTCCCAGACAATATGCATCGCAGGTCAGGCCTCTCAGAATCCTCCGCTGACAGCCCAAATCTCAGCGCCCTTCAGCTGCGCCACCTCGAAGCGATCCCAGGGGAAGAATATCATCCCCTCATCTGTCTCGGCCTCCGTCAAAGGAAGGCAATCCGCGCACCTTGAGAGTCGCACGCCCCTGGAGCTTATCTTCTCCCGGCATGCTTGGACCAAGAATGCATGGCCGGACACGCCCGACGCACTCCGCCCGCCGCCACATCGTGACGTGGAAAAACTCCAACGCCCATACCTGCGAAAGGTAAAAATCAAATCAATCCAGTGCAAAGAAAAGTGTGTGCTCAAAAAAAAAAAGAGGGAAAGCAAAAAGAGAGCTTATACCTCCAGGGCAAACTCAAAGCAGTACAAGGAGCTCACAGCCTTCCGGCTGTACCTATCAAGAGCAAAGTAAAGCTCCCCGACCCGGCCTCTCCCCACGAGACATCTACGGCCGTCTCCATGTCCTCCAAGGACCTCAACAAGGCAAAGACTGCCGTCCCCTCAGCATGTCCAAAGAGCGTGCTCGAAAAGGCAAACCACAAGAAGGCCCTGGCAATCTGATCGGCGCCTATCCTCTCCTCCCCAGCCTCGTAACTCACAATGGTCTCCACAATCTTCCCGTAGACCACCGCATACTCCATCCCCATCCCCTTTTTGGGAATAGGGGAAAATCCCAGAAGAGCCTGCAGATCCGCATCGCTGTAGCCATCCCGCCACTCAATGCTGCGTCCATTGAAGGACAGGCCCGTGATCGCAGCGTAATCGGAGGGCGTAACCGTAGCCTCGCCCCAGAAGAAGTGAAAGGTGTGGGTCGCGTCCCACCAATGCTGCGCCAAAGCAAACATCAGGCCCTTGCTCTTAGGGAACTTGACCAGCCCCCTCAAGCACTCAACGAACTCCCAAAGCCCCGTCTCGACAACAATCTGTCTCGGACTCGGCAAAGCTCCTCGGCCCACATCCGGAAGCCGATCCCACAAGTCAACTACGGACTCCACTGATCCTCGAGTCTTCATTTTGTTCAGCTGCTCCGTCACAAAACGGTTTCCGCCCTGCAAAAAAAAAAGAGAGAAAATGTCAAAAAAAAATTGCATTTGCATTTGCACAAAAAAAAAGCATACACATGCATTAAAAAAAAAAAATTTCGGCAGCATAACGGCATGCAATAGACATAGCCCCATTTTTCTCACAGAAAAGACAGTTTTCAGCAAATCCCATTCAACAATTTTCAATAAAAAAAATGCATACATGCATATCCTACAAGAAGTCGACGGAAATAAAAACTCCGTCCCATTTTCAAAAAAAAAATGCATACATGCATATCATCCATCTTACATGCAACGGGAGGAAAAATCCGTCCCACTTTTCAAAAAAAAATCCTAAACATACATACATCTCATATTGGCAAAATGCCCATTCTTTCCAAACAAAATGCATGCATTGCATCATTCATCAATATCAATATTCAAATTTCAAAAAAAAAATCATCATCATAATTTTCGAATTTTCAACATGCAATATTCAAATTTCAAAAAAAAAAAATTCAAAAATCACCCAAAATTCAAATTTCAAACAAGAAATCAACAAAGGGATCAAAGGGTTTCAAAGTATACCGTTCGGAGACTCGGATCGAAGCCCAATGTTGCCAAGCATCGGGGTAATGCTCCTCCAACCGATTGCGAAAGGGTGTAATGCCTCCTCATTCGAACAAGCTCCAATCGTCTCTCCGCGACCGGGCCACGTCCTTGGCCTTGAAAAGCGCCTTCCCCGTGTTCCATTGCTCGAAAATCGAAGAAATCGGAGGAATTTTCAAGCTTTTTGAGCAACAATGGCTTCCTCTTCCCTTCTCTCTCTCTCTCGGATTTTCGAAAACTGAATGGGGAAGAGGAAGGGCGTTGGCCCCTCATTAATACCCTCTGGTTTTCAAACCCTCTCCGCGCGGACAGATCGTAAGGGTCAAAATGACCCTTTTGCCCTTTAAAAATCTGGAACTGCAATTCAGTCCCAACTTGACAGAGTTAACCAAAGTCAACCCTTGTCAAGAAAATCATTCCTGATAAAAACGTAAGACCGAGTGCCTTGAGAAAGATAACGAGATCACGTATCTTTCATCAAAATCATCCCCGGTAGTAAAACGTAAGACCGAGTGCCTGAGAAAGATAACGAGATCTCGTATCTTTCATCAAAATCATCCTGAGCCAAACGTAAGACCGATTTCCTCGAGAAAGATAACGAGATCCCGTATCTTTCATCAAAATCTTTCCCGGCGCAAAAACGTAAGACCGAGTGCCCCCGAGAAAGATAACGAGATCTCGTATCTTTCATCAAAATCATCCCTGATAAAACGTAAGACCGAGTGCCCTGAGAAAGATAACGAGATCCCGTATCTTTCATCAAAATCCTTCCTGAGCCAAACGTAAGACCGATTTCCTCGAGAAAGATAACGAGATCCCGTATCTTTCATCAAAATCATCCAACGGCAGTCAAACGTAAGACCGATTTCCCCGAGAAAGATAACGAGATTTCGTATCTTTCATCAAAATCAAACGGCAGTAAAAACGTAAGACCGATTTCCCCGAGAAAGATAACGAGATCCCGTATCTTTCATCAAAATCAATCTCCGGCAGTCAAACGTAAGACCGATTTCCTCGAGAAAGATAACGAGATCCCGTATCTTTCATCAAAATCTTCCTGAGCAAAAACGTAAGACCGAGTGCCCGAGAAAGATAACGAGATCTCGTATCTTTCATCAAAATCCTTCCTGAGCCAAACGTAAGACCGATTTCCTCGAGAAAGATAACGAGATCCCGTATCTTTCATCAAAATCTTCTGAGCCAAACGTAAGACCGATTTCCTCGAGAAAGATAACGAGATCCCGTATCTTTCATCAAAATCTTCCTGAGCCAAACGTAAGACCGATTTGAGAAAGATAACGAGATCCCGTATCTTTCATCAAAATCAAACTGAGCCAAACGTAAGACCGATTTCCCCGAGAAAGATAACGAGATCCCGTATCTTTCATCAAAATCATCCAACGGCAGTCAAACGTAAGACCGATTTCCCAGACGAATACGTCTGATTTTCCCCAGCAAAGGCTAACGAAATCCCCAGCAAAGTTAACGGAATCCCAAAAGCCAGCGAAATCTCGAGTAGAACTCGAACTACGAAAGGGCTTGATTCCCACTAGGGATACGTAGGTAGCCTATCATTAGGTCCAGCCCCTCGACCAAAACGGTCACCCTCTCCTTCGGCAGCAGACGAAGTCCACCGAAAGGCCATTTCAAATTAAGGTCCGAGGCACCTAAAAACGCCATCATCAAGGTCCGAGGCACCTAAAAAGCCATCTTCAAGGTTCGAGGCACCTAAAACGCCATCATCAAGGTCCGAGGCACCTAAAAAGCCATCTTCAAGGTTCGAGGCACCTAAAACGCCATCTCCAAGGTTCGAGGCACCTAAAACGCCATCTTCAAGGTTCGAGGCACCTAAGACGCTATCACTAGAAAGCGATAAATCGCAATCATCCCCAGCAGAGACCGAAAATGGTCATCCCTATCCCCAGCAGAGCGGATACCCATCAGACCGAAAATGGTCATCTCTTATCCCCAGCAGAGTTTCTTTCCAGCAACCGACTGCAGAACTCGCTCATCAGGTTCGAGGCACCTAAAACGCCATCATCTCCAGGGTCAAAGACCCGAACTACGACTGGCTTGATTCCCATTCGGGATACGTAGGTAGCCTATCGCTAGGTTCAGCCACCCGATCACTCGATCATCCCGCCAAATATGGAGCACTACTATTATCAACGACCCCGCTTCCTTCGAAAGCGCCGTCGCCGAGGGGCTACTGTAAGTGCTCCAATTTGAGCTTGTTAGAATTTTCGTTAGAAAATTAACGAAAGTTATAACATTTCTAACAATTCCTAACAATCCTAACTTTTCTAACAAAGTGAGGGTAAAATGGGCATTGTTATTTAAGGTTAAACCTCAAAAAGAATCTCAAAAAGTAAAACAAAAGGAATAAAACCACAAATAGAAATGGCTGGGAACAATAAACTGGCTGTTAATTTGAAATTTCAAAAAGAAATATTCCTCTTGTCCAAAGCTGGAGCTGCATTTAATGAACAGTGCACGCTGAAGGGTCCTATCCGCGCGGATAAGTATGTCATTTCCAGAGGGCTATAAATTGAGCCCTCCAGTCACAAAAATAAGGAGGAACAACACCAATTGCACCGAACCTCTGGCGAAATATAGAGAAAACAGTGAGAATTCTTCAAGAATTGTCACCATTTTCTCTCCAATCTTTCCCAACTCACACTCATCCACTCACTCTCATATTCAAGCCTTAAACACTCATACACTCAAGCCAAAAACTCAAGAACACAAGGAAGATTGGTAAACCCTCCTTCTCCTTACCCTAAACTCCAACCATGCATGCATTTGCAAACTACAAAATGTAGTTCTTTCATCTTCTTGCTTTAGATCTAAGAAGATCACCATGGAAGACCATCTCCATGGATGATCTTCTACAAAGATCAAAATTATTTTCAAGTTCTCTTACTTTCTTGCAAAGAAAACTCATTTTCAAAACCCTAAAAACCATTTTCAAGCATCAAATCTCATTTTCAAAGGATAAAAATCCCCTTCCCAAGCAAATGAAATGCTTAGTCCTAATGTACCCCAAGGATGGTTTGGTATAGTTGATTCACCACTAAAATGTCTAGTGATCACTAACCAAAACCTAGGGAAATGGGGACAAGCATGGATGCAAAACCCCCCTTAAAATCATATTTTCTCTCTTGGGAAGTTGCTGTCCAGTAGCAATTTTCCCAGACCTCAGTCCATTATCTTAATTTTTGGACACAGATAAATGTGGAATTTGGTGTTGACTACAAAACACTTTTTGTATCCAACATCCAGATATTTCCATACATATTTTTACTTTATTTTTTGGGTGAGTAAAACTCCTATTTTCAAATTTTCTTTCAGAGGCTAGTTCATCAGCTTCTGGGAATCCAGATCTCATATCTGAGGTTTCCAGAAGGTTTTGACCCCTCAAATCTTCTCCAAAATGGAAAATTCCTTCGTACAAATCTTATTTAAGGTGTCTGGAACAACTTTCATTCTCTGAGTTTATCCATATTATGAAGTTTTAAGACCCTTGAATCCATTTCAAAATCAAAGGTCCACTGCCTTTTTCATTCTGGCAGAAATGACTCTCAACTTCAAAAGGTCTTTTGAGTACCAAATCTCAATCCAAAAATCTTCCAAAAATTCATGGGATCAGTTTAAAGTCTTAAAAAGATATCCCAATTTTTACTTTTCTGAGTTTCAACTTATTTTGGCCAAAACACATACACACACACACACAAATGATTTTCAGCTTGGAAGACTCGTTTTACGAGGCATTCCGGGTGCACACTAACGTCCTTCCCGGCGTGTAACATGACCTCCGAACCTAAATCTCTGATCTCGGGATTTTTTCAAAGTTTTGGCCCTCAAAATTAAAATGGCGTGGCGACTCCGTTTCGTTGATTTTTTCAAATAAAAATGGGAAAATTTTCGGATACACATTCATCACAGTGACTGGCCCGAAAAGCTGCACTTGGCACTCTGGGGCTACAGAACGTCTGTCAGAACAGCTACAGGAGAAACTCCTTTTGCCCTAACCTACGGGATGGAAGCAGTGTTACCAGTGGAGTTGGAAATCCCGTCATTAAGGGTCCTCCTGGAAAACAGTGTCAATGAAGTAGAATGGTTGCGTAGCCGGCATGATGAGTTGGTTCTGCTTGATGAGAGAAGGCTAAAAGCCATGGAGCACACCCGAGCCTATCAGAGGCGAATGGCCAGAGCATTTGACAAAAAGGTCAAGGCCAGAGACATCAAAGAGGGTGACTTAGTGTTGAAAGTGAAGCCCCCTACCAGAGACAACCCCCTGGGAAAATGGGAACCCGTTTGGATCGGCCCGTATGTGGTGCAGAAGATACTATCGGGAGGAGCCATGAAGCTTGCAGACCTGGACGACAATCCCTTTGTCCACCCAGTCAACGGTGATAAGCTCAGAAGATACTATGTCTAAAAAATAAAATAAAAAAAATAGAGAAAAAAAATCTTAGTGCAAAAAGAGTAATACCCAGCTAGGCTGAAAACCCCAAAAAGGGCGGTCTAGGCAAAAGACAGGGTTGCACATAAAAAAAAAAAGAGAAAAAAAAATCTTAGTGCAAAAAGAGTAATGCCCAGCTAGGCTGAAAACCCTAAAAAGGGCGGTCTAGGCAAAAAACAGGGCTGCACATAAAAAAAAAATAGTTCACCAGAATGAACTACGAAGACCTGAGCCCCTTAGTCTTTCTTGTAAAAGGGGAACGTAGGCAGCCATATATGGTTCGGTCTAAACAATAAAAAAGGGCAATCAAGCTTCCATGAAGTGCGTCCTAAACAATAAATAAAAATAAAGGGCATTTCAGTTTTCATAAAACGGGTCCCAAGCAATAAGACATTTGAATTTCCATGAAATGTGTCTTGATTAATTTCTAAGATAATATTTCTTGTTCATTACAAGTTAAAAACTTCTTGATGAGTTCAAGCACGGTCTACTCTTGACTCTGCTAACCTGCTACAATGATCTAAAAAAACAAAAAATACCTAAATAAACTAATGTGTTTGCAAAATGGCAATAAGAGAATCCTAAGAAAAGATCTGTCAGTCGTCATTCGCTGAGTCTTCTTTGGTCTTCTTCCCTTTACCTCGACCCCGTCGAGTTTTCTTTCTCTTCTTCTCTATAATGTCGGTATCCCTCATTCCGATCTCCGGTATCCTCACTGGAGCCTCCACCAAACCCGTGTCAATAAGTGCCCTCTCTACACGAGCACGAGTCCGCACTTCCTCCCTCTGAGCCTCAGTCAAAGGAGCGACCTCGGACAATCTCTTGTATCGAGCCTCCATATCTCTGATCAGGTCACCCGACTGGTTATGGCGACTCGCCTTAGCCTCAGTCTCCCTCAGAGTCCTACTCGAGTCGCAGTCAGCCCCCAATAAAGCCTGACGTCTCTCCCCCAGAATGACCTGAGTCGCTCCCATTTCCCTCTCGTACCAGTCCAAGTAGACAGTGGTCAAGATGGTACTCTTCCTGCTCCTGAAGATAGCCCTGGGTGGGAAAGCAGTGTATGTCCAAGCCCTCGAGAAGAATGAGAAGCTGGCTGGATCCCTCATATCCAATGGCATCACCTCCATGGTCCGGATGTCCTCCCAATCGCTCAATGGCTCCTGTAAGGCCCCGAACTGCCTGGATACCAAGCAGGGAATGTAGAAGGACGACCAGCAGAACCCTGGAACCCTCACTATATAGGACTCCTGAAATATCCTCCTGGTCTGCAACCTCCAGTGAGGTATCCACCAACGGATGTCCGAAGTGGATATCCTAGCCATCATCAGCTCCCAGCTACCCTGGTCCTGTTGCCTTGGTGCACCTCTCCGAGAAATCACCCAAGGGCACTGAGTCGGCAAAGCCCCTGGCAAAGCCCCGAGCCTCTCCTGCAGCCATAAAGTCAGCACAGCTGGACTCCCAGACCTCATGAAATGGTCTCCCCTAGCCATCCTGTCAATGCCATGCAATGTCTCTCCCAAAACCAGTGGGACAATGTCCTTCCCAGCTCTACAGTCTCTGACCATGTCCAAGAGACCACCATGACAGATCCCCACGGACTCAGCAGTGAACAGAGCAGAAAATATGCAGAGAATAAAGGCATCCATAGCTACCGTGGTCGCAGCCATAGCCGGAGACCCAAACCTGCCCGGGATATCAGAAAGGTCAATCCTGTCCGGGGCTATCATCATCCCCTCAGCCTCTTCCAAAGAAATCTGCAGAAAAGATGCAAGCTTTGCCGCCACCGGCACGTCTTCGATCAGAGGAATCGATATAGCCTCAATTTCGGGACCCCCAATCAAGGCTCGGAAGTCTTCATGCGTTGGGACAATCTCGTTGTAAGAAAAGCAGTAAACGTGTCTCCGGACGTCCCAAAACCTTGCTGCTGCTCTCAAAAGGTCCCAATCGGGCGGGAGATCCCTCAAATGCCATAAAGACTTGATCTTGAAAGAAGAATCAAGCAGCCCCTTGTGAAATTGGAAGTTGTATTTCACCCAAGATTGAAGATCGGACAGAAAACGGTCTCGCTTCCCCCTTTGCAATCTGACGGGCTTCTCCATTGCAAAATGACCAAAGATGGTGTCTTTAAGTCCAATATGTGCTCTGGGAACAATTGGGACAAGTCTAGAGTGAAAATGAAATGAAATGGCCAAGCCTTGCTTTTATTCAGAAAATAACCAGTCCAGACAGAACTGTGAGCCGCACGGCCTCATTTGCCCTCAGGTCCAGTCCGCACGGCTACATTTGCCATCTGCAGAAAAAATCTGCAGCAACCAAAGTTGCTGCCCAAGGGAGTTTTCACCCCACTTTCTCAACCAAGACCTGTACAAAAACATGTTCAAAGGTCACCCAAGCATTTATATATCATTATAAATCATTTTGGCCCCGTTTCAGCCCCAATTCCAAGCAAAAAACTGCCCCGAGGCTCAAGTAATATGCAAATTAATAAAAGCATAAATAGAAAAGCAAATAAATTGTTAATACATAGTTTTCGCCCCATCGGCGTCCAAATAAAGCAAAAAATAAACAAAATGTGCATAAAAACGTGTTCGTTGTTTGTTTTTGTTCCTAATCCACTCTAGAGACCTCCTAGGCCTTCGATTCTTCTTCTTCTTCATCGCTGCTCAGCTCGTAGACGCTAGCCTCCCTCATTAAGTCCTCCGGGTCGCTCACATCAGACAGATGGACATTATCGTGCCCGTACTCAGCCAGCTGCTCCAGAATGTCAGCATTGGGTCCCCGTCCCCGAGGCATGGCACTGGAAGAGTACTCCGAGGCCGATGAGGTAGACGCTGTGCCCCCGACATGCCTTCTCTTGCGCCCGGGCTCCTGTGCGTCCGCCGCCGCCTTTGAAGTGCAGGCCAGCTTCCTCAGAAGGGACCGGCACATGTCCTTCCAGCCCCTGTTCTGCCTAACCAATCTGTCATAGGTGCGAGCTGGAACCTGAGAAAAGAGGAGAAAAATCTCAGAAAAATCTCAGAATTGCAAAAAGCAAAGAAATCTGAAAAAGGGAAAGACCCTAAAAGTATACTTACAGTGCTGTCTGGCGGCAAAGTATACTGGGGCTCCCTAGTGTCGGGGACAGGAATCCTCATCCTCCTTGGAACTCCGTGGACCACGTATGAAATGTGCGCAGGAGGGATCGGCGGGTCAGAAGGCTCGTCCTCCCCATATCCCTGAGTGACCGCCAGCTTCATCAGCTTCTGTGGCGTCCTCAGGCGCTGCTCCACAAACACAGCGTAGGGGGTATCCATGTCAAAATACTCCTCGGCAGCCACGCCTGCCTGGTACCTAGCAATCTCATCTGTAGCATCCGTGCTGGAGGATCATGGGGAGTAATGGCGTCCAATGGAGGGACATGGCCATGCTGCCTAGAAAATCGGTCCCCCAAATAGATGACATCACATGTCAGCCCAGTCAGCCATCTCCTCTGCCTGGTCGCCTCAATGGCCTCTCCTAGCAAAATCTCCGGATACCTGACCCAAGGGTAGAAGTCCACTCCATCATGTCCATCCCTGTTGATGACCGGCCTCACCATCTTGTAATCGAAAGTGATCCGGGTCTTTCCCGTGAACTTATCCCTCGCATCTCCCCTCCAGCGGACCATAGCGGGAAAGATGGTGATATCACTCTGTTGGTTCCAAGGAAAGAACCCGATCACCTCACAGAACCAGACCTGCATGTTCAAAACATCAAAAGGGTCATTTCTCTCTCATAAAAGTCTCAAGACAGGAAGAGAAAAGAGAAAGAGAAGAGGGACTACCTCAAGGGCGAATGAAAAGCAGTCCATGGAGGCAGCCTTATTCCGGCTGTACATATCCAGAGAGAAATACAGCTCTGCCAATCCAGCCTCGCCCCACGAGACCGTCCCTATCCCATCTACATCCTCCAAAGAGTCGAGAAGGCAAGTCATGGCCAGAGTCCCAGAATTTGCGAAGATGGTGACCGACAGCATCAACCACACAAAGGCTCTAGCAAGCTGGTGGGCAGTCACATCACTAGCAGCAAAGTCCCGTATGCAGTTCTGGATTGCCACCTCGACGTTCCGCGTCTCCATCCCTAGCCCCTTGGGAATCAACTCAAACCCGACCAAAGCTCGGAACTCCTCAGCCGTGATATGGTTCCTCCAAGTCACAGGCCTCCCAGTGTACTGTAGGCCAGTGATAGCTGTAAAATCAGCGGGAGTCACTGTCAGCTCTAGCTCAGATGAAAGCTGTGGGTGGTATCCCACCAAAACCTTGAAAGGGCCTGGACCAAGCCCTTGCTCTTAGATGTGATGTGGATCCCCCTGCCGATCGCCTCAATGAATAAATCTAGGCCGATAGCTCTCACCAACTGCTTAGGGTTCGCCCCATTCTTCTCGAAATCTGGCATTCTCTCCCAAAGCCTGACAGCAATCTCAGAAGGTCCCCTGGATTTGTTCTCCTGTAGGAAGAACGCAAAAGAAATGTGTCAGTCCTTCATCTCATTTCAAAAGCATGCATATCTTCAAAAAGTGCACATGTTTTCAAAAGAAAAGCATTCATAAAGTTTTTCTAGCATCCTTTGCATCAAAAAAGCGTTTTTCATCACTTGAAACACGTCATGTTAAGCCCCATTGCTTTCCTAAAGCACAAAATCACAATTTTCAAAATTCTTTGCACATAAGCATTATTCTTTCAAAAAGTGGCATGCATGAATCCTTTTCATCTTCCAAAATCCTGTTTTCTCATTGATAATCAAAATTTTGACCTAGTTCTAGCACATGCAAGGGCTTCGTCTCACTTTAGACAATTATCATTCTTACTCTATTTTCGAGAAAAAAGTGGGTCATTCTCATTATTTTTTTTGGCCAAATAAATTGCACATGCATGTTCTTAGCCTCATAGGTTATTCATCAATGTCTCAAAGTCATTCAAAAAAAAAAAATCCTAGGAAAATCCTAGAAAATTCTTAAAA
Source organism: Adenophora triphylla var. japonica (assembly GCA_022495995.1). Classification (NCBI taxonomy): domain Eukaryota; kingdom Viridiplantae; phylum Streptophyta; class Magnoliopsida; order Asterales; family Campanulaceae; genus Adenophora; species Adenophora triphylla. Next base: position 297,767 of record JAFEMH010002752.1, read on the forward strand.
TTTGGGTCAAGCCCTAAATCAATCAATCCTCAATCAAAATCGACGGAATCGAGCCAAATAAGAATGCTTACCCCAACCGATCGCGGGTTCGTCGATTTGTGCTCCCTTCTCCCCGGATAGAGCTCCGATGGAGGCGTAAGAAAGTCATACTTTCTCTCCGTTCGAACGAGTTCCTTCCTCCTCCTTTGAGCGGCCGCGGAGATGTTTCTTCTAGCTTGTCTCGGCATAGGATTGCCCTCCGGATCCATTCTTGATCAAAGGAAGCAAGAGGATTGAAAGAATTTCGAATTCTCTTCCTCTCTTCTCTCTCTCTCCCTCGGCTGGAATGGGCGGCAGTAATGCCCAATAGCCCGTTCAAATCAGATTTTAAATAATCTGGAAAAACTAATCTTCTAGTCGTACGTCTTCTTTTTCCTCCCTCTCATGCCGGGCGGCCTCATTCGCTCTGAGCGGAAATTACAATTTTGCCCCTGGACTTTTCACTTGGGCCTACAATTCCCGTTATCCTTTAACTAAGATAACACCCTTTTCAGAAGATATCCCTTATCTCCTAAGCAATTAAGCTTTCTTCCCAGTCGCCTCCGTTAATTCCGTTATAACGGGATAACGCTAGGTGACAACCTCCGAATTGTCAGAACTCTAAACTTAAGCTACCTCTATCACGAATAGTGAAGTATGCTAAGTTCTCTAAACTTTTGCTACCTCTATCACAGATAGTGACGTACGCTCAAGTTCTTCTAACTTAAGCTACATCTATCACGAATAGTGAAGTATGCTAAAGTTCTTCTAACTTAAGCTACCTCTATCACGGATAGTGACGTACGCTCAAGTTCCTCTAAACTTAAGCTACCTCTATCACCGATAGTGAAGTATACTCAAGTTCTCTAAACTTAAGCTACCTCTATCTCCTCGATAGTGAAGTATGCTCAAGTTCTTCAAACTTAAGCTACCTCTATCTCCTCGATAGTGAAGTATGCTCAAGTTCTTCAAACTTTAGCTACCTCTATCCCAGATAGTGAAGTATGCTCAAGATCTCCAAACTTTAGCTACCTCTATCTCCTCGATAGTGACGTAAGCTCTAGTTCCCTCAGGTGACAACCTCCATTAATTGTCAATCAGGTGACAACCTCCATTAATTGTTAATCAGGTGACAACCTCCATTAATTGTCAATCAGGTGACAACCTCCATTAATTGTCAAAACCTCAAGGATCCTAGACATCGTTCCTAACTATCTAGTGATGCTTGAACTACGATCAAGGCTTGATTCCTCCGGGATACGTAGGTAGCCTTTTATAAAAGGTCCAGCCATCCGACCACTTTGGTCACCCTGTTCCTTCGTCACTCATCAGTGATGAAGTAACCCCTCATAGAGGTCTAGATATCTGACCACATCGGTCACTTCTAGCATATCCCCAGTAGGATCAATTGCTTGACCTCTTAGGTCATTTGCTTTTCTACTTCCCCAGCAAGAGACCAGTTTCTCTTCTCCATTCCTCAGTGGATCCTATTCCGAACTACGGCCTGGCTTGATTCCCACTCGGGATACGTAGGTAGCCTTCCAGAGGTTCAGCCACTCGACCACCTCGGTCTCTCAATCCGTCTTGGCATTCGCCAGATCGGATCCTTTTCTATCGACAACCCCACTCGCCTTGCAAGTGACGTTGCCGAGGGGCTTCTGTAAGTACCCAAATCTGGCTCATGCCTTCCGGTTAAATTTCCCGACAATTTCGGTAAGTTTCCCGGTAATTCCCCGGACCTTCCTAGTGTTCCGTAAATATTCTAACCTGTTCCAAAACAATTAAGGGCTGAAGGGGAAGCTTCCTAATTAAGAAACACGTTTTTCTTAATTAGGAAATGTTCTAGAATTTGCCACCTTGCATGATTCTATAAACATGCTGAGTCATAAGGGATAATGCCGCACGGCTGCATTAGCAAAGGACTCCTAGCCGCACGGCCTCATTAGCCTTATCCAGACTGCCTATAAATAGAGCCCTCCTCTACCCATTTTACATACAACAAGATCATCAATCACTACACAATACACTATACTCAAGCAAATGCTGCGAAGTTAGGAAGCCAAAAGGGTGCCAAGAAGCCTCCTCCCTCCTCCTTGAAGATCTAGAAGTTGGTCCTTCCACCTAGCTCCACCCAAAGAAGAAGAGGCCACCATTGGTAACCTCTCACTCCCTAAACTTGCATCCTAATTGCTCTATATGATTTAATTGCTCATTGCATTTCATATATTGTTATTATCTTTGCTTGGGACTTGGCATTCATAGTTAAAGATCATATCTTTATACCCCCTTTCCCCCTTTGCATGCATTAGGCATCCCTTGCCATTAAAGATGTAATCTTTTGAATCAAAGGTGCATCCTTTGCACCTAAAAATCCTATTTTTACATAAAATACCACCTTCATGCATCATTTGCATATAAAAATCCAATCTTTATGATAAAAATGCATCCTTTGCACATGAAATCCTTTTTCAAGCATCCTTTGCATTAAAGATCATATCTTTATCCTAAATTAGCATCCTATGCTTTTCAAAATGCAATCTTCATGCATCCTTTGCATATTTAAATCCCAATTTCTTCATAAAAATGCATCCTTTGCATAAAAATCATGTCTTTATGCATCATTTGCAAATAAAGATCATTTCTTTAAACCAAATGCATCCTTTGCAACCCAAAAATGTCATCTTTTCACTAAAAATGTCTTTTTTACATGCATTCCCCCATGTCCCCATTAGCAACCTTGGAATGGATCGGTGTAAAAGATCCTATCTTTACATCGTTTCTTCCATAAAAGGTTTCATAATTCCTTTAGAAAGGGACAACCTTGAACCCTATATCTCCGATTATCACTTAAGACGAGTATGAAGCATCTATATGAGCTCGACCGTCTTAAAGTGTAGGATTGATGGGCTAAGGACATTCCTTCCTAAAGAACCTCATTTTACGACTATAAAAGGGAGTCATTCTCTCGATCACGCAAGTTCCGAGGTTAAAAATGCGATGATCACAAGTCCAAGATGAGGACGGGATCATAATCCCGAATACATAAAATTCCAAGGAATCCCGAGCCACAACCAATAAATGGTTTGTACATCCGGAAGACGACTTGGGACATTCCCTCCTTTATTTTCAAACACAAACACACAAGAAAGCACGCAAGCAAGCACGATTAATGAAATCTTGGGAGACTTGCTCCGGCAAGGCACCTTGGGTGAACGACGATCCGTTCTTCCCAAGGGGTAACTTAACCTCCGAACCCATAAAACCTTTTTTTTAAAGTTTTGAGGTAATAAAAATGGCGTGGCGACTCCGTTTTTCAAATTAAACCGGATGTCTTCAAACTCGCGTGAATTTCCAATACACAAAATTTGGGACACACATTCACAACTATTGATTTATGGGTTGATTGAGCGGGCTGGAGTTAATTTTGCATGTCAACGCATTGTGAGGGATATTGTATCATCGAGGACGGTTGTAAGTAAAAGGTCCCTCACAATAAAGGGACATGCCCCGCATCAAGGAGAGGGTTCATTAAGAGGAAGGAGAGAGAGAGAGAGAGCTGTAGAGGAAGAGATGGAGGAACAAGAGTTTACCCCTACTGAGGAAGCATATTATATGGCAGGTCACATGGATTCTTTGGCAAGTGAGATTGGGGAGCTGCGAGGACAGTATGCTAATTTTGATCAGAGACTAGCGAGCATGGAAGAGAGCCAGAGGCAAATGCAGTCTCTGATTACTAAGGACCATTTCGCTGCAAGTATGTGGAGGCAGCGTATGGAAGATGAGCAGATGGTGATATTTCACGAGATAAGGGACAGGCTTCCACCCCTTCCATCGCCGCAGCATATTCCATATCATCCCCCGCAGTATCGGGACCCGCAGGAGATGATGGGGTGGCCTTCTTGGGTGAGCAGCCGTCGTCCTCACAGCAGCAGCAGCACAGCTCAGACACGAGCAGGAGTGGCTCGTTTGGTCCTTGGGACCATTATTATCGGTGATTCTGATTGGAGGTACCTCTATTCCCTATTTTATTTTGTGTTTGCATTAGGGACAATGCAACTTTTCGTTTGGGAGGTGGGGTACAGTTTATCATGGTTTGTGCTGTTTTCATCACCATATGTACATGTGTAGATGTTTTTATGTTTCAAAAAAAAAAAAAAGAAAGAAAAAACGAAAAAAAAAGTGAAAAGAAAAGAATAGAGAGGCTAAGTGAATACCGGAAACGGCACTTAGGCAAAAGGTGAGAACTTGAGTAGATAGCATCCTTTGTTCACCGGAGTGGAGTCATAAGGGGGGTTTGGAGCTCGGGTAGGATCACAATTGGAGATGGAGGTTTGGTTTAGTGGTGTTAGGGTAGAAATCCTCGTTTACTTTGAAGTGATAAGGGGTGTTGGTGAATAGCACGAGGTAAGTGTTTGTTGAGGACCCTTAACCTAACATTGACTTTTGTTGAGGGAGTTGCATTGTTGTAGTGTGAGATAGTGTGGGGGAATTTTTAGGACATTTTAGTTTCCCCACACTACATTGTGTGAGCCCTAGTTTGGATGATCATTGTTATCATGGGAGTTGATATCAAACTAGGGCTATTTATCTTTCTTTTGGGAGCCTTATGGAGACGGAGTTTTGTATACTCCGGTAGTTCATCATTGATTGACTTGTGTTGGCGTGTAGAGGAGAGTTAGGATATTACTCAGGGACGAGTAATGGTCTAAATGTGGGGGAATTTGATGAGTTGGTTTTGATACATGTTATTTACCTATGTTTCCGGACATTTTACATCCATTTTAATGTATTTAGAATAGTATTGATGTAATTTAGAGAACTTTTGGGAGTTTGAGAGTTTAGTGATTTTATTATGATTTAGAGGCATTTTTAATATTTATTTGCCTAATGTAATAGTTTAGGAAAATTAGCGTCAAAGATTCATCAATCATCATTGAAGATCAAAGTCAACCAAGAGTATTGAGGAAGATTGAGGACTGTTCAGGCATTTAGAGAAAATATTGAAGCAAATTGGCTCGAGGACCTGGGAGGAATTTTGAAGAATGCAAAAGAAAGAAAAAGGCTCAAATCAACTGTTGCACTGGGCAACCGCCGAGGGTAGGATGGGCGACCGCCCAAGCTTGAGCTTCAGAAAGTATTCCAGCCACTGTACAGGTGGGCGGCCGCTCAACACCGAAGTGGGCGACCGCCCAGGTTCCGTTTTCCAGAATTGCAATTTCCTTTTCTACGGAGGATTTTATTCCCTTTCCAAAATTTTCACCCTTTCTTGCCCTAGGATATATAGAACTGCAGAAGACTATTTTATTTTATGCTTTATTCTCTTTTGTTTTCAAGGTTTGAAGAATTGAAGAATTTCATCTCTTCAATCATTGGTTCAGGTTTATGTTTCATTATTCAATTTTTGTAATTCTTAGTATGAGTATGAGTAGCTAATTTTCCTATTTCATGGATTGGATGTAGTAGTTGTTGAACTTCTATGCTAAATTGATTTTTAATTCTTCCAAATTTTCTTGTTCTTATTTGATGAATTATTTATCATTCAATTGATGTGTTTTAAATTGTTGAACTACCGTGGACAATTTATTTAAAGAACACTAATTCATCAATTAGGTTTAATTGTTGACCTACCGGAATACAAGAAAACCTATATTCATTGATTTCTTATTTGCTTAATGAGTTTCTTGAGTATTGTTTTGACCTACCGAAATTTACAATACGATAGAAATATTAGGGCTACAATTCCAACACAAAACGTCCCAACCCTTAGTAAAGTGAAATAATCTCTGAACAAGACTGTTATTTTTATTATAAATTAAACCCTAGCATAGAAGGGATACAACTATGAAATCCAATAAGTGAATTTCTTTAATCTGGTTAAACCCTTGTTTCTAGTTTACTTATTTTCTTTAATTCATTATTTTAATTTCTTTGCAATTTAATTGATTTTAAATTATTCAAAAATCAAAAACCCCTTTTAGTTACTTTTCGCATTAATTAAATCAACTTGTAAACAGTCAAGTCTTTGTGGATTCGACCCTTGCTTGTGCATACTACTACAACGGTAGCTAGTACACTTGCTAGGTATTTTATTACAGGTGGATTTTTATCCATGAAGTTTTTGACCCCCAAACTTAAAACATGCTATGCCCTCTTAGCAAAGAGAACAAAAACATACCTCGGGTTCAAAGGCCGATATGACATAACAAAGCAAATAAATAAAGCAATAAAAACGTACCTACTTAGGTAGATATCTCTCCGAGTTTGTGGGTTTATAGGGGAGTATATATAGTGTTACTCTCCAAAAAAATAGAAAAATTTAAAAATATTTGTTCTCATTATATTTTAGGGAGTTGGCCAACGTCCGTGATGATTTGAGGGTTTTGATTGAGTTTTTGCTAAGTTTGTGCCAATTTGAATTTGTTTATTAGAATTGCATTAATACATGTAAAACACAACTGCACCACCATTCACTTCCATCATATTTCTTGTTCATGGTCATTAATTTAGGTGTCCTTTATAGGTTCACTTTGACATTCTCGGGGGTCCTAGAATATGGTTGCACACTTGTCAATAGCAAATCAATAGTTTACTTGATATTTATGGCTTTTATTTCTTTGACAACCCTCTTGTGAGCCTTCGACTTGCGCGTCATTGTTTATATATATAAATTGTCACTTGATCCCATTTTGAGCCTGCTTAGAAAGAATGGGATATCTAGACCACCATTCGTCTTCATTTGACGCCTACTTCCTAACCCTTGACACCTAGAATAGGTTTATCCTGCATTTGCAAGAATATGAAATTAGAAAAGATAAGTTTGGGGGTTACATAGGAAAATTATGGAAATGAGTGAGGAAGGTCAAAAGTTGGGAGTATGATGTATATTGTATAAAAGGGGGCAAGAACAAAAAAAAAAGTTCAAGTTCAAATAAATAAAAAAAAAAAAGAGAGAAAAGAAAAGAAACAGCTTGCCCCCTAATTTTGTGAAGTATGATTGATTAGTGACCTATATTGAGTGAGGGAATGCTTTCAACCCCAAGTGTATAAAGTATGACAAAGTCTAGTTTGGGGGTTGAAGTATTGGGGAAACAAAGGTGAGCGAAAAAGATGAAATTTCGGAAGGAGTAATATGCAATGAAAGGCTTTTAGTTTCACATTTTTGTTTTGTATGTCCATTCCTTCGTTTGTACCCGCGAACCTAGCCCCACAATTGTTGTGGATTTAAACCTAAAGCCATAATTCGTATTCAATATTGAGTAATCGGGTTGACAAGTGCGTAATCGTGCATATGAGTATCCTTGTAAATTGTATTGTTATATGTGATGTAGGGCATGTCTTAGTGAACCCATAAACAATCTTATCTTGTTGATCATGATCTCCCATATTTTATTCATCATTCAGGCCGAGGTGGAAAATTGTGGATTAGATATATTAATGTGATTGTAATTGCATATTCTTATTGACACTTGTTTAGCATATTTAAGTGAGAATCTGAGACTTGCTTGGCCGGCAACCTTGTATATAGTGAGAACATATCAAAAATATTTTATGTTGATTGTTTTTATTTGTTAGGGTAGTTTTGTTTTTGTTTAGTTTTGTTTTACTCGAGGACGAGCAAAAGGTAAGTTTGGAGGTATTTGATGGATGTGGTTTTACCCATCCAAAAGATATGTTCCTAAGCTTATTTTCTGTTCGAAACCCTGAAAATTTAATGTATTTTGTAGTATTTTTTTAGTACAGGGGCTGAAGTAAAATTAAGCAGAAAAGATGAGAAAAAGTATGTTTTAAAATTTAAGAACCAAACTGCAAAGCTGGGAAGTACAGTGACCAAAGTACAACTGTTAACTGTTGATAATAAGTTGAAGGAAAAGACCATAGTAACTGTACACTTGGGCGACCGCCGTAATTCCAAATTTCTGGCTTGGTTTTGGGCCTTAGTGAAAGGCTTGGTTTGGGCCATCAAGTTGTTTGGGCCTAGATTGGGCTTGGTTTGGTTTGGCCTTTACCCACGTTTTTTTGACCTAGGTTTCTAAAAAGTCAGTAGTTTTTTTATTTGGAAAGGAAGGAGGCATTATCCCTTCTCGAGTACTATTCCCAGGCAAAAAAAGAAATAAGAACAGCCCCCTTAACATTCTTAACATATGCTAAATTAATTTTTAATTCTTTCAAATTTTCTTATTCTTATTTGATAAATTATTTATCATTCAATTGATGTATTTTAGATTATTACACTACTGTAAACAATTTATTTAAAGAACACTAATTCATCAATTAGGTTTAATTATTGACCTATCGGAATACAAGAAAATCTAGATTCATTTATTTCTTATTTGCTTAATGAATTTCTTGAGTATTGTTTTGACCTACCGGAATTTACAAGACGATAGAAATATTAGGGTTGCAATTCGAACACCAAACGTCCCAATCCTTAGTCAAGTGAAAGAATCTCTGAACAAGACTGTTATTTTTATTATAGATTAAACCCTAGCATAGAAGGGATACAACTACGAAATTCAATCCGTGAATTCCTTTAATCTGGTTAAACCCTTGTTTCTTGTTTACTTGTTTTCTTTAATTCATTACTTTAATTTCTTTGCAATTTAATTGAGTTTAAATTATTCAAAAATCAAAAACCCTTTTTAGTTACTTTCTGCACTAATTAAATCAACTTGTTAATTCACTTAAGTCTCTGTGGATTCGACCCTTGCTTGTGCATACTACTACAACGGTAGCTAGTACACTTGCTAGGTATTTTATTGCAAGAGGGTTTTTATCCATCAGTAAGCCTCTAAAATGGCAGCCCTTTTGTAAGCCTTTAAAATGGCAACAATTTCCTAAAGTTTAGTGAAAATATTACTACTAACTCTCAATATCATCATAGAGTTAAAGGGCAATATACTCTCTCCGAAATTAATCATCATAGAGAACATTCAATTTCATAATAATAATCACAAACTACCAATCTCACCAATTCAAGCTTTCAATGTAATCACAGAGAATCAAAACAGAGCATTTAATCATCATTTCATGTTGGAATATTGGGAAAATATTAGGGTGTGAATTGAAAAGTCAAAGGTCTAAAATTGAAAAGACACGACTGTTCAAAATCTTTGAACTGCTCGGCCGAGCAAGGCATAAGCCTCGGCCGAGCATGACAGACCAGAAACTATCATCCTTTGTTGGCCTCTGCTCGGGCGAGTCACCAAAGTGCTCGGCCGAGCAACTTGCCTGTGCTCGGGCGAGGCACCAATGGTGCTCGGCCGAGCAGATGCTGTCCGTTCAGATTAAAATCTGAATAGGTGCCAGCTTGAAAGGGTGTGACTTTTGTGGAAAAATCACAACTGTTCTGGCTTGATTTTACCCTATATAAAGAGACTCATATTCCTTCATTCAGTCATCAAGTAATCCAAAAAGGTTGTTATCAAATCAAACACAAGAATCCAATTCTCTCTCTCCCCCATTCAAAGTGTTCTTGTTCGTTTCAAAGCGTTCGTTCATCATTCCTTCTGTAAAGTTTGAAGACTAAGAGCAAGTCTTATTTTGGTTCGCCCGTCAAGGTTAGTTAAAGTGCACACTAACTCTTGGTAAAAAGCGTTGTATCTTGGGAGACATTTGCCATCAATCCGTTTGCATAATTACGGAGGCGAAATATTGTCTTAAGGAGATTTGCTTCGGCATACCTCGCTTTAATCTCTTTCATCTGATTTTCGTATTGAAGATATCTAAACATATGCCATACAACAATCTTAAGACAATATTTTCAGGTATTTGTTTTAATTTTATCTTCTCTACTTCATCTTTTTCTTATTTGAATTTTCTGTTTTCGTAACAGAAAATGGCTAATGGAAATGACTCCGTTAGTAGTGAAACTATTGCAACAAATACCAATGCAATAGGGAGTACGTCAAGTGCTAATCAACTCATGATGCCACCGGCCTCGCAGTATGAGAAACCGGAGAAATTCAATGGGGCTGATTTCAAACGTTGGCAACAGAAAATGTTATTTTATCTCCAGCAATTGCTTGGACTTGTGAAGTTCTTACCTGGGAAGAATGTCCCAGTAGCGGCCGAAGGTGTAGTAGACAAGGCTACACAATGGCTATTGATGCATGAAACATGCACAGGTTATCTATCTTCGAAAACTACATCTTGAATGGACCTAAACAACACATTGTATAATGTATCTTTACTCATAAAAAAACCTGCAAAAGGACTTTGGGATTCTCTCGACAAGAAATATAAACAGAAGATGCTTTGGAACAAAGAAGTTTTTTGTTGCAAAATTTTTGGATTTTAAAATGAATGATTCTAAAAACTGTTATGAATCGGGTCGAAGAGATGCAAGTCCTATTGCATAACCTTGAAGCCGAAGGGATCTGCAATTGGGTGATTCCTTCCAAGTTGCATGTATGATTGAGAAGTTGCCTCCTTCATGGAGAGACTTCAAAAACTATCTCAAGCACAAGCGCAAAGAGATGTCAATGGAAGATTTGCTAGTTCGTCTTCGCATTGAAGAAGACAATCGTAGTGCAGAAAAAAGGGCCAATGCACGAAACATGGAAGCGAAGGCTAACATGGTGGAAGAATCCCGACCCAAGAACAACAAGAGGAAGCATGATGACTCTTCAAAGAAGAAGTCAAGTAATGACAGCAACAAACGCTTCAAGTTCAAAGGGGACTGCTACAATTGTGGAAAAAGCGGTCATCGGGCAAAGGATTGTCGAAGCAAGAAGAAGAAGCCTCCCCAAGCAAACGTGACTGAAATAGATACTCTATCTGCGGGTGTCTCGGATGTAAGTCTGTCTGCCGTTGTATGTGAAGCCAACTTGGTGTCAAACGTCAAGGATTGGTGGGTGGACACCGGAGCCACTCGTCACATATGTGCCGACAAAAGCTTGTTTGCAGAATACAAGAAGATGGAACGCGAAGACTTTCTCTATATGGGAAATTCTGCAACTTCCAAGATTGAAGGCATTGGGAAGGTGATCTTGAAGTTCACATCGGGAAAGGAGCTTACTCTCAACGATGTGATGCATGTACCCGACATAAGAAAGAATTTAATTTCTGGTTCTTTACTTAGTAAGAAAGGCTTCAAAATTATTTTTGAATCTGATAAATTTGTACTTACTAAGGGAGGTATGTATGTTGGAAAGGGATACTTGCTAGATGGCCTATTTAAGGCAAATGCTGTTGTAGTGGACAAGAAGTCCATATATTTGTACCCTTTAAAGTGATGAATAAAATTGACAATTCTATTTACTTGTGCGAGTCTTCTAATTTATGGGCATGGTCGTTTAGGGACATGTGAATCGTGCTTCTTTGAGAAAGCTTGTTGGTTTAGGACTTATTCCAAAACTTGACTCAATGAAAGGTCACAAATGCGAAGTTTGTGTTGAAGCAAAGTTTTCAAAGAAACCTTTTAAACCAGTTGAAAGGACTAGCCAACTGTTGGGATTAATCCATAGTGATCTATGTGATTTAAAATTTGTCCCAACTCGAGGCGGTAAGAAATACTTTATTACTTTTATTGACGATCGAAGTAGATATTGTTATGTCTATTTGCTAAGTAGTAAAGATGAAGCAATGGATGCTTTCACTACTTACAAAACTGAAGTTGAAAATCAACTTGAAAAGTCAATTAAAATATTAAGTTCTGATAGGGGTGGTGAATATGAATCAACGGAATCTAGTAACTTATGTTCCAAATTCGGTATCATTCATCAAACAACTGCACCCTATACTCCGCAGCAAAATGGTGTTGCTGAGAGGAAAAATAGAACTATCAAGGATATGGTTAACTGTATGCTTGGAAGTTCGGGTTTACCACAAAACTTGTGGGGGAAAGCGGTGTTATCCGCTAACTTTGTGTTGAATAGGATTCCACACAAGAAATCTGGTTCTATACCATATGAATTGTGGAAAGGAAGAAAGCCTTCCTATAAATTTCTCAAAGTGTGGGGGTGTCTCGCAAAGGTTGCCGTTCCACCTCCTAAACGGTCAAAGTTAGGACTAAGACCGTTGTACTTGTGTATTTATTGGATATGATGATGAATAGCAGTGCGTACAGATTCTTAGTACACAAATCTGAAGTAAATGACATTCATGTCAATACAATAATTGAATCTCGTGACGCTGAATTCTTCGAGGACGTGTTCCCTATGAAAAAGGATATTTGTGAAAATACTCCTAAGAGACCACGTGAAAGCACTTCTGAAAACAATGAAGATGTTGAACCAAGAAGAAGCAAGAGAGCTAAAATTGCTAAAACTTTTGGTCCAGATTTTATCTCTAACTTTATGATTGAAGATGAGCCTCAATCATTTAAGGAAGCCATGAACAGCTCTGAATCCACATTCTGAAAAGAAGTAAATAGTGAGATTGAATCCATTTTAAGTAACAACACTTGGGAAGTGGTTGATCTTCCAAAGGGTTCTAAACCAATAGGTTGCAAATGGATTTTCAAAAAGAAATTAAGACCGGATGGTTCCGTGGACAAATAAAAGGCTCATCTTGTTGCAAAAGGATATCGTCAAATGGAAGGATTTGACTTCTTTGACACATACTCTCCTGTTACAAGAATAACTTCAATTCGAATCTTAATAGCCATTGCAGCTTTGTATAATTTGCATATACATCAAATGGATGTAAAAACTGCATTTTTGAATGGTGATTTGAATGAAGAAATTTACATGGAGCATCCTGAAGGCTTCAAAGTAAAAGGACAAGAGCACAAGGTATGCAAACTTGTTAAGTCCTTGTATGGCCTAAAGCAAGCTCCTAAACAATGGCATGAGAAATTTGACAATGTCATGATTAGGAATGGTTTTATCACAAATGAATGTGATAAATGTGTATACTCAAAGAAATTTGGTAACACATATGTATTTGTTTGTTTATATGTAGATGACATGCTCATATTTGGTCATGACATTGATGTTATAAATAAAACAAAGAAAATGTTTATCAATAACTTTGATATGAAAGATATGGGTGAAGCAGATGTAATCTTGAGAATGAAAGTCTCAAGAATATCCAATGGAATTAGTTTATCTCAAACACATTATGTTGATAAAATGGTTGAGATATTTAATTCTCATGGAATTAAAGAAACTAATAATCCATTTCTGCCCCATATAGTTCTTCATAAGAATACTGGGAATGCGAAGCAACAGTTAGAGTATTCTCAAATCATTGGAAGCCTAATGTACTTAATGCAGTGCACAAGGCCGGATATAGCTTACGCTGTAAGTAAGCTGAGTCGTTTTACTAGTAATCCTAATAATGAGCATTGGAATGCATTATTAAGAGTTTTAGGATACATAAAACGAACTAGAGAGTATTCATTTCACTATAGCAATTATCCTTCAGTAGTTGAAGGATATAGTGATGCAAATTGGATATCTGATACAGATGAATCCAAGTCTATTAGTGGCTTTGTATTTACTCTTGGTGGAGGTGCCATATCATGGAAATCTTCTAAGCAAACATGTATAGCTCGATCAACGATGGAATCTGAGTTTATTGCTCTAGATAAAGCTGGTGAAGAAGCCGAATGGCTTAGACACTTTTTAGTAGAGCCGTCAATACGGGAATACGAGACGGGACGGGACGAAATTATGTTGTCCCACGACGGGAACGGGACGAGACGGGACGGGACAAAACGGGACGGGACTAAAATACTCTGTCCCATCCCGTCCCATTTGAGGGACGCGGGATCCCGCAGGACCCATGCGGGACCCGTTGACTAGGAGAGATAAGCGTTGACTAGGCGCCAAGGCCACGGCCAAATGTAAACATTTTTATTAAATCCTAACATGGCCATGTATGCAAATTAAAGATCAATCTAAAGAGAAGATATAAAATGAAAAAGAAAAAGAAAGGAATTCTTTCTTGGGCATTATATAACAACATAGCTTGGAGATGGAGCAAACCTTGGTATGAACTGCCAAGCTGCTGACTGCTAATATTGGAGATCCAAAGGCATCAGATGCAAAGTCAACCAATGATCCCGATGGATAACTTTCATACTTCTGAAGCAAAAGGAAGTTGGTGCCCGATGATGCAATGGCTAAACATTATTTAGTTTCATGAACCATCCTTCAGAAGCATATATTCCTCTCATTCCAGGTTGATGAAATATCGGCTTTTCTCCTTCACTATAAACATAAACTTTAAGCACCCGCTCCATCAGTTCATAGATTCTGCAAATTTCATCAAGTGAAAATGTAAACATAAGTGTTTACCTAAGTCAAATTTTACGCACTAACCTTTATTTTAAGTGTGTAGTAGTAGACTAGTAGTAGTGGTGATAAACATACAGGATACTTATGCGGGTCAATACGGGAAATTGGATGGGACGTACGGATAAATAAAAATAAGTTGTCCGCGACGGGAACGGCATCTACATACGGAATCCTATGGACGAAAATGGGATCGGGACTAAAATATTTTGCCCCATCCCGTCCCCATTGTAAGCGGCGGACCCTGGGACGTCCCCTTAAGGGACCGTCCCAACTCGAGCTGACTCTACTTTTTAGAAGATATTCCTCTATGGCCAAAACCCGTGCCTGCTATATGTATACACTGTGATAATCAAGCAGCTATAACAAGGGCGGAGAATTTTATATACAACGGAAAATCTCGACACATACGTCGTAGACATAACACCGTTAGACAGTTACTCTCCAACGGAACGATTTCGATTGATTTCGTAAGATCAAAGGATAACCTAGTGGATCCATTTACTAAAGGTTTATCTAAGGAGAGAATAAACTGTGCATCAGAAGAAATGGGGCTAAAGCCTAAACAAATATAAATCAACTTGATGGAAACCTAACCTGCGACCGGAGATCCCACCTGGGACTAGGTTCAATAGGAAAAACAATTCATGATTGATTTGAGGGAAGCACTTGGAAGTTTATCTTCATCCCATTTCTAGATATGATGCAAAAGTGCTGCCTACAAATTGGTAGAGGTTAAGCTATTGCTATTAATGATGACTATATCTATTTAATTAGTACAAGTGGGGTAATGTAGGATACTCTTTATAGCCTTGTCACCTATGTTAGTGTTGAACATGGCGGTTCTTTCGAGAATTTTACTTAGGCAAATTCTCTAAAGCACCTCTGGCAGAACCAAGAAAGTTCAGTAGGTCAAATAATGAACACAATAGAGAACCAAAATCGATATGAGATTTAAATGTGTTTGGTCTATTGTTTAAGCTTACAATAACGCCCGACAGCTCAACACGTTACGTACACCGATCGCCCAAGTAAGCTCGATAGATTCTTACTAAAGAAGGTTCAAAGCGAAAGCCACCTATCTTGATGCATTTACTTCTCAGCTATGCTCTTCTTCTTCTTTATTTTCCGTGTCGACTTCTTCCATTCATGTGGGGGATTGTTGGAATATTGGGAAAATATTAGGATGTGAATTGAAAAGTCAAAGGTCTAAAATTGAAAAGACACGACTGTTCAAAATCTTTGAACTGCTCGACCGAGCAAGGCATAAGCCTCGGCCGAGCATGACGCACCGAAACTATCATCCTCTCGTTGGCCTCCTGCCTGCGAGTCACCAAAGTGCTCCTGGCCTTGAGCAGCCTTCTCCTGCTCTGCGAGGCACCAATGGTGCTCGGCCGAGCAGATGCTGTCCGTTCAGATTAAAATCTGAATAGGTGCCAGCTTGAAAGGGTGTGACTTTTGTGGAAAAATCACAACTGTTCTGGCTTGATTTTACCCTATATAAAGAGACCCCTATTCCTTCATTCAGTCATCAAGTAATCCAAAAAGGTTGTTATCAAATCAAACACAAGAATCCAATTCTCTCTCTCCCTCATTCAAAGTGTTCTTGTTCGTTTCAAAGCGTTCGTTCATCATTCCTTCTGTAAAGTTTGAAGACTAAGAGCAAGTCTTATTTTGGTTCGCCCGTCAAGGTTAGTTAAAGTGCACACTAACTCTTGATAAAAAGCGTTGTATCTTGGGAGACATTCGCCATCAATCCGTTTGCACAATTACGGAGGCGAAATATTGTCTTAAGGAGATTTGCTTCGGCATACCTCGCTTTAATCTCTTTCATCTGATTTTCGTATTGAAGATATCTAAACATATACCATACAACATTTCACACATACCATACTCATAGCATTACTAACTCCCAAACTCACAAAAAATCAACTCTAAATAAACCATCACAGAAATAAGAAGGAAAGAAATGACCTTCCAGATCGACGAGTATCATCATCACGAGGGCTTTCTGGCGTATCTGGAACAACCTTGTTGATCTTGTAATATTTTACCCAAAGAAAAGGGACTTTTTAAGTTCCAATTAATTTGTCCCTCGTATTCTTCTTTTCCCTGCTTACAGTACTTCCTCGTCGAACCACCAATTGTAATCCGCATCTCGATTAGTTTTTGACACCAATTCCCTTCGAAACATGTTCTCCTGCTACGACGTTGCCTGCCAAAGACGGAGAGGCGGAAAAAACAACGGGCATGAATCAACAAAGAGAGTATTCATCATCGCCGGAAAAGGACACACCATACGGATCGACTGAATGCAAAATGCTCGGTGATTACAATCAGTGGACTCTCCGACTCGACATGGATCTTGCATCAATTTCTTTTGGGAAAAGGTCGATCCATATAGATAGATCTAGGGTTTTGAAGAGAAGCGGTGCAATGGAAGAAGGTGCGAGAAAATGAAAAGCGAGAGAGAGAGAGAGATTCCAATTTTGATCGTGAACTGAAAATGGGTGGGTGGGGAATTAAGTGTGTTATTAATTGATCATTTAATTAGGAGTTGTAGTTAGTAGATTAGGATTTGTAATTAGGAGATTAGTGGGGTTTTTAGTGGGGTAGGGGTAATATTTTAATGATATAAACTTTTCATTTTAAGTAAAAAAATAAAGTGTGAAATATGTATTTGAACGCCCAAAATAGAAAAAAGTGCAAGTGAAATATGTGGACGGAGGGAGTATATATTTCTCCTACAAACTAATAATTTCAAAAATACCTTACCCAAACATTTATCTCATCTTTTTACTCTATTCAATGTTGAAATCCTAATTTCGTGACTGTAAATTCAAATGAATAATCAAACAACT